>OZ030392.1:33741461-34019719 GCA_964023965.1 Melinopterus prodromus
AGCTGATCGTGTCGTTACAACTAAGTATGTACTTTATGCTTTGTTGTATTATTGTGGCCTATTGATGCATTTTCTTTAAAGATGCGTTCGACTACTATATGTTTCAATTTGCGTATCATTTGATAAATCCCTACCACCAGAGAACGGACTTACCGATGGGTGCTTCGTGGAATACAGTGTATTATATTTTGTGCTGCGATTATGCAATACATTTCTTCCCAACGGATCCCGTTCCGGTTACGCCCCCTTGTGGTGGAGGCGGAAAAACAACTGTGATGCAAGCTACATTCACTCAACAGTATCCTAGGTTTGCGTATATATAAATGATATCCTAAAATATCTTGAAGTTCTAATTGTTTTAGTCCTAATCATCATCATTCAAAATTGATGAAGAAGGATTTCTTCAGTGATCCAATGGGCGAAATAGTTGCACTACACCCACCTCTTGAAAACAACCCAAGAGCGGAAATATGGCGAAGCGAGAGCGTTCTTACGATATTCCTAGATATGTGGCTGAGCAACGATCAAGTGAGCCAACCCAGGGACAACTTTAATATCTCATCACCAAAGGTTTTGTGTGTTTTATTTTGAGTTATCTTGTCAAATTGCTACGTTTTATGTATATTGTGTAAATGCAACCTATAACTGCACATTTTTGTCCTTGAAAACAAAACGTCAATTTTTGGTTCTGTCTGGGTCTGTCTGGGTTCCGGCTTATTTTAGTACCTACTAATTGTACTAATACTTTTTGAATACTACCATGATATCAAAAATTATTTTGGTTAAGGGTTGCCATGAAATGTAAAACGGTTGTCTTAGCTTAAATCATCCTTTTGAAACAATTCTTTCATTGTCAGGCTGCACTGACGTCATCAATAACTTACAAATGTGTGACCTACTTATTTCCGCTGTATAATAGTAATGAATGACAAGTTATGAAATACTAGTAACGTTTTTATTAACATGAAAAACTAAATTACATTAATTGTTGGAAATGTCCCCCGTTTTGTTCAATCACAAGTTTACGTGCCCCCTCATGCTGTCAAAAGCTTTTAGCAGCATTTCTGGCGATATGGCTACACATTGCTTAAGAATTCTTTGTTGCAGTTCTTGCAAATTATATACCAGAGTTGCAAAAATCATATTTCTTAAGTAAGGAACACCAAAATAGCCCCTAATTGTCAAAGAAGGTGATCTTGGAGGAACCAACTTCTGTATGCAAACTTATCAGCCGGTCATCAAAAACTCGCGGAGAAAAGCAAGATTTTGTCGTCTAGTTGATGCTGTTGCACCGTCTTGCTGGAAGTAACCGTTCAGTTGTTCATCATCGTGTAACTGTTGCACAAATTTAGCGGAAAAGTTGTTCCTGTAGCTTTCTGCGCTGACGGTGAAATCTAAAAAAAATGGCCCAATTATTCTCCTGCGAGAATCTGCCATCCATACACCAATTTTCTGAGCATGTTGTGGCGTTTCAATAAAAACATGCGGGTTATCAGTTCTCCACATTTGCATATTCTGAGAATTGATGTATCCCGAAAGGTGGAACCACGCTCCGTCAGAAAAAAACTCAAGTTCAGTAGATCGTCGTTCATAAAATTGTTGACAACCAATGGCAGTACGCAACGCGTCTGGAGTGGTCTGCGGGCAGAAGACCTTGATATGATTGTGTTGCGGCGCAACAATAAGGGAGTTAAGTTTCCCGTTTTATTTTTGGTCTTATTTAGTTTAATTTATATGGCCAGAATGTTCGAAGTAGGTTTCATGTCCCCCCCCCCCTCCTGTGCCCATGTATTTTCTCATTTTCCTCAACTCCACCGATTACACCACTGAGACAGTGTACAAGAGTCTCTTGAGTGAAGACACGCATTCAATAACCCTCTCCCTCTCCGTTCGGATTCGGAGCGTCGCCTAGCGGAACTACGTCTCTCGTGATGAATCCTTGCAGGATATCGTACCGACATTTGAATTAGTCGCGTCAATGGCAGAAGAAAATTCCCGCTCTTTGTTTTTAGCCCGTTGCAGAAACCTTGAGCTCGCCTTTGAGCAAGTCACCGTTGCTCACGCAAATATTCGCAGTGATTGCGCCAAAATTGACAAAATTGAAGATTACAAATTAGATGTAGTACAACACTTAGTCAGTATAAAACCGCGTATTATAACATCATCGCAGCGAAGGCCACTTTGGACCAAGAGTCACACCCCGCGGCAAGTGCAATACTTTTTTGATACGTTCTCGTCTTTGATTCATGCTAATTCAGATATTGTCGGATATTGACAAATTTCATTATTTGCTCCTATCGACTACAGGTACAGCCCATAGTATAGTTAGCGCCCTTCCGCTCACGGCTGCAAATTATAAACCCGCATGGCAATCACTATTAGAAAGATATAACGACACTCGCGTTTTGTCCCTCCATTATTTAGATTCACTTCTCAATTTAAGGCCACTGACGGATAGCTCTTATGAAAATTTACTACTATTTTACAGCGTCGCTCATGATAATGTTCTTGCTTTAAGCAACTCTAAAATCCAGGAATTGTCAGATTTTATATTATTGTCATTATTATTGCGGCGCGTGGATTCCATCACTCGGGAGAAATTTGAGCTACGGTTTGGAAGCAATTCGGAGTGTATTCACGTTACGTTCAAGTTGGCCAACCCCTGGCTCCCGTCTCTACATACAGAACCAGCTGGTTTGGACACCATCCGGCGAACCAGCCTATTGGACGTAATCGGTGTGTTTTCCGACCTTTCCTTTTCGCCCTATTTTAGTTCGGTTATACCATCGAAACTGCTCAAACTGATTGCATCTTATATAGACGCATGTTCAAGTCCTTCTTTACAATCGTTTGGCATGTTCCATACGAAAGTAAATTTTTGCGAGAGATACAACTTCTTCTGTACGAACTCTTGGTCTACCAGGACCTTTTTTATGACTCACAGAACCAGTTTCGTGAAACATAACACAATTTGTAAGGCATAAAAATTTTCCGGTAATATTGCTACGGCTGGGAGGCGCGCTCGAAAATTGTCCATACACAAACGTTGACTGTATTCCCAAGTTCCATTAACTAGCACACCCGTTCGAAAATAGGCTTCAATCATGTAAATTTTGTTCCAAAACTGCGTAGGATTAGAAAACTTCAGTACAATGATTTGACAGATTCTGAGATTCAAAAAATGATTGACATAAATGTACGATGGGAGCTAGCACACCCGTTCGAAAATAGGCTTCAATCATGTAATTTTTTTTTCCAAAACTGCGTAGGATTAGAAAACTTCAGCACAATGATTTGACAGATTTTGAGACTCAAAAACTGATTGACATAAATGTAGGATGGGATCTAGCACACCCGTTCGAAAATAGCCTTCAATCATGTAAATTTTGTTCCAAACCTGCGTAGGATTAGAAAACTTCAGCACAATGATTTGACAGATTCTGAGACTCAAAAAATGATTGACATAAATGTACGATGGGAGCTAGCACACCCGTTCGAAAATAGGCTTCAATCATGTAAATTTTGTTCCAAACCTGCGTAGGATTAGAAAACTTCAGCACAATGATTTGACAGATTCTGAGACTCAAAAACTGATTGACATAAATGTACGTTGGGAGCTAGCACACCCGTTCGAAAATAGGCTTCAATCATGTAAATTTTGTTCCAAAACTGCGTAGGATTAGAAAACTTCAGCACAATGATTTGACAGATTTTGAGACTCAAAAACTGATTGACATAAATGTACGATGGGAGCTAGCACACCCGTTCGAAAATAGGCTTCAATCATGTAAATTTTGTTCCAAAACTGCGTAGGATTAGAAAACTTCAGTACAATGATTTGACAGATTCTGAGACTTAAAAAATGATTGACATAAATGTACGATGGGAGCTAGCACACCCGTTCGAAAATAGGCTTCAATCATGTAAATTTTGTTCCAAAACTGCGTAGGATTAGAAAACTTCAGTACAATGTTTTGACAGATTCTGAGACTCAAAAAATGATTGACATAAATGTACGATGGGAGCTAGCACACCCGTTCGAAAATAGGCTTCAATCATGTAAATTTTGTTCCAAAACTGCGTAGGATTAGAAAACTTCAGCACAATGATTTGACAGATTTTGAGACTCAAAAACTGATTGACATAAATGTACGATGGGATCTAGCACACCCGTTCGAAAATAGCCTTCAATCATGTAAATTTTGTTCCAAAACTGCGTAGGATTAGAAAACTTCAGCACAATGATTTGACAGATTCTGAGACTCAAAAAATGATTGACATAAATGTACGATGGGAGCTAGCACACCCGTTCGAAAATAGGCTTCAATCATGTAATTTTTTTTTCAAAACTGCGTAGGAATAGAAAACTTCAGCACAATGATTTGACAGATTTTGAGACTCAAAAACTGATTGACATAAATGTACGATGGGATCTAGCACACCCGTTCGAAAATAGCCTTTAATCATGTAAATTTTGTTCCAAACCTGCGTAGGATTAGAAAACTTCAGCACAATGATTTGACAGATTCTGAGACTCAAAAACTGATTGACATAAATGTACGATGGGAGCTAGCACACCCGTTCGAAAATAGGCTTCAATCATGTAAATTTTGTTCCAAAACTGCGTAGGATTAGAAAACTTCAGCACAATGATTTGACAGATTTTGAGACTCAAAAACTGATTGACATAAATGTACGATGGGATCTAGCACACCCGTTCGAAAATAGGCTTCAATCATGTAAATTTTGTTCCAAACCTGCGTAGGATTAGAAAACTTCAGCACAATGATTTGACAGATTCTGAGACTCAAAAACTGATTGACATAAATGTACGATGGGAGCTAGCACACCCGTTCGAAAATAGGCTTCAATCATGTAAATTTTGTTCCAAAACTGCGTAGGATTAGAAAACTTCAGCACAATGATTTGACAGATTTTGAGACTCAAAAACTGATTGACATAAATGTACGATGGGATCTAGCACACCCGCTCGAAAATAGGCTTCAATCATGTAAATTTTGTTCAAAAACTGCGTAGGATTAGAAAACTTCAGTACAATGATTTGACAGATTCTGAGACTCAAAAACTGATTGACATAAATGTACGATGGGATCTAGCACACCCGTTCGAAAATAGGCTTCAATCATGTAAATTTTGTTCCAAATCTGCGTAGGATTAGAAAAGTTCAGCACAATGATTTGACAGATTCTAGACTCAAAAACTGATTGACATAAATGTACGATGGGAGCTAGCACACCCGTTCGAAAATAGGCTTCAATCATGTAAATTTTGTTCCAAAACTGCGTAGGATTAGAAAACTTCAGCACAATGATTTGACAGATTTTGAGACTCAAAAACTGATTGACATAAATGTACGATGGGATCTAGCACACCCGTTCGAAAATGGGCTTCAATCATGTAAATTTTGTTCCAAACCTGCGTAGGATTAGAAAACTTCAGCACAATGATTTGACAGATTCTAAGACTCAAAAACTGATTGACATAAATGTACGATGGGAGCTAGCACACCCGTTCGAAAATAGGCTTCAATCATGTAAATTTTGTTCCAAAACTGCGTAGGATTAGAAAACTTCAGCACAATGATTTGACAGATTCTGAGACTCAAAAACTGATTGACATAAATGTACGATGGGAGCTAGCACACCCGTTCGAAAATAGGCTTCAATCATGTAAATTTTTTTCCAAAACTGCATAGGATTAGAAAACTTCAGCACAATGATTTGACAGATTTTGAGACTCAAAAACTGATTGACATAAATGTACGATGGGATCTAGCACACCCGTTCGAAAATAGGCTTCAATCATGTAAATTTTGTTCCAAACCTGCGTAGGATTAGAAAACTTCAGCACAATGATTGGACAGATTCTAAGACTCAAAAACTGATTGACATAAATGTACGATGGGAGCTAGCACACCCGTTCGAAAATAGGCTTCAATCATGTACATTTTGTTCCAAAACTGCGTAGGATTAGAAAACTTCAGCACAATGATTTGACAGATTTTGAGACTCAAAAACTGATTGACATAAATGTACGATGGGATCTACCACACCCGTTCGAAAATAGGCTTCAATCATGTAAATTTTGGTCCAAAACTGCGTAGGATTAGAAAACTTCAGCACAATGATTTGACAGATTCTGAGACTCAAAAAATGGTTGACATAAATGTACGATGGGAGCTAGCACACCCGTTCGAAAATAGCCTTCAATCATGTAAATTTTGACCTCTTGATTGCGACCCGAAACTATCTTGGTATCGCGCCGTACAATTATTTTAAAGTCCGTTCCTCATGAAGTCGTTGTCGGACTGCGTAGTTGACCAGGGGAACGTTCAGGGACCTAAAGCATATTCGAACCACATAAATCATATTCCTCGAACTCTGGTACCATATAACAACAGTGTTTTCAAAATTAAAAGATAAAAAATGGACTGCGCACCCTATGACTGGAACGACTCGACTACCCTGAACTTATGAGTTTGGAACGTGATATTTTAAGAGAAATAGAATTCAATGACGCCATTGAGGACTTCACTATGCCACCTTAAAACTAGAAAGGTCCAATTAACTAGTATATAATATTTACATTTTATTTGTTTAAATTTGTACAGGTTTAAATTAATAATTAACTTACAAAGATACTTAAACCATTTCCTTTCTCATTATTCTATAATCATGTTCGTGTATAATTTATAATTTATGTTTCTTTATTAAAAATAATTAAAATAGCTAATAGCTATTTTGTACTCGATGTATAAAACTGTACTGAGCCAGTGAAATGTAATTATATAATACAACTGGAAAGGACGCGAAATGGTTATAAGTGAGGCAAATGTATTTGGTATGCAATCCGCAGTGATGTGGGATAGCCATCTCTTTCTATCTCATATAGTATTATGGCCGTATGCGGTTTGAATTTAACATTTTTATTAGTATAATATTCAATTAAATTGAAATAAATTAATCAATCCTTAACTCTTGCAAAGAGTTCATAAACGAAATAATAGTATTTACTGTCTAGGTTGTACTGTCCAAATTATATATAAGTAATTATTCCTTAAGACTCCGTTCTGAAAATATGGCAACAAAACAAAATGTTTCGACTCGATCTTTTTCTGTCGTGGCCCGCGTCTTCGCCGGGGTTAACGTATCGATTAAAACTATGGAGTCTGCGATGAGCTGACCACAAGTGACAGCAGAAGTATTGCCATTGTTTACATATCTGCCAATTATTGCATTTTTCGGTTAGCGTGTGTTTGGGCTGAAATTGTATATAGATAAAATATTATTATTGTATTGTGAGTTGGGCTAGGGGTATTATATTTCAAAAAAGACGAGGTCAAAAGTTATGACGTCAACAAAAAGTGTTAAAATCTTCTTAGGATCCGCGGGTTTTTTCGAGATCTTAACGCGGGTGGAGTTTTTGAAATAGTGCGTTGGCACGTATTCGTGGAGTATTTCCGACTTTGCGGAGGTGTTATGGCACCCAGCAAATTTCTGGTGAGTGGAGTGTATAACGCTAATTGGACCTGACGGCCGGACGCTGATTTTGTGAGAATCCGCCAACAAATAAAAGAGTTGGAAGCACACCGGGCACAGGGTGTTGCCCCTGGTTTTTCATCTGGGACGTCGTAGAGGTTGTTCTCAGAGACTGGAGAGTGCGCGCAATAGATTCCTGGTGTGGAGACCGTTAACGTGACACCGATCTCGACCGGATCCGCGGAGATTTTTTCGCCCAAGGTAGGTGGACTTTGTCGATTTTCGCGGGGCGAGGGTGAATTGTGTCGGAGTGCTGGTTTTGAGTGTGAGAGTGATCGGACTGGGTTCGCCGCGGCGTGCTCGTCGTTTTGACACCCCACATGACGGGGTAGCGTGGCGAGTGTGTTATTTCGCATTTTGCCGGATTCCGAACTTTTCGGTACATAATCTAGGTCATGATAAGTGTGTCCACGAGAGTCCGCACCGTATGGAAAAATTTTTATTATGTATATCTCAGAAAATATTATTCTTTATAAAAGTTGGCGGCTCGTATGAAACCAAAACTGCAACAGTCAAATATGTACATTTCGGTGCCATATACCGAGCGATTCAGAATATATGAATTTGTGATAAGAGTAAAGTACCTTTATTTTCATTATTATCTATAAACTTTATTTGGAAATGTTGTTTAGAAGTAAAAATTATATTCAAATAAGTCCGTGCCACATACCATGAAAAAAATATTTTTTGTTTTTTTCTTAATTATACTCTTCTGACAAATATTAATAAATTCCAGTGATACAAAAGAATATTTTTAATATATTTTTTAGAAATTTGAATAAATTTTTTTATATTTTTGTTATTTTGGTATGATAACTAATGTTTATTTAGAACTAGCGCAAAATTACTCATTTTCTTGGTGCGAAGTTGATATTTCATCCTGCCGATATTAATATATTATACAATAACTAATTCAGGAGCGTGACTTACCTTTTATTCGGTTAATATTAATGACTGGATAGGTTTATAATAGTAGTTATCCATCTACAGCTAGCGATTCTCAAGTGGTGATCCGCGCGGTACTACCACTTATGAAATATTATTTTCACTGATAATATTTTAATAAAAATAACTAAAGCATCAAACATCTATTATTTCTTGAATTATCTATGACTGACTTACCCGTTATTAAGTTAATAACTATTATGAATATGTTAATAAATCAAATTTATTATCTATGAACTTATTTTATTTTTACTAGTTACAATTACAAACATACATACATTCACACTAAAAAAGCTAAACATCGAAAAAATTGTTAAATGTGTATTAATCCTGTTTCTGTGTGTGGTTTCCGTCCCGTTCTATGCATAAACCCACCCTTTAGAAACATCTTTGGCCGCATTACTAACAAAATTTGGTTGAATGTTCTGGATATATTGTTGTATAGTTTCCTCTAAATGATTTCTAAATGGTCGGTGTTTGTATACTTTATTTTTTACGTAACCCCACAAAAACAAATCTAACAGGGTAAAGGATCTAGGTGGCCAGGATCTTAATTCCGAATTTCAGCCTATCCAGCAATGGCCAAATTTATAATTTAAAAACTTCTTGACAGAGTTTATATTGTGTATGGGCGCACCATCAAGCTGGAACCACATTGGCGCCAGTTAATTAACGGCAAATTGCCCAAAAAAAGGTGATAACCCTCTGTTCAGGAACTGAAGATATAGTTCCCCATTTAAATTTTGACGAAAAAAAGGCCCAAATATATGATTATTCAAAATACCCCACAGCACATTAGTCTTAAAATGGTACTCATCTCGGCATTCTCTTGTGAAGATCGGGTTTTCATGTCCCACCACCGGCAATTTTGTGAAGAATGGGACTGTTCTTTCACGTAAATGTTACCACGTCTGCCCAAAGAATATTTAAAGAAAAATCTGTTCTCTTCCATTTTCCCCTCAAACCAGATGGCAAGGTCATACCTGATGTAAAAGTCTCTTTGTTTTAGTGTACTTATAATTTTTGGTTTATAAGGGTGATACTTGTTTAGTTTTAGTATTTAATGTACTGTTAATTTACTGCATTGGCTGTGTGCAGCAATTTGTCGAACAGAAAGCGTTTTATGCACGATTACTTCTAGCAACACTGGCAAACTTGTTTCCTCATTTTCGGCAACATATTTTCTGTTCGGTTTCTAGAAGCTATTTTCAACAGATTTTCAACTGTTTGAATTTTTTCATTATACTGGAAATTGATGTTGAATGGGCAATTTGGTTGTGTGAATGTCTTTCATTGACAATAGCAGCAACATCTCGGTGCGATCTATGTATTAAAAGAATTTCAACTTTTTGTTGGAGAGTAAGCCTTGTTTTAAAAGTTACAGCACATATACACCAGTGCTGAAACTTTTGAAAACTTAAAAGTGACAAAAAAAAATAATAGTAGAAGGAAACCCATTGGAAAAGGAAGGGAATATAACAAAAATGAAAGGAAAAATAATTTACCGGCGATCTGACGTCGGGAAGTGGAAGACGGTGAGTTTTTAAGGGTAAAAAACGGTTTATCTCGATTTCCGACAAAACTACAAGTCCTATGGAAAAAAGTTAAATAGCAAAGTTATAGGTAATAAAAAGATCTACAACTTTTGTATTTACACTTTTTTCACATAACTTCAAAATTTATGTGAAAAATTCAAATACCCAAGTTTTTTGTTTTTATTTTTTTTTTACAAAAAAAAATTCTTTCGCAAAATTTGGCGAAAACTTGCCTTTCTATGTCCCAAATACACTGTAATTTTTTTGATTTAAAATATTTATTTTTTCATCTTATTTTGACTTAATATCGAAAAACCAGCCTAATTTTCAATCGAAAATTCTCACGCCAAAACGTCTCCTTTTTTAAAAAAAGTCGGTGGGCTTTTTGTTCGTTGAAATCTCTACTTTCTGATGGTGTAAAAAATATACATTACTATGGTAAATGTTCTCAAAAAATGCAAAGTAATGGAAACAATTTGAATCCAAATTTTTTTTAATCGTTATGTATATTTTGAGCTATTTATTAAAATGTATACTTTAATTACTCGAAAAACGTAAGATTCCATGTTACATTGATAAACAAAAAATTGCAAGTCGAAATATACTACTATAATTAACAACCAAATAAGGTAATAAATTAATAATTAAGTTAATACTTAATAAGACATCTACAATATTTTGAGAACGTTGTAGAATATTCTTTAAATTATATGCGTAGATGCCTATTTATTGCCATTTTAAGATAACTTATATACTTGAGTGACCTACGGAAAATTTTAGCCCAATAAATGGCAAAAATTAAAGCATCTTTCATATTGGCAAATCTCCCACCCACAGAAGGTGCAGCAGAACATCATTGTTACAGTGCATATTATCAGCTTCAAACTTGGCTGGGTAACGAACTGACAGCAACAGATTGGGGCTGGAAGCATTATGCCCAAATTTACAGAAAAGGAATTAATTTCGGAAATATTGCTCGAAACGATTTGCTGCAGCGGTGAAACTGGATGTAGAAGTTTAAAATGTGGCTGCCGAAAACATGATTTCAAATGCACAAATTTATGCTCAAATTGTCATTGTTTTGAAAAATGCTCCAATGTAGAAGAAAAAAGCTACAAAGAACTTGTGATTCAGATGAAATTGTGGATGAAGAACCAATGCAGACTGGAACTAATATTGGAGACGAAGACGGTGATGGTTTATCGAATCTAACGATGAAGACATGCCATCAAAGAGACAAAAAGTAATGGATACTAACAAATGTAAATAGAATTTAATAAATTAACTTTTTTACTGAAAAAATAGCAGCAGTAACTTTTTTTAGATGAAGTACCCTTTAAATCCTACCTTTAATTATATTTAGAACAACTATTTTCGCATATTTTTTGCAATCTACATTTTGTATGGATTTGTAATTTTTCTGTTTATCAATGGTACATGGAATCTTACGTTTTTCGAGTAATTAAAGTATAAATTTTAATAAATAGCTCAAAATTATACACAAGGAATTAAAAAAATTGATTTTTTTCCATTTCTTTGTATTTTTCGAGAACATCTACCATAGTAATGTATACTTTGTCTTACACCATCAAAAAGTAGAGATTTCAACGAACAAAAAGACCACCGACTTTTTCAAAAAAGGAGATATTTTGACGTGAGAATTTTCGTTTGAAAATTAGGCTGCTTTTTTGATATTAAGTCAAAATAAGATCAAAAAATAAATATTTTAAATCAAAAAAATTACAGTGTGTTTGGGATATATAAAGGCAAGTTTTCACCAAATTTCGCGAAAGAAATTTTTTTTTTGTAGAAGATAAAAATACAAAACCAAAAACTTGGTTATTTGAATTTTTCACATAAATTTTGAGGTTATGTGAAAAAATATTCATAATAGTTGTTAACTTAATAACGGTTAAGTCAGTCATAATTAATTCAAGAAATAATAGATGGTTGATGCTTTAGTTATTTTTTTAAAAATATTATCAGGGGAAAAAAGCTTCATTACCACTTCGTGTTCATGTTTGGCATTGAGTAGTCGCATTGAACCTTGTTCCGTAGAAGTGTCAGAAAGTTTAGTGCTCAATATGAGATTATCTGCTGAGGATCTGAAGCAAATCAAGCAGTTGTTTGAACAGTCGATTAATGAGTTGATAGAAAGTGAAGATTTCTGTGTAAAATTGGCGAATATAGTTAGTAAGGAGGTAAAAGGCCTCCAAGACCAAGTGCAATGCCTGCAAGACGAAAACCAGTCGCTACAGAAAAAAGTGAATGACCTAGAGCAATATACACGTCGATTCTTGATTGGATAATAGTATCGCGGGACGTTGAGATAGCTAATTGTGACGTTATAGACATAAATGTTTCAGACCACTTCCTTGTGGCTGCGGATATCTCTGTGCGGCATGATCGGGCAGCTGCTAGGACAATAGTTTACCGTGATTATACAACATTTGATTGCGCTGCCTTCCAGCTAGACCTGGAAGCTATGCGGTGGCAGGTTATAATATACCTGGATGCAATCGATGACATACTTTAATAATTTATTGCTGTCTTTATTTAATTTTCATGCCCCTTTGATCACTAAAGCTGTTGGTAGGCGGAGAAATCTGCCTTGGATTACCTATGCTATTAAAAAAATGATTAAAACACGGGATTCATTGTTTAAAAAATATAAGGCTACTGGCATGGGTGCTCACTGGGACGAATATAAGCAAATGCGTAACTTTACAGCTTCAGCTATCCAAAGAGAGAAAAAGTCTTACTTGGCCTATAAGTGTAGTAATATGCAGAGTAAAAAAGTGTGGAAAGATCTTAGAGTGCAGAATATAATTAAAACAAAGTCATCTAACATTCCTGCAGCTTTGGTCAATCCCGAGCAGATAAATCACTTTTTTATTGATTCTGTCGCCCATATTAAGATTATTATTATATTATTATTATTATTATTATATTAGTAGTAAGTGTAATTAAACAACATCTTGTCCATTCCCGAACGTCTTTGTTGATAGATGGCCATACAAATTTGGAGCTTACCAATTGCAATGTTCTTCTTACGCCTAGGTGGATGGAATTATGAATTTTATTGAAAACTTCTTTGCGCATGGAGCTTGGAACAAAAGGGCGACTTTCTTCGGTAGAGTGGTCACAGAGTAATTTGATCTTTGAACCTAAAACTTGAACGTTCCGAAGTTTAAGAGAAGTTGTTTCATTTCTAGTGATTTGCTGCAATTCTTCATCCTTACATTGTTCTTCTGCTAACATTAAGAAGAATTCAGAATCAGTTAGAGAAATAGCTGTAATTGAGTTTCTTGACAGTACGTCAGCTACCACATTTTCCACACCAGGAACATATCGCAAATCTGTACTGAATTGACTGATATATTCAAGTTGTCTCATCTGTCTTGGAGAAGCTCTTTGGAGGGACTGTTGGAATGCAGTAGTTAGTGGTTTGTGATCGGTAAAAATAACAAAAATTCGGCCTTCCAACCATGTTCGGAAATAACGAATAGAAGAATAAATGGCAAGTAACTCACGGTCATAAGTAGAATATTTTTGCTGTGTCTCTGATAAACAATGAGAGTAGAAAGCTAGCGGAACAATCTTGCCATTCTGTTGTTGCTGAAGAGCTGCTCCCATAGCCACTGAGGAAGCGTCTACCATTAAACATAACGGTGCTCCGGGTTTGGGGTGTGCCAAAAGTGCAGCTTGACCAAGATCTGATTTCAACATGTTAAAAGCTTGAATGGCTTCTGGTGTCCATTCAACAAGTCTTTTGTCACGCTTCTTGTTGTCAGGGATAAGTTTAAACAATCTGGCGCTCAGCAGTGTGTGGTAAACATCTTCTATAAAAATTTGCCATACCAAGAAACTGACGTAGTTCATAAATGTGTGCAGGTTTCGGAAAGTTAGTGATGGCTTCTACTTTTGCTGCTTGTGGTTTAATACCAGCTGAAGAGACATTGTAGCCAATAAAATCTATTTCCCTGACGCCAAAAACTGATTTGTCTTCATGTACTTGTAACCCGTGTTCTGTCAGTCTCTGTAGTACACTCGATAAATGTTGTTTATGTTCTTCTTCGGAACTAGAAGTTATTAATACATCGTCGAGGTATGAAAACGTAAACGGAAAATCACGCAGAATATGATGCATGAAACGCTGGAAACTTTGTGCTGCATTTCTCAATCTAAATGGCATCTTCATGAATTCGAATAGACCAAAAGGGGTTATAACAGCTGTTTTGTCAATGTCTTCTTCAGCCATGGGGATGTTGTAATATGCTTTAACCAGATCCAGTTTGCTGAAGATTGTCTTGCCGTGTAATTCTGCATTAAAATCGACGATATTAGGGATTGGGTATCTATCAGGAACTGTAATATTATTTAGCGCCCGATAGTCACCACAAGGTTTCCAATTGCCGTCTTTTTTCTTAACCATATGTAACGGTGAAGCCCATTGGCTTTTGGACGGTCTACACACTCCGTCGTTACACATCGTCTGAAAAGCTAGTTTTGCTTCATGAAGCTTTTCTGGTGGCAAAGATCTGGCTCTGGCAAAAACTGGTTTACCCTCAGTTAAAATGGAGTGTCGAACATTTAAGATAGGCGTTACAGATGAAGATGGTTGAAAAACGGTAGGAAACTTACTGATAACTTCGTAGTAATTTGAGTTTGGCTGAAGTGTACAAAGTGTGTCTGTCTTCGGAATTATCCTCAGGTGGCCGTGCGAAGTTAGACCAGTTATCGCATCGATAATCTGTTTGCCCTTCACATCGACGATAAGATTAAACTTTAGTAAGAAATCTGCGCCGATGATGGGTGTTGTAATATCCGCGATGATGAAACTCCAAGGCATGGATCTGCGCAACCCGAAGTCGATATCTTTTAGTATGGTGCCGAATGTAGATATTGGAGTTCCTGATGCATTGTACAATGGCAAAAACGAAGCTTTTGTACGTCTTTTCAACATAGAAACTGGATAAGCAGAAATAGCGGCTCCTGTATCAATTAAATAAGATATCCCGGTATTTAAATCTTGTAGATACAAACAAACAGGGTTGGTGGTTGCTGGTATCGTCACTTACCACCGTTACTGACGATGTTCTTCGTTTCCCTGGCTTTCGCTACATGGTGGAATACATTTCTTCGCGTTGACGCCAAATTTCCAGTGGTACCAGCACTTCTTATAAGGTGTTCTTGATCTCGGGCGTGAAGTCCTGGATCTGTTTCTTGCGCGACATTGACAACCAACGGATAAAGACGATAATTGTCCCACAATTCTGGTAAGGTTGTCTAACTGTTCCTGAATTTTTGCAATGCACCTGTCTTCTTTGTTGACACTTTGTGGTTGTGAAGGTTGTGGTTGAACAGCAAAAACTTGTGATGAAGTAACTTCAAGAATTTTGTCTGCCAGTACTGCGAGAGTGGTTAAGTCGTCATTGCTTGTAGAGAGTACCATTTGTACACTTGTTGGTAACCTCTGCAGCCACAGGGTTTTTAAGGCTGATTCGGCGAGTGACCTTCCGGAAAGTTCTTGCATATTGCGAAGAAGTTGTGATGGCTTACGGTCGTCAAGGTGAACTTCGGTCAGCAATCTTTTTAAACGTTTTTCATTGCTTTCTGACAACCGTTCGATTAGCGCGTTTTTAATTGCCTCATATTTCTCAGTTTCGGGAGGTTTAGTAACTATGTCGCTAATCTGGTCAAGCGCTTCCAAATCAATACCAGAGATCACGTAATTAAACTTTGTGGAGTCTGATGTGATTCCAGCCAGTGCAAAGTTACTTTCGACTTGGGTGAACCAAAGTACGTTGACTCTTGCCAGTGTGTTACTTCCTCCAGGATTTTCCATTCTTGCGAAGTTCTACGTAACTGATCACGTCGGGGTCACCAATTGTTGGATGTACCAACTATTTGAAACTTCTAGCAAGAAGGTTGTACATACAAAGATCGTAAGGAAGAAAATAAAATACGTGCTGTTTGATTGTCAAAATAATTCTATCTATTTTTATTAATAATTGTTGCTACACAACCAAAATACAAATTATTAAATTGTTAGTTTGAAAAGGTCAACTTAGATCTTGACGCAACAGCGGTATAACCTCAAAAAAATGGACCGCGCAAAGTTTAGAGACGCCTTCGAGGACGCAATGGAGACGCCAGGAGGGTTGCCAATGTGGAAGCATGCGAAGCGGCTCTCTCCAAAGCCTGCGAAGAAGCAATGCTCAAAAACAGAGGAAATGGGCGAAGAGCAGTCTACTGGTGGACGGAGGAGATTGCAGGAGAGCAACAGCGCCAGAAGGGCAGTCGAGAGAACGAGAGGAGACGAGGCCAGAAGGGCGATCCTCCAAACCTGACGTTGGCGGAGACGAAAAAAGTGGCGGCGACCCTGTTCCCGTAATATGAGCTTGCGGATGCTATCGAGCCGCACGAAGAAGCCCCAGCTTTGGTCATGTCAAATACGTTCACGCCTGTCATCCGTACAGGTAACCGCGCGCTAACTTATACGTCGGAGTGCAGTACAAATGGTTTCTAGTTGTATCGTTAGTAACTGTATTTCTTTTAGTCAATAGCCATGTCACTAGAATTACGCAGATATAAAAATGCTATATTTTTAGTAGGTGGAGTAAAACCTACATCTTTTCTTGATTGTAGAGTTATAAATAGTGGAAATGGTTTGATAGCCATTGGTATACCAAACCAACTTACTCCGGTCGCTATATAAACTTTTTCTCGGGTCATGCGTTTAATCATAAAATTAACACCGTTGTGGGCATGAAGAATCGTGTCTTAAAAATCTGCGATCCACAGTTTCAGCCTTCAGCACTAAATAAACTTTGTGACGCTTTCTTAAATAACGGTTTGCCACGTAGAATTATTAAAAAAATATTATTTTCCACGAACACAAGTAATACTCAAACTATAAGCATTTTTGATCCTCCGAATGACCAACCTATCTCCTACATAAAGTTAATGTCTGTGCCCACTGTTACTCATAAACTAAAAAAATTGTTCCGTCCTTTTGTTTCTGACAATTTGAGGATTGTTCAACATTACACCTTCAAACTTTTAAATTTGTTTAGTAGAATTAATGTTACACCCGGGGCATTTCACGCGAAGCGGACAACCTAAAAAGTTCTACTTTTTTAAATGCGTATCTATTAGGGTGAGTTGTACTTCTAAAAGTGCCAAACTAGTATACAAAATTTGTATGCTTAACGAAACCTAGTTACCGACATACGGGCTTATGAAAATTTGGCTAAGGCCGTCTGCACATGGGGCAACCCAAAAGAAACTGTAGTAGCGTTGATACCAGGAGATTGCGCGACTAGGGTACCTGCATGTATATTTCAATGACTCAACACACACGGCGCAACGCGAGTACCGGCGACTGGGAGACCGACGCGATCCGAGTATCAGAGACCCGACATGTTTGGTCGCGCGTTGCCCAGTCTCTTGGTGACGCGCTGTATTGACAGCATATTTATTTATTTATTATGTATTTATTATTTATTTATTTCATATTTATTATTTATTTACGATTTATTTTTTATTTATTGATTGTTTATTATTTACTTATTTCTTATTAATTATTTATTAATTATTTATTTATTATTTATTAATTATTTATTAATTAATTATTAGTTATTTATTATTTATTTATTTATTAATTATTTATTAATTATTTATTAATTATTTATTAATTATTTATTAATTATTTATTAATTACTTATTAATTATTTATTTATTATTTATTTATTATTTATTTATTATTTATTTATTATGTATTTATTTAATAATTATTTATTTATTATTTACTTCTTATGATCACACCCAAAAATGTACCGATTTGAGGCCAGAGACGAATAACCTGATGTGAATCGCGACTGTGTGACTATATACCGTGTGCGGACAAGGCGCAACTTGAGTAGCCTAGTTGCCCAGTCTCCTGGTATCCACGCTACTACAGTTTCTTTTGGGTTGCCCCATGTGCAGACGGCCTAAGTGTTAGATATGATGTATTTCAAAGGCCATTACTCAACTGTTAAAACTTATATAAAAATGAGTAAAATAGTGATTCTTATAGAAAATTGCATGCTCTTTTCAGTCGTAGTATCGAATTCGAAATTGCAATTCAATTTTATTTAAAAAAATCAAAATTAATACTTTAAATACAATTTTGACAAACTTCGACCATTTTAATTTTTCATTTAAATATCTCAAAATAAAGCTAAAAATATATATAAAATACTTGCCAAGTTACATAATGGGATCAGCATTCGTTACGGAGCTGGAAAATTTAAAGTGTAATGGTGCTGCCCTAAGGTTCTTATTCGGCGCTACTTCGCGTCGCGTTAGTGCGATGTTGTGTATAGAAACATGAATCAAAAGACGTTATGATTGATGTACAAACATTTTTATTGAGATTATAGAAAAACATTAAGTCGTTGGTACCTACATTTACATTTCTGTAAAATCTTTATTCGTTTCGGAGCTAGATAATTTAAAGTTAATGGTGGCGCGCAGTAGCTGAATGTGCCGCTACCGCAAAGATACCCAGGGCGCGTTGCGATTGTTTTGTACGGAAACGTCAAACTGACGTACATTATAAAACGCTACATACCATATTCGTTCACTGCTTGTTGTGACCATTTTAGTGCGTACGTGCACGTCCATCTTTCAAGCAATGGTTCCGTACGGTGATCGGTGTATTAATCCGTTTAAGTTACCTGGCCATCGAACGGCTAAAGATATAAGAAAGATAACAAAAACCTTGGCAGAAAAGTGGTGGTTGCCAAAGAGTGTTTATGTGTGCGGTTCCTGCAGGAAACGACTTTTACGTGAAGTGGCCCCACCAGCTAACTGCAATTCTTCGCAGAGCAGCCAAACATCAAATGAATTATCCCAGGAATTGGATGACTCATTTATTCCTAAAGGCGATAAGTACGTAAACAAATCAACACAAACCGATAGTACAATATCTGTAGATATGGAAATTTTGGAGCAGCTGAAAGAAAAATTTAATGACCCATCCACATCTAATACTGTGAAAACTATGATACTAACTATTGCACCTAAATCCTGGAGTGAAAATAGGCTCGCAGAAGAATTCCATATTTCTAGGCGACAAGCGAAAAAAGCAAAACAACTTGTTGAGAAAAACGGGATTTTATCGTCACCTAATCCGCGTAATGGAAGAAAATTACCAGCTGAAACTGAGACTCTAGTAACATCATTTTACCTTAGAGAAGACAACAGTCGGATAATGCCTGGAAAAAAAGATTTTGTGTCTGTAAAATTAATTGAGGGAACAAGAACTCATTTACAAAAACAACTGCTTTTGTGCAACATTGATGAGCTGTATCAAAAATTTAAATTAGAATTCCCAAATGTAAAATTAGGCCTAACAAAGTTTTTTATCTTGCGACCTAAGCAGTGTATCCTTGCTGGAGACTCAGGCACACATCTCGTTTGCGTTTGTGTCTACCACCAAAATGTCAAACTGATGTTAAATGGCGGAGACATTGCATCACTTACTGCTGGATCAGACATCCATCTTCCGTCTTATAAAGAGTGCCTGCAAAATATGATGTGCCCTAATCCGTCACCGAATTGCCATTTGATGACACAAAAGTCACTACCCCATGAACGTTGCATATCTTGCCCTGGTGTCGATCCAATTCGTGAGCATTTAAAAATGCTATTTGATGACAATCAAACCACAAGCGTGCAGTTTGAGACTTGGATTGGTACAGATCGCTTTACAATTGCCACTCAAGTACTCTCTGCCGACGATTTCGTAGATTGCCTGTGTACAGCTCTGGATATTTTAAAACCCCACGCCTACATTGCTGACCAGCAAGCACATTATTTTAAAACGCTCAAGGACACTATTATTGAAGGTGACATTATTGTTCAGTGCGATTTTGCTGAAAACTACAGTTTCGTGGTACAAGATGCTGCACAATCATTTCACTGGAATAATGAACAAGCGACCCTTCTGACGTCAGTATTTTACTACAGAGATGGGCAAGAGATTAAACACGGAAGCATTGTTATGATATCAGACGATCTGAAGCACGACACCACAACATTTTACGTTTTCCAAAAAATCTTGCATGAGCATCTTCAAGCCAAGAACATTTTTATCGCAAAAGTTATCTACATAACAGACGGAGCTCCACAACATTTTAAAAATAGATTTAATTTTATTAACTTGTTTAATTACCAATTAGATTTTGGTACAGCTGCTGAAATTCATTTTCATGCCACATCTCATGGAAAAGGACCATGTGATGGTCTTGGCGGTAACATCAAACGTTTGGCGGCACGTGCGAGTTTACAATTGCCTCCAAATAAAGCTATCACTACACCTGAACGTTTATATGATTGGGCAAAATCGTCTTTGCTACAAACTGCTGTTTATTACTGCAGCAAAGAAGACATTCAACGGCAAAGACTTGCTCTACAGGATCGGTTTGCCTCTGCTGTAACTATTCCAGGAACGAAAAAGTTTCACTCTTTCATTCCAACGACTGAGGGCCTCCTAGTAAAGAGAACAAGTAACAGTACATTTAGTAAACTTGTCAAATTATCAAAATGTTAATTTCTTACAGAAATGTAAATGTACGTACCAACGCGTTAATGGGGTCGGGTGCACCTCATACCCGGACACCTCATACCACGACAACTCATACCGGGACAACTCATACCAAGACAAGTCATACCAAGGGACATCTCATACCAAGGGACAACTCATACCAGGACAACTCATACCAGGACAAGTCATACCAGGACAACTCATACCAGGACAACTCATACCAGGACAACTCATACCAGGACAACTCATACCAGGACAACTCATACCAGGACAGCTCATACCAAGACAACTCATACCACGACAACTCATACCAGGACAACTCATACCACGACAACTCATACCACGACAACTCATACCAGGACAACTCATACCACGACAACTCATACCACGACAACTCATACCACGACAATTCATACCAAAACACCCGTTACAAGCCGACAAGTGTCAATTGTTGTCACGTACGGTGTCATCTAGTGTGATTAACAAATTTTGGTCAATGTGTGGATGTTCTCTACATACTCTGTAATGCCGTATTAGGTATTTGAAAATTACCGAGTATTGCCATTTTATATGTACTACGCGCACCAAAAAAGTCGTACACTACATATGCAACCAAATATACTGAAAATATTTTTGTTAACTTTGTAAATGGTTCTTTTATAACATATGCGCTGTCATTCTGACATTAATCTTAAGTACAATATACACGGTAGGCAAAAAAAACAACAAATTTTTGATCACTCGTATTTCCTATAATATTTTGTCAATTCAAATATTTCTTTTAAAAACGAATTGCCTGTAGTGTGAAAATTGAAACCGTACCATATTCGCAATAACAGGACGTTTCATTCCAGAGTTATGTTGCTTTGTGTTTGGCTATGCAACATTTCTGATAACATCGTGTCAATTTAATGTGAAATGCAAGCTGTAATAAAATTAGTAGGTAATGAATTTTTTTCCTTTGGTCAAAAGGGACAGCAGAGATTTTATTGCATCGAATACAGGATGATTTTTATTGCATACAGGGTGAAATTTTGAAACATGTTTTTTTGCTGTTTTTACTGAAAAAGAAGAAGTGGAATTGCGAATATGGTATGTTTTCAATCCTCACAACATAAGCAATTAGTCCTTCAAAGAAATGCTTGCTTTAATTTACTTAAAATCTTTGGAAATAGAAGTAATTGATCATTTATACCGTTTTTTTTGCCCACAGTGTATACATGCATTAACTGTAAAGGGAGTGAATTGTCGCAGAAATCTGCATACATTAATATGAACATTGGAAATAGTTAATACAAGATGGCGGTAGTTTTTAAGTTCAAATGCTACAGCCACGCCTGCGATTCGAACCCAGAAAAATTTAAAAACTACCGCCATCTTGTATTAACTATTTCCAATGTTCATATTAACTGTAAAGTTGAAAAATAAAAACAAGCCATAATTATATTATGTAAAAATTAGCTCTACGATTTTTTTTGGCGCGCATAGTACATATCAGATTTTACACAACGCGGAAGGCTACCGCCGTCTAGTCTACTGACGTTAAATTACCGGTAACATTACCGAGCGCATGTTAATTCTGATTGGTAATATTACCGCAAAAAACTCGGTAATATTACCCATAAGAATTAACATAACCATAAGTATAACCGTTTCGGAATTATGGGATAACATATTTTCATTAAAAATTCATTAATAAGTTTATTGAAATTAATTCTATTTAAAATATTCAATATTCTATTTATAATATTTACTATATAATATTATATTCAATAATCTGTAAAAATTCAATAACGTGTCCATAAGAAATAAAAAAAGTTGAATATTGCCCAGCCAAAGTTGATGGACAAAAGCATTTTATGATACCAAAAATGGCTTCTGAGTGTAAGAATATGCGTAAGCTATACAATGTGGGTCAAAAAAGCAGTACAAATGTTCAATTACTCATATTTCCAAAATTTTACGTAAATTCAAGTATTCAAGCAAACATTTCTTTGATAAACTAATTGCTTATGTTGTGAGGATTGAAAACATACAATATTCGCAATTCCACTTCTTTTTTGAGTAAAAACAGCAAAAAACGATGTTTCAACACTTCACCCTGTATACAAAAAAATCACCATGTATACGATGGTATGAAATCTCGACGGTCCCTTTTGACCAAAGGAAAACAAATGTCATTACCTACTAATTTTATTATACCTTTCATTTCACATTAAATTGCCCCGATATTATCAGAAATGTTGCATAGTAGTGTATGGAGTGTATGGAGTAGAGTATGGTGTGGTTGCAATCTTCACACTACAATGATTAAAAATTTGTACCGTTTTTTTTGCCTCTGGTGTATAATGTATATATGTAAGAATACACCATTTCGTCTTGCTATTTATTGTAATAGCAAAATTATTCGAGACACCCTGTATATCATCTCATGCCTTATTATTAGGCTATATTAGTCTTTCACTAGATAGCCTTCCGCGTTGTATAAAATGTGATATGTTTGCCAATACTCGACAGTGTAGAAATTTAAACTCAATTACCTAATAATAACTCGTTAAAGAGAGTCTCCTAATCACAATAGATGATACCGTACCAGAGAACAATCATTTATCGGCTTGTTATGGGCGTTTTGGTATGAATTGTCGTGGTATGAGTTGTCGTGGTATGAGTTGTCGTGGTATGAGTTGTCCTGGTATGAGTTGTCCTGGTATGAGTTGTCCTGGTATGAGTTGTCCTGGTATGAGTTGTCCTGGTATGAGTTGTCCTGGTATGAGTTGTCGTGGTATGAGTTGTCCTGGTATGAGTTGTCCTGGTATGAGTTGTCCTGGTATGAGTTGTCCTGGTATGAGTTGTCCCTTGGTATGAGGTGTCCCGGTATGAGTTGTCGTGGTATGAGTTGTCCCTTGGTATGAGTTGTCCTGGTATGAGTTGTCCGGGTATGACTTGTCTTGGTATGAGGTGAGCTGACCCGCGTTAATGTTTTTCTATATTCTCGTTTTTCTATATTCTCAATAAAAATGTTTGTACATCAATCATAACGTCTTTTTATTCATGTTTCCATACACAACATCGCACTAACGCGACGCGAAGTAGCACCGAATGCGCACCTTAGGGCAGCACCATTGCACTTTAAATTTTCTAGCTCTGTAACGAATGCCGATCCCATTATGAAACTTGGCAAGTATTTTATATATATTTTTAGCTTTATTTTGAGATATCTAAAAGAAAAATTAAAATGGTCGAAGTTTGTGAAAATTTAATTTAAAATTTTAATTTAGTTTTTTTTAAATAAATAAGTACGTAGGCTTTCACGGCCAGAATCATTTAGAAGTATTCAGTATTCAATTAGCTTTGAAGAAGCGAGCAACATGGTTCGCGAAACGTCAGCATTAACAAATCTTGACACACGGCATAACCCGGAAGCAGTTTATTTTCTTTTTTAAATAAAATTGAATTGGAATTTCGAATTCGATACTACGACTGAAAAGAGCATGCAATTTTCTATAAGAATCACTATTTTACTCATTTTTATATAAGTTTTAACAGTTGAGTAATGGCCTTTGAAATACATCATATCTAACACTTAGCCAAATTTTCATAAGCCCGTATGTCGGTAACTAGGCTTCGTTAAGGATAAACATTTTGTATACTAGTTAGGCACTTTTAGAAGTACAACTCAGCCTAATAGAAACGCATTTAAAAAAGTAGAACTTTTTTGGTTGTCCGCTTCGCGTGAAATGCCCCAGTTGGGTCCCTGATGTTTCGATCAAATGTGATTTATTGTTTGTCCTGCAAAGATTGTGATGGGAAGTACATTGGTGTCACTGCACAGTGGCTTCGTGGGCGTCTGAGCCTTCATAAAAGTGATTGTAAAACAAAAAAGACCAGATGTGCTCTGGCTTGTCATGCTGTGAATAGTAACCATACTTTTGATTTTGAGGATGTTAGAATATTGGACTCGGATTGTAATTATCGTAACCGTATGTTTTTGGAGATGTACAATATCAACTTCATTGATGGTACAATAAATTTTAAACACGATACGGACAACCTCAGCATCATTTACTCCAATATAATACAGTTTGATAGAGACAAACGTGGAAATATAAATGAAATTGACAATACAACTCTTAGATTTTGATGTTGGTATTCTTTGCCACTATTTTTGAATATTTGCCCGGTCGGGTTGTTTTTACCGGTGTGTGACCTTGTCGTAGCGGGTATGTCGTTTTCCGTCTTGTGTTGTTGTTTGTCAATGTATGCACACCGCTGTTAAGTGAGATACTTCGTTTATTGTAATGTCGTTCGTCAGTTCTCAATTTTTGCCGCCTCTATAACTCCAGTATGTATAGTTTTTTGCTAAGTCTTTTTCTGTGTTTAACTGTTGATTGTTTCTTGTAGAAGTGAAATAGCCTGATGAAGGATCCAATATATAGGTCCGAAATATAGCTTATATCCACAAATGTGAGTTTCTTTTCCCAAATCGATCGAAAAACCTGAAGAATTTTATCAAGTTATTCATCTACGATCAAAAAATATTCAATTCCTATATATATATATATATATTTAATTTTATATTTTCACGATCATTATTTATAATTAAAAGGTTTTCGGACATCTCGTGTAAAAATATATTTTATTTGCAACGTTTCAGCAGACTCGCACCTGCCTTTTTCAAGCATACAAAACTAATTGAAAAAACTTTGAACTGTCAAACAAACTTGTGTCAAGTATTCGCCTCCTAGTTCTCGATGACGGTTGCCATAGTCGCACGTGCGCGACTGCGTGTCGTGGGTCCATTCACAGTAGCCGTTGATGTTGCCCTGCCACTGCCTGTCGAAACCTCTAATGCTGGATCCTCGCGGTGTCTTTGTATTCCTTGAAATACCGGGACGTAGCATACTTTCTCCAGTAGTGGCTTCCATATACCTGACAAATTAATGGCATCATCCCGCTTATTTAAGCAGTTATGCCGTCTCGCAATCTCTACTGCTTCACGTACCAGACGAACAGATTTAATACTATCTTTTGCTAATACCTTAGCACTATCAAAATTAATTTTATGCCCTGTTTCAACTCTATGAGCCGCCAAAGAATTTGTTGCTAATTTATGCTTCACTGCCAATTTATGTTCTTCTATTCGCGCACTTATGCGCCGGTTAGTCTGGCCAACATATGATTTATTGCACTCTCCACAGCTAATTTCGTATACACCCTGACTTTCAAAGTTGATAATGTCCTTGGGGCGGGGTAGAAATGAACCTACACTAGTTGATGTTGTGAAGATCGTCCTGATGTCATGCCTTCTTAATTCTCTTGCGATCATGTCACGTGCGACTATGGCAACCGTCATCGAGAACTAGGAGGCGAATACTTGACACGAGTTTGTTTGACAGTTCAAAGTTTTTTCAATTAGTTTTGTATGCTTGAAAAAGGCAGGTGCGAGTCTGCTGAAACGTTGCAAATAAAATATATTTTTACACGAGATGTCCGAAAACCTTTTAATTATATATATATATATATATATATATATATATATATATATATATATATATATCTACAAGGATTCACTGTCGTCCGTTATTAATTAAGTTGATGATTAATGGGAAATCGACTGGGAGACTTAGTAATATTACTCTTTACTCATTTAGCCAAGCTTTCGGCGTTTATTCTACCGCCTTCTTCAGGGCACTATAACAATTACATATAAATATTTTTCACCACACTACATTATACCAAAACAATAGATTAAACAAAACTTACATGATTTTTGAGGTTAACTTATAAAATCGACATCCTATCATTTTCCGCTAGCATTTCTACACTCTATTCAAGCAGTACGTACATTCGGTTATGAACAGTTGTCACATAAATAAAATGAACAGAACAAAACGAAACGGTTAAAATTAAACTTGTCGAAGAATCAAAATTGGAAAACCATGCGACATGTGTACTGTTTCTCTTCTCAATGCGAACAATATTGCCAACACTTTAACCCCGGTGACTTTTCTGCTAACTTATTTCACTAACCTTGTCAAATTCATTATTAAAACGTAATTGCTTCTTCCAATAAACTATTGTAGTTATTATTTCACAATCAACAATCAACAGAGATGTACATTGGCAGCTCACGTTAATGATAATGACCACCAAATAAATTATGATGACGTAAAAATATTAGATATGGAAAGAAATTATTTTAAAAGATCTTTTTTGGAAATGTATCATATACACCAAAATAAGGATTCTATGAATAAAAGATCGGACATACAGAATTTAAGCAACATCTATACTTACCTGCTGGAATATAAAACAAAAAGAAATAATAAATACAATAGTTTATTGGAAGAAGCAATTACGTTTTAATAATGAATTTGACAAGGTTAGTGAAATAAGTTAGTAGAAAAGTCACCGGGGTTAAAGTGTTGGCAATATTGTTCGCATTGAGAAGAGAAACAGTACACATGTCGCATGGTTTTCCAATTTTGATTCTTCGACAAGTTTAATTTTAACCGTTTCGTTTTGTTCTGTTCATTTTATTTATGTGACAACTGTTCATAACCGAATGTACGTACTGCTTGAATAGAGTGTAGAAATGCTAGCGGAAAATGATAGATGTCGATTTTATAAGTTAACCTCAAAAATCATGTAAGTTTTGTTTAATCTATTGTTTTGGTATAATGTAGTGTGGTGAAAAATATTTATATGTAATTGTTATAGTGCCCTGAAGAAGGCGGTAGAATAAACGCCGAAAGCTTGGCTAAATGAGTAAAGAGTAATATTACTAAGTCTCCCAGTCGATTTCCCATTAATCATCAACTTAATATATATATATATATATATATATATATATATATATATATATATATAATACGTAAAATTGTTTGATCGATGTGTAAAATGTAAAAAATTCTTATTCGGGTATTGCGATCCTCCTTAGCAAGATAATAAGACAAACTCTTTTCATGAATTGCTATATTTCGAAACCAGTTTCGTTTCTTCTACAAGCATTACACTAAAATGAGACAAAAAATAACTAACAAAACGAAGTAAATACAAGAATATACTCACAATTGAGTCATATAAACTAAACAATCTCGACAAAACGGACGACCATGTGAACGGCAGTTACATACAATGACAGAAACGGCACCACGTGGACATACGGACGATTACATTGCGACTGACCACTAGTGCCGTTAAGTAAAATGCGTAAAGGACCTCGAACAGCGAACACGTAAAAACAAAAACACACCCATCAAAACAAAGCGCTGGTGCAATCAGATCAGTAAAACATAAAGGTGAAAGTATCAAAAACATATTGTCGAATTATTGTGAGTCAATCTTTGTGATCTTTTAATGTCTAAATCAATAATGAACGAGTAAATGTTGCTCAAGTTTTCCAAATCAGTCTTAAAATTTATTGTATTTTCCGTTGTTCTAATATGGTACATTTCGAAAACATGCGATTGTGGTAGCTCGACTCCTTGTCCAAAACCCTTACATTGTCAAAATCAAAATCATGTGAACGTCTCAAGAAATGGTCAGACAAAGCACATCTTGACTTGCCAGTGTTGCAATCACTTTTATGAAGTGAGATGCGATTTTTTAACCACTGCGAGGTAGTACCAACATATCCCGCCCCACACTGATTGCAGTCCACACAGTACACAACATTCGACTGATACAATAACGGGTCCTGATCTTTAATTTTACTAAATACCACATTAATTTTATGAGGATAATGGAGTTGGGGGTGAGAAATTGTTGACGGACTGGTACACTAAGCCGACTTATTCGGGTAGGTACATCAACTTTTATTCAAACCATAGTTTTAACAACAAAATCAATACCGTTATGGGAATGAGGCATAGAATAAAAAAGATTTGTAGCCCAGAATTTTATGATGCATCTTTGTCGAAGTTGAAATCAATTTTCATTAACAATAGTTTCCCCATAAAATTGGTAAATAAGCTTCTCTTTTCTACCAATAGCAACAACAATTATGCCATAATCATTTTCGATGTCCCTGCACAAGTTAAACCCATCCCCACCTATTTCAAATTAACATCAATCCCTATAGTTAGTAACAAATTAAAACACATTTTTGCCAGAGTATTACCCGAAAATAAAAAGATCATTTTTCATTGCCCTGATAAAATTAAGAAGGTTTTTAGTAATGTTAAAGACCGCGACCCTTTACCTTACCAGTCTAACGTAGTTTATTGCATAGACTGCAATCATTGTGATGGTAGGTATGTTGGCATCACCTCTCAATGGTTAAAGAACCGTTTATCACTGCATAAAAGTGATTGCAACACACGTAAACAAAGATGCGCTTTGTCTAACCACTCACTAACTCTCGGCCACACCTTTAATTTTGAAAGTGTCAGGGTATTGGATAGAGAGTCTAATTACTATGGACGTGTTTTTCTGGAGATGTACCACATAAAGACCACGGAGAGTGCTGTTAATTTTAAAACTGATGTCGATAATTTGAGCAGTATTTATTCATTTGTAATTGAATTAGACAAGAAAAGAGAAAAACCGTTAAAAGATAGTTCTTCAGTATATTTTTAGTAATTCTAAATTTTTTTTTAACTTTGACCGAACTGTTGGCAATAGTCGTTCGCCTAACCTCTGTAAGTTTTGTCTTTTCGGAAACGCATTCCAGGCACCGTGAAATCGTATCTGTTCTCTCGTAACCGTATAGGTGTACGCACGTTTTTGTCTGCAATGTCGCCCATTTTGTGTTCAATGTAACATGTATTGCCTGTTTCCGATGTCCGTTGGTTTTAAGAACTTAGTTTGTAAGTATTGCACTAGTGATTTTTGTGTTTTGATTGTGATCTGGTGTTTGTTGTTGTAGAAATTGCCTGTAGAAGAAACGAATTATAGTTTCGAAATATTGCATAATTTAAGAACAGAGTTTTATTTCTTTCCTGATCGTATGCCCGACGAATATTCTTTTAATTTCATAATTCATCGATCGAAAAATTCCCCTCAACTTTATATATATATATACAGGATGTTTCAGAAATAACGGCTAACCTTGAAGGAGCATATGCCAAAGGACGTAATAAGCATATTTTGTCAAATAACGTATGGTCTAACTTAACGCATTATTGAGCAAATGAATGAAGAAAGACGGAGTCCGTCCCTGACCAGCGGAAGACAATCGACAGCACTCCACTACAGTTGTGTTGCAACTGGGTGACAAATCAACGTCGCTGAGAACATATCGGCTCCCACCACTTCTCGCTGAGCGTGACAATGACCTACATTCGCCAGGTTGATATGAACGCACACAAGCGTGGTCACGGTCGATCAGCTGTTAGTTGGTTTATGAACAATAAAAATCATTTGGATTGTGGAATCTTAATGTCGGTTTATTTGTGTAGTGATTGTGTAGTACCAGAGACGGATGAATAGCAATTCTATGACTAGAATGCGACATAACATTGATCGGTCGAGACGCGTAGTTGCTGTGTTAAATCGGTTTGTCTTGTTCGACGATAACGCTTAATAATCATAATGTTTGTAAATCCGCACCACATTTCTGGATTAGGTACGTACTAATCTCTCTATTTTTAATTCTTTGTACGGACTTTTGTAACCGTAGACGGGTCATGCGCGTTCGGCTATTTACCAGGGCCGGCCTTAGACGAATTCTTCAATACAATTTTGTTAGTACTGAAAACTTTGAAATAGACTATAGGTTATTTGACCAAAATTGCTTCTGTGTTCTTGGTGAATATGCTCCTTCAAGGTTAGCCGTTATTTCTGAAACACCCTGTATATATAAGAATTAAGGTTATGTAACGTCGTCTCTTGATATAAAACAGGGATAAGGGGATAACGACTGGTGTATTTTAATAAAACTCTTTCTACTACTGTCGAGCTTTCGATGTATTTACTTCACCATCTTCTTCAGGACACTGTAATACAATAAAACGAGGCAAACGTTACAAATAAACAAGTCAAACAAATTAAAAAGGTATAAACAATACAACCATAGCATAAACTTACATTGTAATTGAGTTATATGTAATATCAGATCATAGCGCATTATCGGTTAATTTCAACACAATCCTCGTAACAATTCCAATAAATAACACCATCCACGAAATCAGTGGTCATTAATGAGTTGATTTCACACAATTTTCCAATTTCTTCGCTTTAGATGCCGTAAATATTCGCAGGAGAACAAACTTGAATTTTTCGAAGTGTCGATAATACGTACACCATTCGCATGTAATGGCCGCATCCGTTTGTGTTGGTATAGTAGTGTTCTGTTCTGAGTAAAGTTTTCTGCCTTACCGTCGACTTCACTGCTAAGAAATTCAAATCAAATTAAATTTTAAAATGTAATTGCTTCTTCATACAGGGTGTCATTTTGATTAGTCTCACCTTTCTTGGAAATTTCCATAATATATGTGTAAATTGAACTTAGGTCCATATCAGATATCAGATGTTTTGTTGATTACATTATGTGTGTTTGTGATGTGAAACATTTCCATAAATGTTCGCTTGACATAGTTGTTTTCTACTTCCAGGATTTTCACTTCATTATAGTTTATTTTGTGGTCGTTCTGGTACACATGGGTGGCAAGCATACATCTTTCCGGGTTTAATCTGGAGTCACTCTTATGTCCTGCGATTCTATTCTTGAGAGTCTGCGAGGTTTGTCCGATGTAAACCTTAGAACAGTCCAAACACTCCAACCTGTAGACAGCGTTAGCCTGTAACAAAGGTGGTGTTTTATCTTTGAGTCGGGTGTAAATATTACCAATTGTTTTTATCTGTTTTTTAATGATCCTAATATTTTCTGTTTTTATTATTTTTATGATTTTATCTGTGATGTTAGGTATGTCTATTATTACTGCAAACTTCACGTTACCTTCAGTAATCTGTTGTGAATTATTAGCTCGTGAATTGTCACCAGGGGTTCCATGTAGTAGATGTCTTATTAATGTTTTCGGGTAGGAGTTGTCTCATAGAATGGATTCAAGCTTTTTGATGTTCCCAGCTAAAAATTCCATACTACTGATAGTTGTTATTCTCTTTTTTAGTTGTAATATGAAGTTTACTTTCATGTTCATGGGGTGTCGGGAGAAATTATTAATGTATCTACCTGATGCCGTACTCTTTTGATACCAATCTAATTTTAGTTGTTGTTGATCACTTCTTATTACCTTTGTATCCAGATATGGAACAGCTCGATCTTGGTTTTCTGGTTCTATAGTAAATTTCAAATGTTCATTGTACTCTCCGAATATCATGCTTATTTCCTCTATCCCATGCTGTGGTACTACTGTGATTATGTCGTCTACAAACTTTTTCAGGAAAGGTACCTGGAAAGATAATCTCGGTAAACTCTTTTCTAATAATGAATCCATTATGTACTGCGACAGAATGTCAAGCGAACATTTATGGAAATGTTTCACATCACAAACACACATAATGTAATCAACAAAACATCTGATATCAAGGACCTAAGTTCAATTTACACATATATTATGGAAATTTCCAAGAAAGGTGAGACTAATCAAAATGACACCCTGTATGAAGAAGCAATTACATTTTAAAATTTAATTTGATTTGAATTTCTTAGCAGTGAAGTCGACGGTAAGCCAGAAAACTTTACTCAGAACAGAACACTACTATACCAACACAAACGGATGCGGCCATTACATGCGAATGGTGTACGTATTAGCGACGCTTCGAAAAATTCAAGTTTGTTCTCCTGCGAATATTTACGGCATCTAAAGCGAAGAAATTGGAAAATTGTGTGAAATCAACTCATTAATGACCACTGATTACGTGGATGGTGTTATTTATTGGAATTGTTACGAGGATTGTGTTGAAATTAACCGATAATGCGCTATGATCTGATATTACATATAACTCAATTACAATGTAAGTTTATGCTATGGTTGTATTGTTTATACCTTTTTAATTTGTTTGACTTGTTTATTTGTAACGTTTGCCTCGTTTTATTGTATTACAGTGTCCTGAAGAAGATGGTGAAGTAAATACATCGAAAGCTCGACAGTAGTAGAAAGAGTTTTATTAAAATACACCAGTCGTTATCCCCTTATCCCTGTTTTATATATATATATATATATATATATATATTTGTTTTCTCCAACACTTATTTTTCATTTCAAAGCACAATATACCGTCCCGTCAGAAATTTGTTACGCCGATGGGTGCTCCCATAAGCCCTATTCTAGCTACTGTGGTCATGGATTTCGTACTCGACAGTGTTATCCCCAGGTTACCGTTTAAACTACCGTTTATATTTAAATTTGTGGACGATCTCATAACCTGTGTACCCCGTGATGGGGTACATATATATATATATATATATACGTGACGGGGTATATATATATATATATATATATACAGGGTCTCCCACGACGAGCTGCCATTAGATGTATATGGAGAACCAAATGAAATGAGAGATTGAAAATTTGTGGACTTATATTGTTGGACACGATCGGCTCAACTAAAATATTTTGAGTTTTTTGTTACTTCCGGTTACACCGGAAATGATGTCAGCTTTTGTATTTCAAATGGAACAGCCTGTATTTTATCGCATTTTTGAAATCTTCATTAAATTTTAGATCAATTTTATGTTACATTCCCTATACCTAACATGTGTCATTTTTGAGATATTTATTTTTTTCATTAAAAAATGACAGCTGCACGCTTACCTTCCATTACTTATAAATTATCCCGTGTGACCGTCGGAAAAAGTTGTCTGGCAAAATTGTTATAAAGGTAACGTATTAACGACACATCGGTAGAACTCTTCTAAAAGTTATACAGGATGTTCAAATTATAAGATCAAAATTGAATTCGAGAAAAGTACTAAAAGTCGATTTTTTCAAATGGCAACCCTGAAATATGAATACATTTCTCGATTCTATGGAAAATTTTAGATCAACTTTGTGTACAATGTCCTATACATAAATTGTACTTGTACCTACTGAAATCGATTTTTAAACATCACAGTAGAAACCGCAAACGTTGCCAAATCTAGATTGCGTTTGAAAACAACTGAACAATTTGGAATAAAGAGAATTTTCTTAAACAGTTTTTTAGATCAATTTTCATTATAATTAATTTAGTATTTATAAAATTATAAGCCTATAATAAAACACAATATTAAAAAAAAACAAAATCGTAAAGTAAATTAAAAAACTGCTCATTCTATTTCAGCAACTGTTCAAAAACGTGGCCGTTTTTCACTCAACATGCTTCAACTCTTTTTAACATATTATTGTTGGTGGCGTCCCTGATAGAGTTAGCACATAAGATTAACCTATTGAAAGCAGGTCGAACTCTATCTTTCATGTTCTCCTTATCAGTTATTGGTTCCTCAATAATTGGGTGGCTTCAAATGGACTGTGCTCCAGCACAAAGAAGTATTGCAGTAAGAGGGGAGATGTTCGACGATCGGTGGATTGCGCTTAATGGGTCTTACAAATATCCATCGCGTTCCCCCGTCTTGACGCCAAGGGATTTTATTATTTGGGGAGCTATTAAAGACGTAGCTTATGAGGACCCAATAATTCATAAGGCTCAATAAGGCAATAATAACTCAATAAGGCACGCCACCAACACTAATCTGTTAAAAAGAATTGAAGCATGTTTAGTTGAAAACGGCAACGTTTTTGAACTGTTACTGAATTTGAATTAAAAGTTTTCTTTTAATTTACTTTACGATTTTGTTTTATTTTGAATATTATGTTTTATTGTAGGCTTATAATTTTAGAAATACTAAATTCATTATAATGAAAAATGACCTAAAGAACTTGTTTAATAAAGTTCTGTATATTATAAATTGTTCAGTTGTTTTCAAAAGCAATCTAGATTCAGAAATATTTGCAAATTTCTACTCTGATGTTTAAAAATCGATTTCAGTACGTACAAGTACATTTTAGGTATACGACATTGTACACAAAGTTAATCTAAAATTTTCCATAGAATTGAGAAATGTATTCACCTGTTAGGGCTGCCATTTGAAAAAATCGACTTTTAGTACTTTTCTCGAATTAAACTTTGACCTTATAATTTGAACAGCCTGTATAAATTTTAGAAAAGTTCTACCGATGTGTTGATAATACGTTACCTTCACAACAAGTTTGCCGGACAACTTTTTACCAACGTTCACAGGGGATAATTTATAAGTAATTGAAAGTAACCGTGCAGCTGTCATTTTTTAATGAAAAATATGTATAACTCAAAAATGACACATGTTAGGTATAGGCAATGTAACATAAAATTGATCTAAAATTTAATGAAGATTTCAAAAATGCGATAAAATATAGGGTGTTCCATTTGAAACATAAAAGTTGACATCATTTCCGGTGTAACCGGAAGTAACCGGAAACTCAAAATATTTTAGTTGAGACGATCGTGTCCAGCAATATAAGTCCACAAATTTTCAAGCTCTTATTTCAATTGGTTCTTCATAAACTTCTAATGGCAGCTCGTCGTGGGAGACCCTGTATATATACACGTAGTGTGAACTGTTGGCCGGGCCAGTTGTCGTTCACGTGCTGCGACTTTATCGGGATTTTGCGTTGGGAAGTAATTGTCGAATTTTCGTAATTTTTCTGACGGGGTGTAACGAGTGTGTATACTTGCGGTTGGTGCGGTCGATTTTGCGCGAGACGTTTGTTTTCCGCTTATTTAGCCGATATTAGGTGAACATTTAAACGCCTTCGAGGTATTCAGATCTAGGACCGGTCCGCTATCCAGTCGTTTTTCTGATCTCTGACGTCCTCGTAGTGAGTACAGTGTTGTTGCTTGAAATTTGTCCGGAGATGCCACAAAGCGATTCGTGTAATAAATGCAGCACTGCGGTGAAGGATGATCACGAAGCCCTTTTGTGCCAGAATTGTCTGTGTTGGTATCATCGTGGATGCGTGGAGATGTCATCGAGAACGTATAGAACCATAGAGCGCTCTCATTCTCCGTGGCTGTGCCATAGCTGTAAGGAGGTTCCATCGCCGGGCCCTAGCGGTACCCGGACGTCTACACCGAAGCCTGTTTCGGAGTCTGACGCTGGCTTGCGGGACATGATACGTGAGCTTCGAGCATCCGTGCAGTACATGAGCGACCAGTTTGATGACTTGAAAAGGGATAATTCTGTTATTCAAACCCTTCTCGCCGAAATCAAGTCGCTGAAGGGCGATAATAGTGCACTGAAGCAGGAGATGACTAACTTGAAGACCAGAATGGGAGACCTGGAGCAGTATACTAGGCTTAACAATGTTGAGGTGCATGGCATACCAGAAGCCAGAGATGAAAACCTGGGCGAGGTTCTTGTGAGGTTGGGCGAGGCGGTTCAGTGTCCTTTATCGCTGGCTGATTTCGATGCGTTTCACCGTGTCCCACACTTTCCCGGTTCTCCATCAACGGCTGCCAAGTCTATTGTGGTGAAGTTTGTTAGCAGACGCAGGAAGGAGCAATTAATCGTCGCTGCCAAGGCTAAGAGGGGCATGAGGGCGTCGGACCTGGGATTCGCGGGTTCGGAAGCGGGAATCTATGTCAATGAACACCTATCGCAGGAAAATAAGCGCCTATTCAAGTCAGCAAGGGATTGGGCTAAGACCAAGGGCTATCGATTCGCTTGGGCGAAGAACGGTAGAATATTTCTGCGGAAAGACGAGGGAACTCCCGTGAGGCGAATCACCTGTGAAGCCGACCTCGCCAGGCTTAATTAGTGGTATGATGCTCTGTATTACTAACATTTAACCACTGTATTCCGTATTTATGTGTTTAACGAGTATTTATTAACAAAATGTGCGTGGCTTACGAACAAAATTACACGACGTCTATATAAACAGTACTCTCTGTGATTGGGATGTGATATGTTTCACCGAAACATGGCTGAACTCTTCTATCAATGATGGTGAGGTCCTCTGTCCTCGCTACAACGTCTTTCGCAGGGACCGGGATCTTCTGAAATCGGGCAAGGCTGACGGCGGTGGCGTCCTGATTGGTGTGCGTGATGATTACCGTTGTGTTGTGCGACCTGAGTGGTCTAGTGATGCGGAAGATTTGTGGGTTACTCTGTATCAGGCGGGCTCTGGTCTGCCTAAGCTGCATGTTTGCTGCGTTTATATCCCTCCCTCGGATAGGGTTGCTGTGAGTTGTTTTGTTGCAAAGCTGTCAAGTGTCGTGGATTCGCTCTCTAAAAACGATTCAATTCTAATTACCGGTGATTTTAACTTACCTGGCTTGCGCTGGTCGGGCTCTGGTTCGGGAGCCTTTCTGATGCCAAATTTTACCTACGATGCAGTTGCATTAGAACTCATTGATACTTTGGAATATACAAACTTAAAACAGTACAACAACTGTCTAAATATGAACGGAAGGGCTCTCGATCTTGTTCTCGCCAGTGTGGAGGATGTAGCTGTGCGGTCTTGCGATGCACCTCTAAGTGTGATAGATTTGCATCACGTGCCTTTGGAAATTTATGTACGCTTCGTTTTTCGGAAAGATCTTGAAGAAGCAAAGGCAAAGCCGCTGTTGTTTGGGCGTACCGATTATGATGTCGTTAATAGTATGCTTTGTCCAATCAACTGGGACGATATGTTTGTCGGGCGTGATGTTGATGAATGCGTAGATCTATTATATTCCGAACTCAGAAATATTATAAAGCTCAAAGTGCCGACCGGGTCGGGACGTAAACAAAAGTATCCCCTATGGTATAGTTCTCCCCTGATTAGGCTAATTAGCGAAAAGTACAATGCACATGTTAAGTATAAAAGATACCGTACGGAAATGCACTACGCCACCTTCCGGTTGTTGCGTGCAAGATGCAAGGCTTTAACTAGAACTTGTTATAATAACTATCTTGCCCAAACGAAGTCGCAGCTAAGAAACGATAGTAAAAAAATCTGGCAATATCTTCGTGGTAGGAAGGTAATGGATAGAATTCCAAATTGTATAAAACACGACAACTTGGTTGCGACATCCGGAAGGCAAATATGTGACTTATTTAATAATTATTTCAAAAGTGCCTTTGTCGATCGTGATGCGGTGTCGTCGGATGCGCGGAGGCCTTCGTCGGGCGGTGGCTGTATTTCTGTGAGCGAGGGCGAGGTCCTGGCTGCTCGAACAAACTTAAACCCAGCGAAGGGAGCGGGTCCAGACGGGATACCGAGTTCTTTCATAAAGCAATGCGCTTCTTCACTGACCGCACCTCTAACAATTATTTATAATAAGTCTCTCTGTGATGGTGCTTTCCCTAGCAGGTGGAAGTTGGCTGATGTAACACCAATATTTAAGAGCGGCGATAGAAGTATTGTAAGTAATTATCGTCCAATATCAAAATTGTGTATATTTGGGAAGTTATTTGAATTATTGGTGTATAAGTATCTGTTTGCGATTTTTAAAAGTAGTTTGATGTTGGAGCAGCATGGATTTTGCGCTGGACGGTCAGCCGAAACAAACCTGGTTACATTTGTAAACTTTACGCTGACCGAGATGGATGCTCGCGGCCAGGTGGATGCTGTCTATACCGACCTCAGCAAAGCATTTGATAAAATTGACCATTCCATTCTTGCGAACAAGCTGGCTCGGGTTGGTGTCGGCGGCTCCTTGCTTTACTGGCTATCGTCTTACCTCGAGGGTAGAACGCAGTGCGTCGTTGCCGGCGGTCATTGTTCCGACGTCGTTGCTGTTTCATCTGGTGTTCCGCAGGGTACCCACCTCGGACCGTTACTTTTTAACATTTTTGTCAATGATGTCGGTAAATGTTTTAAGAACTCTCGGTTTCTCATGTACGCTGATGATTTAAAGGTTTATAGATTGATTCGTTGTCAGGCAGACGTGAACATGTTGCAGGATGACTTGAATCGGTTCGTCGAGTACTGTGCTGTCAACAGGTTGTCACTGAATGTACAGAAGTGCCAATATGTTCGTTTCACGCGGAACAAGCATGTCGTGCTATCACGCTATTCGTTGCACGGGGATGATTTGAGGCACGTTGACAAAGTTAAGGATCTGGGAGTTACTCTAGATGCCAGACTGATACTCGATTGCCATGTTGACAGCATTGTTCGTAGAGCGAGTAGAATGCTTGGGTTTGTTCTGCGCAGTGCAAGAGATTTTGAAAATGTAGCTACATTTAAATCCCTGTACTTCTCATTAGTTCGTACTCATTTGGAATACGCAAGCACTGTATGTTCTCCGCAATACGACATCCATATTAAGCGCCTAGAACCTGTACAGCGAAAATTCCTTAAACATGTCAGGTTTAAATTTCAGATAGATATAGCCATTCCAACTCTCCATCAGCGTCGTGATATTTCCGATACAGAGTTTCTCGTAAAGATCTTAATTAATAAATTGGATGTTCCTGACCTTTTGTGTCAGATTGACTTTAGAGCACCGTTGCGAGACACTAGATGCACGAGCCTGTTTGCCGTCGGATTTTCTCGAACAAACTATGTAGCTAACGGCCCTTTGGTGTGGATGGCTACCGCTTTTAATAAATATAGTACATTTTCAAACTTCCCCGATGTGTTTTGCTCATCATTCGCGTCATTGCGAGCATTCCTGAGGAATTCTTGAACTTTAATTTGTTATTTTATTGTTTTGGTTTAATTAATTCATTGGTTTACAATGTTGTTTACAATGGGTTGAATGTTATTGTTCATTATATTACTGTACTTATTTTATATATAATTGTTATTATCGATATATATATATATATATATATATATATATATGTATACGTGTTAAGTTGTCACCTCCGGGATATAGAGCAGGCAACCTAGGCTCCGGGTGTTCCAGATAATATATTATTGATCTGATTGCATATTTTTAATGAGGGGAACTTTCGCTACACGAGCATCAAAAGAGGGGAAACGATTTTTGATTTTTTAGTAAGTCATATATAAGGTACACAAAGGGTACGAAGTGACCTCCGCAATTTATATATGAACGGAAACTGATGTGCCGCTGATAACTCCAGCGGTGTTGCCAAACCTACGGAAGTCACAACAGGCTATTATTATATAGCATGTATATGATAGGCCGTAAACTTGCTTCTCACAAAATAAACACTCCCTTTTAGTAATAGGATTAAAAATCATTTATTAAGTATTTAGCACTAACATGAATAATATACGAAGAATGATTAATCATTACACGGCAATATTCATGGGACTTGGTTATAGTTTCTAAGAAAACATAATTGGTTTTATGAGAGCTTTTCTAGGGATATTAAAATGTTTTTAACGCGGATAACTAAGCTCTAAGTGTAATATGGTTACCGTGCAAAAACTAATTACCCTATTTATATGTTTTGTTGCGATGTAAGTCAAACTACCCAGCTTATTTTTTGATGATTTTTTTATTTATATATTTTACGTCGGCCTTCGCAACGTAGGTCAATGTACAACGCTGAGGATAGACTACAAATACAATGAATTTATGTGTGAAAGTCCAATTTAAATTTATTAACTAGTTTTTGAGTTATATCGATACTAAACTTATAATTTTATACCTATTTCTTTTCCCAGTTAGGCTTTTTGACAAAAAATAGAAAAAGAGCTGTCACCGCCGCGCCGTCAACCTGCATGCGTGGTCAGCGCTTTATTGTTAACAAACGCTTTACAAGCTCTCTATTGCCGTTTAAAATTGTACAAAGTCCGTTGTTGAGCTTTGTCTAAATACGTGCATTGACACTAAAACCATGGAATAAATTGATTGAAATAAATAGAAACTGTTACTGAAAAAATCCTTGGACACGCCAAGTTTTATTTACCAAATACATACACATTTTATATCCCCCCCCTATTTACTATGGTATGGTCTATTGAGTTTGACCAGAGTTGGGCAATTGGTAATCGAGTGATTGAGTAACAAGTGATGATAAAATTATTTTAATTAGTTAAATTAATCATCACTCGTTGTGATGAGTTGCGATTGGTCACTTATCAGATAAAGCGATGATTTCTTTACTTACCACTCATAACTGCCGTACACGATTGAATATTCATCACTGATTACTCGCGATTAACGCGTAATGAGTGATAACTATTCAATAGAAATTACACTGTTTTAAAACATATAGAAACTCGATATACTTTCACACTGATGAAAGAAAAATAGAGGCGCGGATACAATTTTTATACAAACTCACAAAATCTAAATCTTTAAACCAAAACTTAATTTTTTTTATAGATATGTGTTATAAAAATTTATGTAATTTGATTTGGAGATCTGGCTTGATTTGTTCTGAATGAAAATTACTAAGAACAATATACAGTCGCATCTATTTTTTTCAGTTTAATTAGAAATAATTGCGCTGTTGTTGTCACCAGACATAATACCGTGAAAGTGAACTAAAGTAAACAATAAAATAAACAATTATAAAAATATAAACACAACGCTTATTTGATTTCCAAATTTTGAAGTGTAAAGAACTGATTTCGCAGTTGAATAATCCCCCTAATTACAGTATAGAATGTTTTCTTCAGTTTTCTTTTTAATTATATCAAGAATTTTATGACAGGTTAGATACGTACACATTCAACGTACATTCCAAATCACATTTAAAGGTACATTGGTGTAACATTTTCAAAAATTAATTGCACAACATTTACAGAATACACTGTAAAATAACGTCACTAAGAAATTCGAAAAATTAACTATTAACCAATGGTACATCATTTTAAAGAGGAGAAATGTGGGTACACTATAGAAAATAAATTGTGAGTAATATTGAAAGATGTACGTATCGGAGATGTGAAAAAGTTTCCGATAATCGTGATATAATTGGCTTCGACGAGCCGCACGACTTTTGGCTGTGGAATCGTTAATTTTTCGAATTATTTTCTGACAGTTTTACAGTCAGTGTATTCTTTAAATGTTGTGCAATCAAAATAAGCAATAAAATAATAAGCCATTTTTGCGAATGGTACACCAGAATGTACCCTTAATAAGTGGATCACCATAGAATAGGATATAATTCAAAATAGTTATTATTAATGCATTTAGATTCATTTAGGACACGAGTTCAATTCACTACAGTCAAAATAAAAATATAAATCGTTTATTAAGGTAAAGTATTTATTCTCTACAAAAATGCATATTTATTATAAGATAAAGTTGGATACATTAAAACAAAGTATACACACATTACATTTACCGTAATGTGGGTTTACTTTGAAAATAAAATCTATTAAATTGTATTTTCTTTTTCATATTTTTTAAACAATATCATGCAGTCGTTACCGGCAGTCAAAATAGAAACACTTGTTTCTACAATTAATGATTGATAAGTGATTCTTAGATTTATGATTGACGACTAATGAGTGTTGAGTGATTTTATTAATCATGAGTGTTACTCATCTCGGGTTAGTTGAGTGATGCCCAACTCTGAGTTTGACGAAAAATTATTGATCGGTCTGTCCGTCTGTCTTTGTATACGATAACAATACAATTGTTTATTTTAGCACTGGTGTGTGCTAGTATTTTCTGTGCAGAACGATGCATAGAATTCAAAAAAATAATTCAATCAAAGGTGCTGCATTTAAAAAAATTATCTTTCTTAGGAAAACCTGTTTGCTATATTTTGTTGCAGATTATGACCAACCAGTGCACAATTTGGATATGGCAGGTAATCACGCTTATTGAACGCTTCTTACGCAATCATAATCCAAGCCAGAGTAATAAAATTAAAAACCGGTATTGATATATACAATCTTTCTTAGATTGCTGTTTTTCCTTAAAAATGCCAATAAATCAAAAAGTATAAAGTTTATAGTATGTTATGTTATTTTTCATTGTCGTAAAATTTTGCGAGGAATTAAAAATTGTGCCGAAATATAGATTGTTCCATTTAACAAAACATAAGTTTAGGTTGGTACTATGTTATGGAACAGCCTGTATACAAGCTTATAGTTTTACAATGTGCGCCTGGGCTTTGTGTATATATGAGTATACACTGTGGGCAAAAAAAAACGGTACAAATATTCAATTCCTAGTATTTCCAAAGATTTTAAGTAAATTAAAGCAAGCATTTCTTTGAAGGACTAATTGCTTATGTTGTGAGGATTGAAAACATACCATATTCGCAATTCCACTTCTTCTTTTTCAGTAAAAACAGCAAAAAACGATGTTTCAAAATTTCACCCTGTATACAAAAAAATCACCCTGTATTCGATGCAATAAAATCTCTGCTGTCCTTTTTGACCAAAGGAAAAAAAAATTCATTGCCTACTAATTTTATTACAGCTTGCATTTCACATTAAATTGACACGATGTTATCAGAAATGTTGCATAGCCAAACACAAAGCAACATAACTGTGGATTGAAACGTCCTGTTATTGCGAATATGGTACGGTTTCAATCTTCACACTACAGGCAATTCGTTTTTAAAAGAAATATTTGAATTGACAAAATATTATAGGAAATGCGAGTGATCAAAAATTTGTACCGTTTTTTTGGCCCACCGTGTATATGAGTGAAATCAGTTTTAAAATATTTTCATTAACAGAGGCATAATCTTTCGAGATCGCACTGTTGATGCACAATTCAATTCAATTCGCACAATTCGTAGTGTAGGTTTTGATGTATTTCGCCCCAGGAAAAATGGGAGTCGAACAGGCATCTTTCCGCGACTGTAGCTTGTTACCTTAATTGATATCTACAATGATGATCAATAAACTAAACTAGGTGCCGTACTATTCAGGCCTACCACTAGAGTTTATTGTGACAATAGGGTATTTATTGGAGATTATAAAAAACAATAAATAAGCTAAAAACCCAGTCACCCGGAGAAACTTTGGCTACTTCTACACTTTTTGTATATTACATAACTGCGGAGAGTAAACATTTTCATGTCTCAAATTTTGAAAAATTGTATGTGGTCGTATTAGCTAAAAATTCCCGCATCATCTTTTTAATATGTCTACTTGAGTACTTGATTCAATAGGATTTGTGGTGAACACAAGAAAATGTATGTGGAATTTATAGAATTTATTGATGTAATAGCAACGCAAATAATTTATTTAGTTTTATTTCAAATAATATTTGTAATGTGCGTACACTAGAATAGTTGACATGAAGCAGCCTATGCTATTCAAAATAAATAACAAACGATAAAAACAAGCGGGATATAATCTTGAAACAAAAAAATTCAGCCACGGCCTGGATTTGAACCAAAAACCTTTGTATCTTGCGTACCATGCACAACCCAACTCCGTCCGAGAGCAAAAATAAATACGAAAATACTCATATAATATATGTTTCTTGCGCTATTACCTCCGCAACGTTGCCAGCGTTTTTCGGATGTCACAGCGTACGTTGTACGATACAAAACACGGAGTCATATATGCGGAGGTGACTTCGTAGCGGCCGTATCTAGTATGGGCGACACTAGCGCTCGTGATCTACGCTTGAACTAACATGACTTGTCAGTACATAAATAATGGACGTTATCGGCTCCGACGCAATTTTTGGATTTGAGCTCCCTGAGCCACCTAGACCACATTTCCGTTGAAAACAAGGCGATACGTTGTCACCTCCGATTTTGGAGCCACCAACGTTATATATGAGGTGACAACGTACACTCTGTCATACGCGTTGGAGCCGACACCGTACCAACCATATGTATATATATATATATATATATATATATATATATATATATATATATATATATATATATATATATATATATATATATATATATATATATATATATATATATATATATATAGATATATAGATATATATATGTATACGTGTTAAGTTGTCACCTCCGGGATATAGAGCAGGCCACCTTGGCTCCGGGTACAAAGGGTACGAAGTGACCTCCGCAATTTATATATGAACGGAAACTGATGTATCGCTGATAACTCCAGCGGTGTTGCCAAACCTACGGAGGTAACAATAGGCTATTATTATATAACATGTATATGATAGGCCGCAAACTCGCTTCTCACAAAATAAGCACTCCCTTTTAGTAATAGTAATAAATATCATTTATTAAGTATTTAGCACTAATATGAATAATATATATTATAGAGGATGATTAAGCATTACACGGCAATATTCATGGGACTTGGTTATATAAACATAAATGGTTTTATGAGAGCTTTTCTAAGGGTATTAAAATGTTTTTAACTTGGATAACTAAGTTCTCAGTGTAATATGGTTACCGTGCAACAACTAATTACCCTATTTATGTTTTGTCGCGATGTAAGTCAAACTACCCAACTATGTAGTTATTATTTTATTTTTTGATGATTTTTTTACTTATTTATTTTACGTCGGTCTTCGCAACGTAGGTCAATGTACAACGCTGAGGACAGACTACAAATACAATGAATTTATATGTTTGAAAAACGCAGATAAAAACAGGTGTCAGATATATAAATAAAAATCTTGATGTTCTTCACTGTTTCGTTTAATAATCTTATCAGTAAAATATATACACAATGAATTTATGTGTGAAAGTCCAATTTAAATTTATTAAGTAGTTTTTGAGTTATATCGATAATTACCCTATTTATGTTTTGTCGCGATGTAAGTCAAACTACCCAACTATGTAGTTATTATTTTATTTTTTGATGATTTTTTTACTTATTTATTTTACGTCGGTCTTCGCAACGTAGGTCAATGTACAACGCTGAGGACAGACTACAAATACAATGAATTTATATGTTTGAAAAACGCAGATAAAAACAGGTGTCAGATATATAAATAAAAATCTTGATGTTCTTCACTGTTTCGTTTAATAATCTTATCAGTAAAATATATACACAATGAATTTATGTGTGAAAGTCCAATTTAAATTTATTAAGTAGTTTTTGAGTTATATCGATAATTACCCTATTTATGTTTTGTCGCGATGTAAGTCAAACTACCCAACTATGTAGTTATTATTTTATTTTTTGATGATTTTTTTACTTATTTATTTTACGTCGGTCTTCGCAACGTAGGTCAATGTACAACGCTGAGGACAGACTACAAATACAATGAATTTATATGTTTGAAAAACGCAGATAAAAACAGGTGTCAGATATATAAATAAAAATCTTGATGTTCTTCACTGTTTCGTTTAATAATCTTATCAGTAAAATATATACACAATGAATTTATGTGTGAAAGTCCAATTTAAATTTATTAAGTAGTTTTTGAGTTATATCGATACTAAACTTATAATTTTATACTTATTTCTTTTCCCAGTTAGGGTTTTTGACAAAAAAAAATAGAAAAAGAGTTGTCACCGCGGCGCCGTCAACCTTCATGCGTGATCACTAATCAGCGCTTTATAGTTAAACTATTCTTTACAAGCTCTCTATTGCCGTTTAAAATTGTACAAAGTCCGTTGTTGTGCTTTGTCTAAATACGTGTACTGACGCTAAAACCATGGAATAAATTGATTGGAATAAATAGAAACTGTTACTGAAAAAATTCTCGGACACGCCAAGTTTTATTTACCAAAGACATACACATTTTTATACCCCCCCCCCCCCCCCCAATTTACTGTGGTATGGTCTATTGAATTTGACCAGAGTTGGGCAATTGGTAATCGAGTGATCGAGTAACAAGTGATGATAAAATTGTTTTAATTAGTTAAATTAATCATCACTCGTTGTGATGAGTTACGATTAGTCACTCATCAGAATGAGTGATGATTTCTTTACTCACCACTTATAACTACCGTACACGATTGAATATTCATCACTGAATACTTCGCGATTAACGCGCAATGAGTGATGACTGCTCAATAGAAATTACACTGTTTTAAAACAGAATAGAAACTCGATATACTTTCACACTGATGAAAGTAAAATATAGGCGCGGATACAATTTTTTATACAACCCCCACAAAATCTAAATCTTTAAACCAAAACTTACCTTTTTTATAGATATGTGTTATAAAAATTTGTCCATCATTTATGTGATTTGATTTGGACATCTGCCTTGATTTGTTCTGAATGAAAATTACTAAGAACAACTACAGCCGCATCTATTTTTTCAGGTTAATTCGAGATAATTGCACTGTTCTTTTCACCAGACATAATACCGTGAAAGTGAAGAAATAAAATAAAATAAAATGAACAATTATATAAATATAAACAAAACACTTCTTTGATTTCCATATTTTGAAGTGTAAAAAAAGACAGGCATAACTGATTTCGCAGTTGAATAATCCCCCTAATTACAGTACAGAATGCTTTCTTCAGTTTTATTTATAATTATATCAAGAATTTTATGGCACGTTAGATACGTACACGTTCAACGTACATTCCAAATCACGTTTAATAGTACATTGATGTAACATTTTCAAAAATTAATGATTTCTTATCGCGTATTTACATTGCACAACATTTAAAGAATACACTATAAAATAACGTCACAAAGAAATTCGAAAAATTAATTATTAACCAATGGTACGTCATTTTGAACAGGAGAAATGTGGGTACACTATAGAAAATAATTTGTGCATAATATTGATAGATGTACGTATCGGAGATGGTTAAAAAAAGTTGCAGATAATCGTGATATAATCGGCTTCGACGAGCCGCTCGACTTTTGGCTGTGGATCGTTAATTTTTCGAATTATTTTCTGACAGTTTTATAGGCAATGTATTTTTTAAATGTTGTGCAATCAAAATAAGCAATACAATAATAAGTCATTTTTGAAAATGGTACACCAGAATGTACCCTTAATAAGTGGATCACCATAGAATCGGTTATAATTCAAAACAGTTATTATTAATGCATTTAGATTCATTTAGGACATGAGTTCAATTCACTTTAGTTAAAGCAAAAATATAAATCGTTTATTAAGGTAAGTATTTATTCTCTATAAAAATGCATATTTATCATAAGATAAAGTTGGATAAATTAAAACAAAGTATACACACATTACATTTACCGTAATGTGGGTTTACTTTGCAAATAAAATCCATTAAATTGTATTTTCTTTTTCATATTTTTAAAACAATATCATGGAGTCGCTACCAGCAGTCAAACTAGAAACACTTGTTTCTACGATTAATGAGTGATAAGTAATGCTTAGATTTATGATTGACGAGTAATGAGTGACGAGTGATATCATTAATCATGAGTGTTACTCATCTCGGGTTAGTTGAGTGATGCCCAACTCTCAGTTTGACGCAAAATTATCGATCGGTCTGTCCGTCTGTCTGTGTATACGATAACAATGCAACTGTTTATTTTAGCACTGGTGTGTGCTACTACTTTTTGTGCAGAACGATGCATAGAATTCAAAAAAATAATTCAATACAGGGTGCTCCATTTAAAAAAATATCTTTCTTAGGAAAACCTGTTTGCTATATTTTGTTGCAGATTATGACCAACCGCTGCACAATTTGGTTATGGCAGGTAAACACGCTTATTGAACGCTTCTTACGTAATCATAATCTAAGCCAGAGCAATAAAATTAACAACCGGTATTGATATATACAATCTTTCTGACTGCTGTTTTTCCTTAAAAATTCCAATAAGTCAAAAAGTGTAAAGTTTACAGTATGTTATGTTACTTTTCATTGTCGTAAAATTTTGCGAGGAATTAAAAATTGTGCCCAAATATAGGTTGTTCCATTTAACAAAATATAAGTTTAGGTTGGTACTATGTTATGGAACAGCCTGTATACACGCTAATAGTTTTACAATGTGCGCCTGGGCTTTGTGTATATATGAGTGAAAACAGTTTTAAAATATCTTCATTAACAGATGCATAATCTTCCGAGATCGCACTGTTGAGACACTCTGTATATATTCACAATTTTTTCTGTAGGTTTTGAAGTATTTCGCCCTAAGAAAAATGGGAGTCGAACATACATTTTTCCGCGATTGTAGGTTGATACCTTAATTGATATCTACAATGATGATCAATAAAATAAACTAGGTGCTGTACTATTCAGGCCTACCACTACAGTTTACTGTCACAATAGGGTATTTATTGGAGATTATAAAAAAATAATAAATAAGCTAAAAACCCAGGCACCCGGAGAAGCTTTGGCTGCTGCTACACATTCTTGTATAATAGATAACTGCGAAGAGTAAACATTTTCATGTCTATGTCGGTCTTTTCATGTCTCAAATAAAAAAAAAACTGTATGTTATATTTAGTCGTATTAACTAAAAATTCCCGCAGCATCTTTTTAATATGTCTACTTGAGTACTTGGTTCAATAGGATTTGTGGTGAACACAAGAAAAGGTATATGCACTTGATAGAATTTACTGATGTAATAGCAACGCAAATAATGTATTTAGTTTTATTTCAAATAATATTTGCAATGTGCGTACACTAGGATAGTTGACATAAAGCAGCCTATGCCATTCAATATAAATAACAAACGATAAAAACAAGCGGGATGTAATTTTGAAATAAAAAAATTCAGCCACGGCCTGGATTTGAACCAAAAACCTTTGTATCTCGCATACCATGCACTACTCAACTGCGTCCGAGAGCAGAAATAAATATGAAAATACACATATAATATATGTTTCTTGCGCTATCACCTCTGCAACGTTGCCAGCGTTTTTCGGATGACACAGCGTACGTTGTACGATACAAAACACGAGGTCATATATGCGGAGGTGACTTCGTAGCGGCCGTATCTAGTATGGGCGACACTAGCGCTCGTGATCTACGCTTGAACTAACATGACTTGTCCGTACATATATAATGGACGTTATCGGCTCCGACGCAAATTTTGGATTTGAGCTCCCTGAGCCACCTAGACCACATTTCCGTTGAAAACAAGGCGATACGTTGTCACCTCCGATTTTGGAGCCATCAACGTTATATATGAGGTGACAACGTACACTCTGTCATACGCGTTGGAGCCCACACCGTAGCAACCATATATATATATATATATATATATATATATATATATATATATATATATATATATATATATATATATGGAAATAACGACCAACTTAGTTTGGAATCAAAACGTATATGATATTGTGGGAAATATGGTCAGTTGGGCGATGTAATAGAAACTCCTTTTGTCTCCATTCAAATTTTCGTCTTTATTAAAGAATTCCTCAGGAACAAGCTAATTAGAATAAAACACAGACTTCAGTCAATGTACGGGTCTACACAATTATAAATAGTGAACAAAACATCGTTTCTACTTACACATAGAGTAGGACAAAAGCTTGCTAACAGAAATCGACATTGTCATCGGAACACACATCAACGCACACGTCCGAATAACACATTTATAAACATTCAGGACGATGCAGCACACAATAAACAAAATTAAAATCACGAGGACACATGCATTCTACACGAATGACAACTGGTTGTGAGAAAACCAGTAAAATCATAAAACAAAAACACATCAACTATGAGCGATAGGGTTACCAACATTAATACCAACCGCGTCGTGTGAATCCTTGAAGTTATGGTTAATTAAAAAAGAGTATATGGTGCTTAATTTACTTGTGTCGGATTTAAAATTGAGGCAAATGTTTCTGTTAGATTGGATGTAAAACAATTCCAGAAAAAGTCTAGATTTGTAATTATTTTCCGTAGCTATAATTTCGGTATCGCTCCACTTCATTACATGGTTGCAGTCAGTGGCATGTAGTGCGACTGCACAATTTTCCCTCCGTAATTTTGTGCTCTTTGAGTAAACTAGTATCTAAAAAAATAAAAATTGATTTATTTTTGTATAGTAAATGTTAGGTAGGTACCACTTCGACGAAACGTCGAGGTTAGAAAGCTAATTGAAATTCTGACAGATTTATATTTGTTAATTACACTGTAGATGTCACATGCGTACCAACATACTAAACTAAAACGCCGTTGTTACGTTAGCCCCCCCCCCACTTTAGAATTTTAAGTTAATTTTTATGCAAGTCGTTTGGGAATTGTTAGGGTGGGTTTGGGAGTACACTTTTTTCGTTTGGTAGTACATACATGGTTTTTCAGAAAATGAAGATTGGTTTTGTACTGTCAAGTTAGCCCCCAACTTTCCGTTTTGTGATTTTTTTATTGGACTGGTTTTGAAATCGTTAGGGAGGATTAGGGATTCTAGTTTCGACGTTTGGGAGTAATTAGTTTAACTGCAAAGTAATATAAATGTTTAGTACATAACCTCACTTTTTAGTTTATCGGCGGAAAGTTACGCTAACGGCTTTGTATTGTTATACATTTTACCCATTTCTTCACAGACTGTTAGAATATGGCCAGGGAGGATTCAAAATGCCACTTTATATCGGAGAGTAGATTATTTGGCCGCAAATCTTAGTTAACCAACATAACTAATGTGTTTATCGGCTTTGTTTTACACAAATTGACCGTATTTCTGTAATAAACCGCTAAAGGATTGTTAGGGGGATTAAAAAGTCAACTTTTGATGTAAGGGAGTATATTAGTTTGACCGCAACTCAAAATTAAAGATTGAGGTTCTGTCCCCCGACTCAACTATTGCATTTATCGACTTTCCCTTCCATAAATGTTGTGAATTTCGTCATAAGTCATTAGATAATCATTAGGGAGGATTAAAAATTTCACTTTTGAAGTAAGGGAGTAGATAATTTTATCGCAACACGCCCGCACACATACCCGCACTCACACCCACACACACACCCGCACACACGCACACACACGCACACACACGCACACACACGCGCACACACACGCGCCCACAGCGCGCACACACACGCACGCACGCACATGCACACGCACGCGCACACACACGCGCACGCACAACCACACATTTTTGTACCTTGGTCAAAAATGTACAGGGGACCCAAAAAGACCTATATCCGCTAAAATCTGAATTTTTTTTTTGGCACGATTGCAATACTTTTTATACTGCGTATGATAAAGTAAAAATCACAAAATGTGAAAGTTGGGGGCCAACTTGACGGTACAAAAAATAATTTTAATTTTTTCAAAAACCATGTACCCCAAACGAAACAAGTGTTCTCCCAAACCATCCCTCACGATTCCCAAACGATTAGCATAATAATTTACTTAAATTCAAAAGTGGGGCTAACTTGACAACGGTAACTAAAACTAAACTAAACAATGGGTAGATATTCCTTATTAACAAACAATCAAATTGGTGATCTTAGTTTATTTGAAATTTGTTGTTTTTGAGTGTAATAGCACAAAAACGGAATTATGTGTTGGGTAAACCTTTCCGCTACCCAAGTATTAGTAACATGATTGAGTATCATATTTTATAACAAGAAAAACAATAGCATTCGGTTAAAACTGACCATTTACGAGTGTGTCCTTTAGAAGGTTACTAAGAAATAGTCACCTTGTTTTTTTGCGGAAATGCAACAAAAGTTCTGTACCAATCTATTCAAGTATAGGCTAGCAAAGGCGTTTAGTTTTGAAAAAATCATATGAAACCTGCAAGATGTTATCTGTTGAAAAGTTCACTCAGTCGAATCAGACTCCGCAAAATGATGGTGTGGGCAAAGATATAATGGGTCTTAAATTAAAGTTTTTGGGGCTATATTCGCATCATACTTGATCTGTGACACTTGACAAGACCGCATTGCGCGCAATTAAATATTGTGTCTAATAACACTGTGCAACAAAAAATTTGCTCCCGGTAAATTTGAGCTAATTATGATTCTTTATGACCCCCTGAACACTTCCCCAAAGGCGTTTTTCTAGTTCAGCTCGAATAAGCTAGATATTTGCAAATTTATTTTTAATATAATTCATAATTTTACCATATAATACAGTATTTTCTTATCTGCTTTTTGAGTTAACCTAGAAAAACGCGTTGGGATGTGTTCCGGGGGTCTTATAAAATCATTATTAGCTAAAATTTCCCGGTAGGAAGAAAGGTGATCAAACTTTGTCGCACAGTGTAATTTGGGAGTGTTCTAAATCTTAACTAAGACACATTATATCTTTACTCATACCTGTAGCATCATGTAATATGTAGGAGGCTGATTTGACCAAGTGAAATATTCAACAGAAATCATCTTGCTTGGAAACATAACCTATAGGCAAAACTGGGAGAGCTGAAGGTGATTCATCGCTTAAAATCGTATGAACCAAGATATGAACGTACCGCGTGAATTGGTTATTAGCTGTGTATATTAAGTTGCCTACTAGGTAGTTCGTTCAAGATTAATATTTAATTGTTAAAAATACTGTCATTTAATTGTGATAATTGTGCTATCTAATTTATATATCCATCATTAGCATGTTTAACAGAAGCAAAGTGAAAACATACCAACGAAAACATCTTGTTCACATCACACATTCGCGCTCGAATTGGAGGGTAGGTTGCTACCGCTGGCATTCGTTCTTATGGTTCTAAGAACAGACGTACCTTTTTGTCTTGCCCATTTAAATTATACAGCAGTCGTATGAAAAGTATGCTATTTCGTTTGAACACGCGTCAATATTTAGAAATATTCTGTAACGTATGTCTAAAACAACAGCTGAAATCTATGAGTAATCTTCAGCTCTCCCAGTTTTGCCTATAATATACATTTATGATTTCCATCTGATGATAATATAAAATATAAACTACAGAAACTAATTTTCGCTGTGATACATGGTTAGTTGCTGCTTTGATAGTGAGTTGTTGATAATAATTTTATTTATATATTTTAAAATGTCACGAAAGCATTTGTGAAACGTTTAATGTTGTGACTGTTGCTTTGTTATTTTAATTTTACCTGAGGATGACCTGTGTCAGGTCGAAATCGATCGTCCTGCAATAAAGAATACTTTCTATAACAACTTTTGTAGTTTGATTATCATTATTTACGAACAATAGTTATATTAATAATCGAAAATTCCTGGCAATAACCTCAAACAATAAGCAATACAGAGAACCTTCAAATTGGAATGTTAGCATTCATCCATAGTTTCCTTTGATCATTAACCCAATATTATTTTTTCTATTTCCCTGCTTTAAACGATATTTTTTCGTCATCATTCTCTATAAACGCCAACGTGGTTTTTGCCTGTTCAGGCACCTTAGCAAAGAGGGTTGGCCGCAGTCCCTAGACCCCTATACCGTATGACTCCCCATCGTGTGCGGATTCATACCCCGCTCTCACTTCGTCCAACCCCCTCACTCACCTTCGCCACTCCTCTAGCGAAGATGGGTGACAGTAGCCACGGGATTCCTATACCTTAATATGACTTCTAATTGTGTGCGTATTCATACCCCACGGGGGGTGCAGGGGGATCGAGGGCGTAGAGTTGGCGTTGGAAGGGGGTTGATGGGAGGAGTAGGGCGGATGTCGGGATGGGGTAGTACCCCGTAAACGTTGGGGAGTCATATGATATAGCGGGTTGCGGCGAGGACCGCTGGGTACAATACGGCTGGTAAATAAATAAAATAAACGGGTGTACGTCTGGCGTGGATCACCCAGCATGTATATGTATTGGAAAAAATATTCTTTCAACTTTAGAAACAGTTTCACTTTTGTTTGTAGTTGCTACAAAATGTAGCTTGTAGAACATGAGTATCTTAATGATCCCTTGATGATCATTGAAGCAATATATTACAGTTGCTATATAGCGATGCGATTTACCAAAGATTGCTTGACGGACATGGAGATCACCCGCTTTATTTCACCCCTGGGCAACAGTGGGCGGCATGATCAACTTTATGTAGTCATAGATATTTTTATTTGAGCCCAACTTTGTTTTACAAATTTTTACCTACTAAATTCGTACTATGAATTTGTAACTACCTACTTATTTAATAACACTACTAATGATGAGGAGGCAACTTCACCCACCTTCAGAGAGCAATACTGAAAAGGTTACGTAAAAAATTAATTTGTTCTAGCAATCGCTGCACTTCAACGAATTACCAACAGGAGAATATGTCCGAATAATTCGGGCATTGGTGAAACAACTGCACGCCTTTGCGTCTAGCGTGAAAATGGACGATGGACATATGGCCGAATTGAAAAAAATCACTTTGCCGATTCTTCAACCAAAAATGTACGTCTTTCTGAGAAATTTAATCCATCGTTGGCCCTTGGACGGGTCTTTCCGTTTAGTATTGGAACTGTGGTTGAGCTTCATACAACCTTGGAGGTATCCAGGTTTGCAACGGTAACTATAATTTAACATACTAAATGATAATATTAATAGGGATATAACAGACATAAGGAGGCCCATCTTTTTATTTTATTTATAAAAAATGTAAATATAAATCTTTGTATTGCAGAGGTTTATCAGATGTCCAGACAGATGTAGAAGACCTAAGCCCAGTAAACACAAAATCTATCGATAAAGATTTCTTGCCGTTCATAGCGGAGAACATCTTATCGTACACGGTTATATTCCAACAACTTCTACCGAGATTCCTACGGGTCGACTTGGTCAGTCCAAAAAATTCCCTGATGCTGTATCGGTTAGCAAAAGTTTTTGATCAACCAAATCTAGTATCTTACATTCGTGAGATTGAAGTCTGTATTGGGCACAATAACTTATCACCAAACCATTCCTATAATATTATGAACAGTTTCTTACCTCCGCTGTCTGCAACTTCAAACTGGTCCACAAATAACACATCCTATTTAAATGGAAGTAGTGCATTGAGTAGTCGGAAATCTAACTTCCCAGAGAAAGATAGAAGTGTTGGCGCAAAATATGCTGCACTTGTCCGACAAAAAATACACGAATTGGAAGGAGACGGATTTTGTTACAAACCCCTGTTTACAACACCACCAGCACCAGAGGTAATATTATTTTTTTTTTATTGTGAACTGGAATAAATCCTATATTGGACCAAAAAACTGATTTGTTTTCAAGTTGTAATACCGCGGGAAAGTAGCGAATTGGGGAGACTAAAAAGGGGTAAAACTTCAATAAAATTGGTTGATACCTTCCGTTCGCGCATGTGCCTGAGTGAAATTTTAATACAGATATATTTATTACGATAATTTTTATTCTTACTTAACTTGTCAATATTTTAGTCATGTTTACAATTACAACACCACTAGCACCAGAGGTTATAATATTTTTTTTCTGTTACGGGAGAAAAGTTTGACATTTTATCTCTGTTGACAGGTAATAAAATGTCACTTTTTATGAAATTACGTTTTTCTACTCCTATTGAGGAATGCATTCATTATCATGGCAATTTAAGATAAGTAATACTAATCATTCCCCACACACATGGCAAATATTTCATTCCTGGCTCCTCATACCCCGCCAGTAGTGAGAATAATTTCATTCCTCACGGCTTTAGAACCAATCACAACTCTGGATTTTTCATTTCCAAATTGTTTTGATACACTGCTTAGCGACATTGTCAAGGCATTGACAACGTCGCTAAGTGACAAGCGCACCAAACAATTTTAATCTGTCAAAATCCTGTACACCGCCATAGTGACATACAGCCGTCCCTATATGCACAAAAATTAATCCATAAAATTTTGTTGCATAGTCGTAGAAAAAGTATAGCATTCCATTCGCAGGTAATGGCAATTTCTCACTCGAACGCTTTGCAGCACTCGCCTACGGCTCGTGCTGCAAACTTCGTTCTCGTGAGAAATTGCTTACATTACTTGCTCATAGAATAATATACTATTTTCCACGGGAAAAGAATGAATAGTTTTTCCCGGATATATACAGGTTGTCTCACGGAACTGGTACATTAGAAGTTCGTCATGTTCTATTATTTCTGGAAACTTGAAGTTTTGCAACTAGAATTTACTCGATCTCGAGCTGTTCAGGTAAGATATTCTCAAGTTAACTGTCACGTCCGGTCACCGGAAGTCGGTGTCAACTGTTATTTTAAATGGAATGATATAATTTTTATTTTATTTTTGGCTTCTACGTATCAAAATAGAACATTTTTGATAATGTTTCCCTATACCTAGATATCACCAATTTTGAGTTTTTTTTTAATTTGTTGTAATTGTTTGGTGATTTTCACGATTTTCGGAAAAAATTAGCAAAATCAAAAAAAACTCAAAAATGGTGATATTTAGGTATAGGTAGGCTTACCATAAATTTGAAATGTCAAACCGGGACAAGAATTACTTTTGGAAATAAAATATAAAAAAAAAACGTGAAAACCAAGTAAAACCTGTGGTGGCTTTTTTGTTATCTTCGATTTTTCGTCCCTTGCTACCCAGATGTTTTATCAATTATTATCAACAATTGGGATGTTAAAAGTAACCAAAACATACCTAATTTCAACACAACAAAAATTAATGTGTAAAAATAAGACATGATAACACTTATTTTGTCACATGTTATTTCAATTTTGTTTTCATAGATGCCAAACCAGAAGTCTACATTGCACAAATTTTAGACGCCATGAAGACGTTCCACGTTCGTAATCTACAAAAAATGTCGAAATTACGGTTACTTCTTGTGATAAAAAAAAAACAGAAAAAGTTTAATTACTTATTGACCTCCTCGTAGTCTTTGCGAAAGTGTAGATATTTTTTTCTATTATAATATAATATAATATGCTTTAATCACCTCATAAAATTTGGAGCATTTCATACCAAAATTTAATTTGCAGAACAATATTGCTCTTACTAGTGGAGTCAAATTAGCCAGAAATGGTGCGTTATCTCAAAACCTGTTGGAAATACTTGAATTTTCACGACTATTTTTTAATATTGTAAATTTAAAGCACTGAAACCTTTATACTTAAAAAATTTACTTATTTATAATAAACATTCTCATTTGTTGACATTATTAAATTGTGTATATAAGCAATGATAATACAAATTTAAGTACTTAAGTGCATGTTTCGAAATCATTACCAAATAATTATGCAACTCTTCTACCTTCAATATGATGTATGATAGAAAATAGAACAACTTTTGAAAAAGCTATAAATATTTTTACTAACGCAGATCACCGTAATTTATATTCCTTGTTCAGTTCAGTTCAGCCACACACAATATAAGTACAATATCGTTATTAGTGGTTGTCCGCCTACGAGCAAAACATTTAGCATTCATAAATATATGACTACCACAACTAATTACCTGCATTTCGGTGTATGATAGAAAGTTATACAATAATTTTTGAAAAAGCTATAATCATTTTAGTATATCTGCCGACCAAAATATCTATTGCTCCACTCGGTGGCCTACATAATATGGTGAGGGGGCTTGACCATGAGGGGACATGAGGGGGCTTCCATCACCTAACAGCTTTTAAAACTAAAATTTCTAATTAATTGTCTATAATTTTGAGAGAAAACGAGAGAACGATATCAACTTTCTCTGTAGCAAAGATATGTAATTTGTACCGCAATACCCTCAAAAATAATGGATAAAAATTATTGCGATTTAGGGGTTGTTTGCCACGGAGAAAGTTGTTTCCCCCAATTTATGGGTAAATACAACGATTAATTTACTTACTCTGAAGCTAAGTTATACATACAACAATTTTGATCAACATTACAACATTTTTTCCGTAGTTCTTCCTCAAAATATATTTCAAACTTACATAGATAATTGATGCAAATTATTGTGATTTAGGAGTTGTTTGGTTTGCTACAGAACGTGAAAAGGTGACTAAGTCATCGATATAATCTATATTTTTTCGTATGGAATAACCTCATGCATAATTTTTTTAAAAACGTAGACAATTTTCAGCTTCAATTCACAATATATGCCTTTGGCAGTCGATTGTTACCAGAGATCTGATGTACTGATCTGATTACTGATATAAAAGTTTGTTAAGAATTTTAACCGGGACATAATATCAAACCGGCCGGGACGCCGTAACCGATGTGTCAAACCGGGACGTATGGTAAGCCTAGGTATAGGGAAACCTTATTGAAAATGATGTATTTTGATACGTAGAAACCAAAAATAACAATAAAATTATACCATTCCATTTGAAATAACAAATTTGAAACCAACTTCCGGTGACCGGACGTGACAGTTAAGCTGAGCTCAGATCGAGTTAATTCTAATTCCAAAATTTCCAGTTTCCAGAAATAGTAGAACATGATAAAGTTCTAATGCACCAGTTCCGTGAGACACCTGTATAAGTATATACACATTAGGGCGACCGCAAAATCTCGATGTCGGAATTTTGTTCGTCTGGACCCTACAAAACGATTCCCCTTTGCAGATATTGAGATAGCCGAAAGTTGAGCTCGATTAAACGGCGTTAACCCGTGCCGCTCGTCGCTTAAAGTTTGAAAAAATCCAAATTTTTTGCCAAAAAGCTGACATCTGGTGCCATAACTCCAGAACGGTAAATAATAGAAACACGCTTAATATCTCAAAGGAAAGCTAATGTTGTTCTTCAAAATTTTTAATTTATACATAATTGTTGTTATTTTAAGTCTAACAGAGTTACAACAGCCTTTAGCCCCAAAAACGTGACCTGGTACCACTAGGAGCATACTTCGTATATTTTGTTATTAAGTGATAAATTTTGCTTTTTGTTGGTATATTTTTGAGTTTAAAGTAGAAATATAATAAAAAAGCAAGTAATACTGATAAGTCGAATGAAATTTTTTATTTTAATATATAAAAATCTGGTATATAATACATACAAAACAGACATAGAAAAGATACAGGCGTTTTAACTACATTGACAACTACAGATACCATACCATGGTGTTATGAAAATTACCAAAATGGCACTAATAAAGAATTTATTTTTTACTTTATCATACGTAGTATGTAAAGTATTCTAATAGTGCAAAAAAAAATTATGAGATTTTAGCAGAAATAGGTCTCCTTGGGTCCCATGAACATTTTTGACCAAGGTACAAAAAAATGTCTGTGTGTGTGTGTATGTGTGTATGTGTGTGTGTATGTGTGTACTCGATTTTTGTGACCATGATTCCGGAGAAACTACTAAATGTATTGGGACGAAACTTCATATTTAGAAGTTTTATCATCAAACTTAGAGCTGAAAAGCTTTTGATTAAAAATGGTTCAAAGGAACTGTATGATTACTCTTAGCATTTTTCAAAGATTTTACAAATGTGCCGTCATTTCTGTAATTTCGTCAAGATAGTTAAATAATAAACTAAAGTAGAGGAGGAAATTTTGTATAATTTATGTCTATGACATTTTTTGGAAAAATTAATAGTTTAGCTGCAAGAGCAAACGCTATTTGATCGAGGTCGGTCGCATATGCTTTGATATGAAACTACATAGTAGCCTGGATTTGACAAATATTTTTTTGTGCATTTTTTTTGGGAATCCGTTACAGAGAGATGTACTAGTTGCTCGGAAGAAAGTCCACGCTGTCTGTACATAATAAGCTCCTCTTGTGCCAGCAAATTCTAAAACCCGTGTGGACGTATGGTGCTCAATTCTAGGGTTGCACAAAAAAAAAGTAACATTAAAATTGTCCAGACCTGTAAAAATAAAGTATTGAGATGCATTGTCAATGCGCCTTGGTGCATTAGGAATGATGATCTCCCCAAGGACCCCAAAATGCAGATTGTGTGCAAAGAAATCCAAAAATAGCAAGAAATCACGAGGAAAGGCCTCACCATCACGTAAACGTTGAAGCCATCCAGCTCCTCGACAACACCGAATTAATCAGAAGACTCAAGAGAAAGAATCCTTTTGAGAGTGTAAATGTGAGTTAGTGGCAAAAGAAGAGTAAGTGCTAGTTATAGGTGTTTGTTCTAAAACCAGAGACAGTGCTACGTAGTACGAGAGTATCGATGGTAGTAAGAGACATCGATGGGTGCCTATTAGGCTAAGGTATACTAGTCAGATAAGTTAGAATTAGGTAAATTATGACTAGATTGTAATGCACAAATTATATTAAAAAAAAATTCTAATAACAGCAGGTGATGTCAAAATCCTGATGTTTTGACAATTGCTACTGTCAATAGTATCAAAATATCTGTCAAATCCTGGCTAACAAGGTTTATTTTAATGCAGACACGACCGATCTGGCAAATAGAATCTCATATTAATTATATACAGGTTGTATATTAAATGAGTGCAATAATTTCTAGGGGCTATAGATCTTCATAATTGGAGTAAACATTACAAATACGTTTTTTCTCTAAGTACCACCAGTATTAAGTAATTAATTATTGAAAATGCAGAATTTGACGCCGCACGTTTTAAGAAAGGTTAGTAGAGACTTGACCTAGAGCCTGTGGCGAAACAGCTGACAGCTGAGCGAGGGGAATTTCCGTGCGTGCTTTAGTTTACGCTCTGCAGTTGTTTGTGTTTATCGGGTTTGTTGGTAGTTATTTTGTGGTTTTGTGTTTCAAAATGGACAACTTTAGTATTGGTGGGCACAGGGACATGTTACTTGTTTATGGTGAATGCAGAAAAAATGCTGCGGCCGCTCAAAGACTTTATTCGCAACGATTTAGAAACCGGCGCGTTCCTAATAATAGAACTTTTGTTTCCGTGGTTCAACGGTTAAGGGATAGTCCTGCTCGGGTATTTTTGCCTAACCATGAAGGAAGAGACCGTCCACGCGATCGTAGTATGGTAAATACCGAAGAACAAATCTTGCACATGGTCCACGAAGATGATCGACGAAGCACTAGAACAATTACTCGACAAGTCGGAGTTTCCCACGGGATAGTGCACAGAACCGATCGGGAAACGCGTGTACAGGATTCTGCTCCCACAGGATTATTTACAGAGGGTCATCTTTTGTGAGTGGTTTCGTGGTCAATTTCAAACCAATGACAACTTTCCTAATTTGGTTGTTTCCACTGATGAAGCGACATTTGCCCGAAACGGAATTTTTAACAGCCGGAACATGTGCCACTGGACCTATGAAAATCCGCGCATTATACGACGTACCAAAATTTCAGCACCGATTTGCCATTAATACCTGGGCCGGAATTATTGTCAATTGTTTCGTAGGGCCAGCGGAACTGCCGCCTGTCATAATGGTGAAGAATACTTGATTTTTTGCAAAACTTGTTAGAAAATTTGCCGCTTGATGTTCGCTGTGAAATATGGTTTATGCATGACGGTGCTCCTGCACATAAGAACCGCATTGTAGTGCAACATTTAAGTGAAACATTTGGTGAAAAGTGGATAGGGCTTAATGGACCAAGACGTTCTCCAGACTTGAATCCTCTGGATTTTTATTTCTGGGGTTATTTAAAACGATTAGTGTATAATACAAATGTGAGTTGGTTGACAAGTGAGATACACGTGTCAGTGAACTGGTAATGGAATAGTGGTTAAAGTTCGATTTGTAACGGTTTTTAGGTCATCCTTTAAGTAAGGGCATACTAATATTGGTTGACGTCAAGTGAGTTGAAGTACGGAAAGTGCTATAGATAAATTACAAAAAAGGATAAATAGAAAGGTTCGGGCGATAGATCGATAGGGTGGCGCCCTCTGTGGAGTCGATCCGGAGTTTGAACGCTCTTCCGCGATCTACCGCAGGTAAAGCAAAAAAAAAAACATTTAAAAGTTCCTGTGTGTGTTGATATCATATGCAGTGAGAGGTGCCATCTTGTGGGGAATAGCCAAAACACACCCTGGACCAAGAAGATTAATGCCTGAAATAATTTGTATAAATAGTGGAAATAGTCTAACAGATAGCAAAGAATATGAGCTCTGAAAAGAACATGATGGAAATACGCCAGATGTTCTCGCAAATAAATGACAGGCTACAGAGTGTCGATAAAAAGCTGGGCGATAGCGTGGAGGAAATAAAAACTCTCAGGAGGGAAAATAACAATTTGAAACCATTGTGATGGAACAGGAACAGAGACTAGAATTGATGGAGAGAGAGATTAAAATGAGTAATATTGTAATACAGGGAGTGGCAGATGTGGAGGATGAAAAGCAGAGTTTATATGAGGAGAAGAAGCTGCCTGAAATAATGAACAAGATTGGAGTCAGTATTACAATTGGGTCTGATGCAGATGAAGTCAGCAGAATAGGAGAATATAAGATGGGAAAACAAATGCCAATCCTGGTGAGATTGAAAACATTTAATAAGAAGCTCGAAATTTATAAACATGCAAAAAACTTGAAGGGGGCAGATGTATGGATCAACGACGACTATACAAAAAAGGTACAGAATGAAAGAAAAAATCTGCTACCACACCTAAAAGAAGCGCGTCAGAAAGGTGCAAGAGCATACCTGAGATATAATAAATTAATTGTGGATGGGCAACAATATGGAGCTAAAGAATTGCGTGAGAGGGCTCCCCACAAACTCATGATGAAAGCAAACAACTAAAAAGATATCCTGGACAAACCAAAAATACTGATAAGGACGGGAAGGTTGGTCGGCAATGATGACGAATTGGACAATTAAAATGGCAATGTAAATGACACAGATCGGAAAAGGAGAATTGACAGGGGAGGAGCAAGAAGGAGAAATAAACGCAATGAAATCAGAATTAGCACGTGGAACGTGAGAACGATGCTGAGGCCGGGAAAAATGGATCAGGTAGCCCTGGAACTTGATAGATACGGAGTGGGAGTGACTGCCATACAGGAAATTCGATGGAAGGGAACGGGTAGCATGGTAAAAGGAAACTATTCATTTCAATATTCTGAGAGTGAGAAACAGGGTCAATATGGAGTAGCATTTATGATTATGGGAAAATTGAAAAAAAGAATAATGGAATTTAGACCAATAAATGATAGAATGGCATACATGAGATTAGCTGCAAAGCCGTTCAACCTGTCAATATTGAATGCGTACGCACCAACTGGAGTAACTGATGAAGAGCAAAAAGAGAATTCTACGTAAGAATTGAAGAACAAATCGACAAGATTCCAAAGGAAGACACAATAATGGTATTGGGAGACTTTAATGCCCCGATAGGAAATGAAGAATATGTGAAACAGGTGGCAGGGCGACATACAATTCATGAACATACCAACAATCATGGACAAAGATTGTGCAATCTCGCAGCAAGTACAGACATGATTATAAGGAGCACAAAACATAAACATTCTAAATGGCATAAGGTTACTTGGAGATCTCCGGGCCAGGGCACTTTATCACAAATCGATCATATACTGGTTACTAAGAGGAAGCAAACAGCAATTGTGAGAACCAATGTGAGAACATATAGAGGCGCCTGTGCAGACTCGGACCACTTCATGGTCACGGCTACATTAAGGCAAAAAGTAAGAAGAACCATCAGGAACAAGAAAACAGCCCATAATTGGGATATAGAAAAACTGACTAGTACACCGACTTTAAAGAAGGAATATGCATCGAGGGTGGATGCTTGAGAAAACAATTCATAGCGACCAATGGGGACGCTGCCTGGGGTATAATAAAGGAATGTATAAGCAAAGCTGCGTGCGAAAGGATAGGGACAAGAAAGCGTAAAAATAAAAAAAGAGTCGTTTGACGAAAGATGTTGTATAGTAGTAAAAGGAAAGAAGGATGCATAAATACATGAGAACGAATAGAAATGAAGACAGAGAGGAATATGAGGAGATAAGAAAGGAATCTAATAAAATATTTAGAAAGATTAAGAGCATGGATTGATGATAGAATAAAAGGAATCGAGAGTGAATCCACAAATAGAAATACCAGAGCATTCTATAAGAAGATAAGAGAACGGAAAAAACCTACAAGGGTAAAATAATAGGCATAAGGGACAAGGCTGGAGGAATTATTGAGAATGAGAGCCAATATAAAAGGGTATGGATGGAGTACTACAGTGAATTGCTAACTGACAATGAGACGTTTGTGGAGGATGATGAACTGGAGGGCGATGAGGAGGGCGAGAGACATAATATAGTGTGCGAACCAACAACTGAAGAAATCCATGATATTATAAATAAGAGTCGCAACGGAAAAGCACCAGGATAGGATGGCATTTCAGGGGAACTTATAAAGTATGGAGGTGAAGAACTGACTGAAAGACATAAGCCCGTATGCATAGTTGATCTCCGGCGACTCGCCAAGTTTTTTCCGTTCGCCAGTTCTAAAATGCTGTGCAGAGGCAACCGCCAACAAAATCCCGTATGCGCACTGCAAAATTTTCTGGAGATTCGCCGGAGGTGGTCAGTACCATCTCCGGAGATTCTCCAGCAATACTCCAGTCATTCTAGATTTTTGATATACGTTGTATCGTTTGACGTTAGAACTGTCATTTCTAATGTCAACCGACAATTGACCAAACAATCGTTTGACATTAGAATGGACAACACACCGCCGGTGATTTGGCAGGGTGGAGAACGGAGGGAGATCGACTATGCAAGTAATTTTATATCCTGTCGCCACGCCAGCAGGTTTGCCGGAGGCTCGCCGAAAAAACTACACCAAGTCGCCGGAGGTCGACTATGCATATGGGCCTTTGTGCACGTATCAAAGTAATATGGAAGCAGGAAAGTATGCCAACTGCATGGGAGTCCACAAATATGTAAGAATTGTAGAGGATTAACATTGCTTAGCTCGCCTCGGCGTATAAAATCGTATCCACAATTATACAAGATAGATTGGCAAGTGCGACAAGAGAATTAGTGGGCGAGTACCAATGCGGATTTACACGAGGCAGATCTACCATAGACGCTATACATACGATAGAGCAAATAACTGAGAAATCTCACGCATACAACCTGGAAATAGAAATGCTCTTTGTAGACTTTCAACAGGCATTTGATTCCATCAAAAGGAGCAAACTTTTTCATGCTCTAAAGGAATTGGGAGTTTGCCAAAATTTGCGAAGGCTGATAAAGAACGGTTATATTACGAAGAACGGTTATAAGTATAAGGACACAATACGTCACAATGTCAGACAGGGAGATGCGTTGTACGCAACATTACTCAATCTAGCACTGGAGTACGTAACCAAAAAAATAAATAGATGAACACCAAGAACACGAGGTGGTCAAATAATTAATAGCTTATGCGGATGATGCGGTGCTAATAACAAAAACAGAAAAATAATGGAGAGAATGCTGACTGAGATGGTGGCGGAGGTATAATGTATGGGGCTTAAGATAAATGTAGAAAAGACAAAGATAATGAGATATGGGTAGGATTCTAAAGATCGGCGAGTATCAATTTGAGGAGGTAGACAAATTTAAGTACCTCGGAGTGACGATTTCAAAGGATATGGAAGAGGAAATAAAAGAAAAAGTGATGTCGGCTAATAGGATTTTTCATGCTAACAAAAAGTTACTGAAAAGTAAGATTTTGACAAGGACGACAAAAATGAGGTTGTACAAAACAATAATAAGACCAACAATGATGTATGGTGCCGAGACAATGACGATGACGAAGAGAAACGAGGAACAGCTAAGACTAATGGAGAGGAAAATACTGAGAACAATACTGGGACCATTAAAGGTATCGGAAGGCGTGTACATGAGAAGAACAAATGACGAACTAAACCGGGAGATAGAGGAAGACATTGTAAGAAAAATAAAGCAACAAAGAGTTAAATGGTTGGATCACGTGTGGAGAGTCGGAGCGAGGACGACAGTGTACTCAATGCTGGAGTGGCAACCGGGAGGAGAAAGGAGAAGAGGCAGGCCCAGATCGACATGGATGGGAGAGGTTAAGGCAGATCTTCGAATTGCGGGTATTTACGGGTGGCAAGGAAAGACCAGAGATAGGAATACACGGAGAAATATAAGCAAGAAGATATAAATGGTGAAATGGGGACTGATCTACCCCGAAATCCAGGATCTAGAGAGCATCAATGATGCGGCGCTATCCCCTATGGGATGTCTAGCCACAATATATATAGTGTATAAGACGGAAGTAAACAATGCAAATGAACTCCATGAGCGAAATTTCAATTGTGCTGAAATTGTGCGCGATGACATTGAACGCCGCTCTTTATGTGTTTGGATGCAAACGGTGGCAGTTTGAGCACTTTCTTTAAACATTTTTATATGTTTACTGTTAAATCATTGAATACATCGTTATACGCATTTCGTGAGCTCCGCGTGCTACAGATAGGTGCGGGGTAGTTTTCGACACATGATGAAAACATGTGGGTAGCGGCAATTGAATTTCGTACAAGAAAATTTTGAAAAATTTTATTGAATTTTTTTTTGTTCGTCGTAATAAGTTACATCACCCCTCCAAATTATTGCGCTGAATTAATATACACCCTGTATATAGTATGATAATGTCATGTGCCTGGCTACATCAGATTTTTTGATCTTACATGAGCCCGAACTCTGTTTATTATGAGTATTTAAATTTCGTAAGCAGAAATTGCAAACCACTTACCATTTCTTAACGCACCGGAAAGTATTACCAAACACAGCTAGCAAACGATTCATTGCAAGATTTTCTAAGTATCACGAAAACTAAAAAACTCTAAGTATAAAGCAGCAAAATAAATTCTAAATGAAACTATAAACAGATATTTTCATACAAATTTTAAGAAACAACTTACTTAAATATCAATTATGAAAGAATCAGCTCAATCAGAATCTAACAACGAAGGGGAAAATTTAAACAAGGCAACCGCCGAACTCGAGCAACGTCAAAGCAGGTATGATGATCAGATGGGCGAAAGCCGTTATACGTCTTCCCCACTCTCGCGAGACATAGCGAGAAACCGTGAATTGGAAGAGTGCGGATGGCACATTTACCCAAATCCGCTAACATTCGAACTGCCAGAAGTCGAATAGTTGGATAAAAATCACGCATTCGGCGAGTGTCTCGCCATAAACCGCTTTATTTGTTCGCATTCGCGTCGATCCATTCAATTGTCGGTCTAATGACGCGATTCAAATGCTATTTTGTGTGTACCCGATGTTATTAATTACGACAGGGGTCTGATTTGAAACAAACACGTGCGGTGCATCAATGCAACCCGAAAAGTAGATAACGAATGGAATAAATTATTTAGTATTGAAATAAAAAGATTACAAAATATTGAACACAATAAATTTATATGCATATACAAATAGTGTACATTGATATTAAATTTAATATCCGATAGTATTTTTTTCTGTATTTGTAACGTCCCAATTACTATAATTTATAAGCAAAAAAAATCACATACGCAAAGTTAAAATGCAAAATATACCAGATAATGATATTTATTTCTGTATTATTGAAGGAATGCAAATGCATATGAATAAGTTAACCATCCGTATTATAAGATTACAAATGAAAATTAAAACTAATAGGAATATAAAATCAAAAATTAATTAATTAGAACTAAAGAATTAATTATTTAAGTCTTTCAAATAATTCTTATTAGTTCCACGTTATTCCCGTCTTATTTTTCTATGATTTCTGAATATATTGTATCGTTTTGGTGCAGTTCTTTAATTACTTGGGCCGGCTGACTACCGGTATTATTTTACCCTCGTTAATGGAGAAAGTCGCATAGGTGCTTCTCGTACATTGGCGAAAAGAAATATGTCGACAGACATTCAACAGTCATTCGTGTTTTATCTCTCTCGACAATCGCAAATTACGACTGCGATCTACATAGGGCAATTACTAACTTATTAATTGATAATATCGTTGTTACATACCAGTATACATGATTGGTCAAAATAACCACAGCACCTAAATAATTGTCCAACAGTAAACATTTTCAAAAAAAAAATCAACCAAGTTGTTTGATTTTTTTTGCTATCGTCTAAATACATATATTTCTAATATACAGAGTGCTTATTTTATTATAGAAACTGGCAACCTTTCTTTTTCTAATAGAACAAATATTTTTACATTTTTTAATTCTAAGATTAATTCCAAGAACTTTATGTAGGAATATTTTTTTATTCAACGCATCATTTTTGAGTTATAAGCAATTAATCAAATCTCATAAACTTTTATTTTAACTAAACGGATAAAAAATAACAGAGCAATTAAATAGAATTAAATCAAATGTTCAAACAGCAAATTAAATCAAAGTACAGGAGTTTTAATTAATTGCTGATACCTAAAAGTGATGCCTTTTATGAAAATCGTTCGCACAGTAACTTCGTAAAAATAATCTCAGAACTGAAAAATTTTAAATATGCAGTATGTTCTATTTGAAAAAGGAAATGTTACCAAATTTAGTTTAAAACAAAAAGAATTGTTTATTTGTTTACGGTTTGAGAATTGTTTAGTTGTAATTTTGACTAACTCAGTATGGATAAGCACTATACTATTGGATTTATACCGCAATACATTATCCAAAATAAGAAAATATAAATTATGCAAATAATAATTTATGTCTATGGAAAATCATATTACTATGTCATATATTAGTATATGGTATCTAATCAGAATAATAAATCAATAGCAATTAAGAAATTTTACAAATATTTAATTAAATTTTGTATTATGTTATTCATTTAATTATTAATTAATAATAACCCCAATTTCAATGAAAGTATCCATGCACACTATACGCTGCGGCAGCGGGTACTTCAGCGACGCGACGTCCCCGCAGATGCGCACCTAAATGCACGAGCCGAACTCTGAGAATGTGGATGGCCTTCTTTTCTTTTCCTTCTTTTCATAACCATACCGGCTAGCCGCAAGCGTTCTCACAATGCTCGAACTAGAAAAAAACACTTTCCTCGGTCACTGGTTTTACCTCAACGGGTAAAAGGTTCCTGCACTGGTTTTGGATATTTAATACCATTGACAACTTAAATAAGAAGTATGATTGATCAAACAAGTTCCATCCTGGTAACACTCTTTTAAAAAAAATTGACGACTGCCGCTCTAGCATTATGTATATTGAAAAACCGGTTGATTCACGTTCGAGGGCCACCGTGGCGATCTCGCTTATTAGTAGAGATAGAGCGAGATATGTTTAAATTTGACAAAGTTTCGGATTTTTGTTCTGATCAATTATCTGAAAAGAAATTTAAGCTATAATTTTTCATTTTAAAGATATCCACAAAAGACTGAAATGTCAAGATTTCGTTTTTAATTTTTTATTCAAAACAAATCGTAGCTATATTATCGTATTTCAAACAAAAACATTCTACAGCGACTTTAACAAGGAATGCAGTGTTATCTTTTTAATTTGAAATAACATCAAAGATGGCGGCGTAACCTTGGCTAACTTTTGTTTTTCTTATGGGCGCCATGTTGAATTTTGGCATTTGCCTATAGTCGTGTTTTGTCTCATTTCCGCAATGTATAACATGTTGGCATTATTTTTTAAAACAATGGTTTAATAATAAAGAAAACTTTCTTCTGTTTCTCTTTGTTTGTCGTGCTTGTCAGGTACCCAACTGGAGCTTGGTTACAGACCGCGGGCGCCGGACTGCTTTGGATTAGAAACATTCAGATTGTAAAAGAAACAAGTTTATACAACAAAAAGCGTATTTTTAAAGTAAATGTTCAACTTGGTCGCCATTTTCTTGAAAACATAAAACCGTGCTCGCTTTTCTTTTCTTTGTTGTTCTTCCCGGAATAGTATTGGCCGCATTTGTTATTTGATCCCGCAGATCCTCGATAATTCTACGAGTATCGTGATAAATTTCGTCGATCACAGTTCCCCATAGAAAATAGTCCAGACGACTTAAATCAGGGGATCCAGCATGACATTCCACCACTCCACCATTACCAATCAAAGCGATTTGGAAATTGTTGATTCAAATAATTTCGTACAACTGCCGCATTGTAAGGCGGTGCTACATCTTGCTGCCACCACAATATTCTCCTTTGGTCAAATATCGTTCTCCATTCAAGTTTTCCTGGAACATGAACATAGTTCCGGTACATCCCTATCCAAACAGTAATTCCAAAACGTTGCTGTGGCCTCATTGGTCTGTAACGCCTAGGATGTTCTGTCGCTCAATAATGCTCATTGTTCCGAATAAACATTTTTAAATTTGTAAATTTCGACACATCCGACCAAATTTTGTGATTTAAGAAATTTTGTACTTGGTTTATTTTATTTAGTAGCCAGGTGCAAAATTCCACACGTCTGATGTTACCTCCAGTGTGCAAAGTTTGACTTGTGTGGTGTTTGTACGGTTTCAATTCCTTTGTTCGTAATGGTCTGCAAACACGTGTTTGCAGCAATTCCAAATTAAGGGCTACATCCCGCTTAGAAATCCGTGGATCAACCAGTAGTTGAAGCATTGCAAATTATGGTAATTTAACGTTTACCATTTCTAAAATACCTCTTTGATCAGTTTCAACATTTCCATGAGGATTGTAAGAATTGTAGGGTTTACTAAACGATCCATGGTCCGCTAAATTTCCGTCCAATGTTAGGAATATTGTACGATGCGACATTTCTAAGAGTACAATAATAAACCCTTATCATATCACGCTTTTCGTTATTGGTATTTCACATCCACAATCAACCACAATTATGGTTTATTTGGGTAAATGGCAAACCCAACGCTGCGCGCGCTGCTTGATGCAAGTACATTTTGTTGAGTCCGGCAGTCCGGAGTCTGTACCGTCCCGTTGGGTACCTGAAGCTTTTTTGATTATTACACCATTATTTAAAAAATAATGCTATAATGTTATTCATTGCGGGAGTGAGAAAATACACGACTATCGGAGAATACTAAAATTCTACATGGCGGCCATATGAAAGTCAAAAGTTGGCCATGGTTAAGCCGCCATTGATGTTAATTCAAATTAAAAAATGACATGCATTCCTTGATAAAAAGTAGCTGTAGAATGTTTTTGTTTCAAATGTATAGCTACGCTTGGTTTTGAATAAAAGATTAAAAACGATATCCCGACATTTCAGTTTTTGGGGATATCTTCAAAACTAAAAAGTATAGCTTAAATTTGTTTTCAGATAATTGTTCAGCACAAAAATACGAAACTATATTATATATTTTTATTTTGTGTAGGTATATGAACTTTTAAATCACATCCGTCGTGCAAAACGTTTATCGATTGAAATAGTGGAAGCGAGGTTAGAAGATATTTGCAAGAAAACTAGCGGATTTTTTGGCTTTATACGACAGTTTTTCATAAACTTTGAGAGTTCATCAGACGAATTTAGCCTAGACGACCGGAAGAAGGTTCCTGGCTACCTTGATTTCGCTTTTCAATACATATGTGACATGTTCCAAATAACAGAAGTAAGTTTCTAATATTTGTATTTACAGTACACTCTTGCTAGTTTATAGTCCAAATGGCAGCATAGAAACAGAAATCGAATATGATGCATTTGCCATCGCTTGCTCACCTTGTACTACAAGAAATTCTGTATGCGGATGGGCAAACATCAACTTAAATCAGCCACAGTGTACTGTATTTATAAATATTACATTAATGTTGTTTACATTTTGTAGCTGTCTGCAATCGAAGCGAGTTTTTCCTTGGATACTACATTGGAGGAGACGCAGCGCTGTAGGGATGATTGTAGTATACCAGCATTGCTAACGCCTGAGAAAGTCAGGCAGAGGATATATGCAATTAAGTATGAAGGTGATCCTGATCTACACCCAATCCGAACACACGAGGTTACGTTTTTAGTGAGGATGTTCTACCACTGGGCGACAAAAATTAACGAATCTGTAAGACACATAAGCTATACTGCATTAATGTTATGACACACATTTTACAACTCCATATGTTTCAATCTGACAACTTTTGTTATATATATATATATACTTTGTGTCACTTTAAATTAGCCTTGTAGATTATATTAATTAAAAACACAACAACTTTAATTCAAATTGTTTATTTTTTTTTGTTGGGCATTGTAGGCTTGTTCACATTCAACATATTAAAACTTATAACTAAAAGTCACAAATTAAAACACGCAAAAAACTATACCATCTTACGTTTCGACACTGTTTGTGTCTTGATCACAGATAGACTGACTTTTTTTCACGAAGAATTCAGTCTATCTGTGATCAAGACACAAACAGTGTCGAAACGTAAGATGGTATAGTTTTTTGCGTGTTTTAATTTGTGACTTTTAGTTATAACTGTTATAAGTTTTAATATGTTGAATGTGAACAAGTCTACAGTGCCCAACAAAAAAAAAATAAACAATTTGAATTAAAGTTGTTGTGTTTTTAATTAATATATATATATATATATATATATATATATATATATATATATATATATATATATATATATATATATATATACATTCCTGATGTCAGGCGAGAAGTACTGATTAATATCGATGGTACCGATGTAGAATATGTTGATGCGGTTAGGAGCCTGGGTCTCTGAATCGATGCGGATTTGAGATTCAAAACTCACGTAAACAGTTTAATCCGCTCATCGTACGGAATTCTGAAAGTCCTGTACGCAAATAAATGCATCCTTAATCAGATATCCAGGCTTATCTTGACAAATGCTTTAATACTATCCAGATTCAATCATTGTGACTCTGTCTACGGGCCATGTTTGACTGCGAAGTCGGCTAGGCGGATTCAGCGAGTGCAAAATGCATGTTTTAGCTACGGTATTCGCAAGTATGAACGAATCTCGCACAGTCTTCTATTATGTAATTGGTTGAACATGGAAAACCGTGGAAGGCTTCACGCTGCCACACTGTATGTCCGGGTGATTAGGTTAAAGTGTCCGGAGTATCTGTACAAACGGATATCGTTCCGGACCGATGTTCACCATTTGAATCTGAGGCGCAGGAACCTGGTAACCGTGCCGATTCACAGAACCAGGCTTTTTGAGTGGTCGTTTACGTATTGCGTTGCCTCCTTGTGGAACTCCTTACCGGCCTTAAGGCCTTAAGGCGTTATCGGGGTTAGCTTTCAAGCGGTCGTATTCTGGAATTTTGGGTGAGCAGCAGTGGCAAAGGATTGCGGGTGGCTGAGTATCTGCGGGTCTGTTCATTGAATTCTGTTTTTTTTTGCGAACTGCGGTTGCCTGTGGCGTTACTCTTTCTTTTGTTTTATATGGATGTGTATGTATATACCATATGTGTTTGGTCGACATAATTTTGTTTTGTGCCAATTTGTATTACTTGAATACACTGCATGCTATTTGTTATGTTGATTCTTAATATTGTATTTTATTTCAAGTATGCAATAAACGTGCTATTATATACAGGGTGTTTCAGAAATAACGGCTAACCTTGAAAGAGCATATGCCCAAGGACGTAATAAGCATGTTTTGTCAAATAACGTATGGTCTAACTTAACGCATTATTGAGAAAATTAATGAAGAAAGACGGAGTCCGTCCCTGACCAGCGGAAGACAATCGACCGCAATCCGCTACAGTTGTGTTGCAACTGGTGACAATTCAACGCAGCGGGGAACATTCGGTCTCCCCCCCCAATGCGGCCTTTCTCGCTGAACGTGACAATGACCTACATTCGCCAGGTTGATATGAACGTATCCAAGCGTGGTCATGGTCCAACAGCTGTTTGTTGGTTTATCAACAATAAAAATCATTTGGATTTTGAAATATTAATGTTGGTGTCTTTGTGTGGTGATTTGTGTAGTATTGAATTGCAATTCTATGGCTGGAATGCGACATAACTTTGTTCGGCCGAGACGCCTAGTTGCTGTGTTGAGTCGCTTTATTTTGTTCGGCGATAACGCTTAATAATCACAACGTTTGTAAATCCGCATCACATTTCTGGATTAGGTAGGTACTAATCTTTCTATTTTTAATTGTTTGTACGGTCTTTTGCAACCGTAGTCAAGTCATGCGCGTTCGGCTATTTACCAGGGCCGCCCTTAGACGAATTTTTCAATACAATTTTGTTAGTACATAAAACTTTGAAATAGACTATAGGTTATTTGACCAAAATTGCTTCTCTGCCCTTGGTGAATATGCTCCTTCAAGGTTAGCCGTTATTTCTGAAATACCCTGTATATATAATATATAATATATATATATATATATATATATATATGTGATTAAATATTTGGGAAAGCGGCAAAGTTATTTAGTTTTTTTTTTTTTAATTTTTAATATTTTGCCTATATTATAGGCTTCTTCAGGAAAGCCAAGAAGGAAAGTTTTTTAAAACAAGATAATAACAAATTTATCAATACTTACTAAAATAACTATAAACTTTAATTACACATAAAACTCTTTTTAAACTTGTGACAAATGTCAAACAAAACATAGCGACGTAAAAATAAAAATCTGATGTGGCCAGGCACATGACTTTATCATACAATAATAAAATTAATAGTTTAGCTGCATGAGAATCTATTCTATTGAGATAAATCGTAGGTATTGTCAAAACATCAGCATTTGACACTACCTACAGTACGTCATTAGAATAATAGTTATTTATGTCACAAATGCCGAAAGTACGGAATAGCGCGACGAGCGGTGATGCGGCGCGTCACCGAAGGTGGAGTGTCGCCGTCGCATGTTAGCGAGTCGCGCTATCTAGTTTTTGGCAGGAGCGACATAAACGTTTATTGTGTTGCTTTTTAAGAAATACGTATTTTAAAAAATAAATAAATGATTTCTGTATAGTAAATGCTAGGTTGGTACCACTTTGACGAAACGTCAAGTTTAAAGGTGCGTTCCGATTGGTAGGTAATGGTAGCTAATGGCGGTGGTAGAATACGAAATTATAGTATTTCTTACATATCGTGATAATGACACATATTGTTTGCATGTACATAAACATGAGTCACTAGCAATTTTTTATTGGAAATACTATAATGGCGTCTGCTACCAATGCCATTATCACTAATGAAAACGCACCTTAAAAAGATAATTCTAATTCTGACAGATTTATATTTGTTCATGACACATCCCTACCAACATACTAAAATAAAACTACACTCATCGCTATACTTTATTTATAATTTTCTCAATTTATCGCGTCTAGAATTAGATATAAAGACGGGTTAATGTTTCTTATCAACAACCAATCAAATTGGTGATCTTATTTTATTTGAAATTTGTATTTTATAATTTGCCGCACTACAGCGGCAACGTTCCATAGTGGTTCTCCAACCTCTGCCTCTCGGGGGGTCGATGGCGTATAGGATAGAGCGGCTGCTATCTACGCTGGAGGCCCGGGATCGAATCCCGGCTCGGGCTAAAATCGACTGTCCTGGTATTTTAGGCAGGGAACAAATACCTTTGCATGCCGCCTTCCATCGGATGAGGAAGTAAAGCCGGTGGCCCCGTGTGCTGTCATTATGCGACGTGCACGTTAAAGAACTCTTACTGGAGGTTGGAATTCCTTCAGTAGGACAAAATTCCTGGGTGTGTGTAGCCTGCCCTCGCGCGTCGGTGATTGGCCTAAGTTGCGGAACTAGACCGACGTAAAATAAGCAAGTCAAAAAAAAAAAAAAAAACCTCTGCCTCTGATGAGATCAGCTGTTTTCGAATGTGTCAACACAAAAAAATATTTGTCAAAATCCTGGCTACTATGTAATTTCATGGTAATTTCATATCAATGCAGATGCGACTGATCTCGATCAAATAGAATTTGCTCTTGAAGCTAAACTATTAATTTTACCAAAAAATGTCATAGGCATAAATTATTCAAAATTTCCTCTACTTTAATTTATTAATTACTATTTTGTCGAAATTACAGAAATGGCGGCTCATTTGCAAAATCCTTCAAAAAGGCTTAGCATAAACTACCAGTTCCTTTGGACCCTTTTCAACCAAAAGCTTTTCAGCTCTAAGTTTGGCAACAAAACTTCTAAATATGAACTTTTGTTCCGATACCTTTAGTAGTTTCTCCGGAATCGTCGCCACAAAAATCGTTTACACACAGCCGTATGGCTGTGTGTAAACGATTTTTGCTTTTTTTAAATGATTTTTTTTACATACACACACACACAGACATTTTTTTGTACCTTGGTCAAAAATGTTCAGGGGACCCATAACGACCTATTTCCGCTAAAATCTCAATTTTTTTTCGGGACTATTACAATACTTCATCACACTGCGTATGATAAAGTAAAAATAAAAATGATATCAACATATCCATGAAAAAATAATAAATCAACCAAAAACACTTAAAAGATTTCAATAAGGTCAATAAATTTTTATAAATTATGCTAACATTTTCAAGGTCTGTTTTAAAATTTGAAGTATTTAATTCATTAATAAATAACATTTCCAAATAATATCTATTCCGTTGATTTTTACAGCAACCTAAAATTTTAATATTTTCAAAATCAAATTTGTGGTTTATTTTTAAAAACATGTTCCGCTAATGCACATCTTAATTTGCCAGTTTTGATGTCCGACTTATGTAAAGAAATTCTAGTTTTTAAATAGTTGCCAGTCTGACCAACATAAATTAGATTACAACAAGAACAGGGAATAGAATAAACAATACAAGAATTTAAAGCCAAAGGCGTTTTATCTTTAACAAAAGAAAAACAACTATTAATTTTTAACAAATTATATTTTGCGAATTTAATGTTATTACTTTTTGCAATTTTGGTTAAACTAGATGTTAAACCCATTATATATGGAATTTTTAAAAACAAAGGAGGTTGTTGAGGCAAGGGAACATTATAATTATGAATTTACCGAGAACCAAATAATAACGATTAAGTAAATTTTTAGGAAAACCATTATTCAAAAATATCGAAAACAAAATTTTAAAATTTTTCTGTCGAAATTTGGAAGTGCAGATTTTTTTCTATTCTAATTTTTAATGCCAACACTGTGTTAATTTTTTGGTTAATTGAATGATATGAGAAAAAATTAATATATTGTAGCGTTTTTCGTTCGTTAAGGTGTGAATTAAAACACTCGGTATATTAAAATAGTCAACTAATTTATTTTACACTATTACAGTCTTATTACCTAATTATTAAACACGAACACTAAACACAAACACTAAAAACTAACTGTCACTTAAGGCTACTATAAACATTTATCTTCACAGTATTTATTTCTAACTATTTATGTCGATCGATAATCGCGCCAAGTACTCCGACTGCACTCAGAACTATATTGGCCGGTAGCGAGCGACGGCTCGCTTATATACCCGTATCGATCCGTGCGGGACCCTTCGCGAATCTTCCACGCTGGCACAGAACAGTCGTTACTCGCGCTCGCCGTCCGGATAGATCTCTCTGGAATGGGCCGCCTCGAGAATAACCTCGAACTTCTGGCGCCTTCGCGGCTGTTAAGATCGTCACACTGCCCCCCTCCTAAGCTCGTTTCGTCCCGAAATGATTCCAAAGATGGTGGATGTCGATATCGGCAGAAAGCTCCCTTGTTGCAGCAAGACCTCTTGTGGAAGTAACAGTCCACGGTTCTCTCCAGGGGACGACGTTGAGGGCTATAACAGCACACCAGAATTTGTACGCCCGTCAACCTGAAGAGTGCTTCCAACATGCTGCGAATCATCCTCCAATCCAAGCCATCGAGTCCGCATGCCAGCTTGGGAATGGCCAGACTTCTCAGGTCCTCGGCTAGCAATTCTTCCTTTAGAGAACACAAAGTGTCCCAAACATCCCTATAGGTTGGCTTCTGACCGGACGTCTCTTTGGTAACCAAGTGGAAGATCTTTCTGCCGGTCTTTTCGTCGGTTGCCTTGAGTGCTTGTCCGACTCTGGGATTAGACCGACGCAGCTCTGGAATATTTCCAAACTTCCCGCGGAAAACCTTGGCTATCCCTCTAGACATTTGCAAGTCCTTAGCCACACAATGTGCCAGTGCGTAGCCAGCTGGAGCAGTAAACAGGTCCCGCTGCACTTCACAGGTCACACCGAACCGACTCTTTTGACCATTAGAATGACGGGCCATGAATTCGTCGAATGTCAAATCCGGCTCTGGTTGGATTCGCCGCAGCTCCGTGTCTTCGTGGTCTCCGTAGTAAGGAGCCAGTCTGTTGAAGTGAATGACTCGAGCTTTACCCCGCGGTGGCTTTTGTATCCGGTAAAGGACGTCGTTGATAGCTTCCAGAACTTTGTATGGTCCATCCCAGGATGTTTGAAGTTTTGGTGACAGTCCCTTTCGTCTCTTAGGGTCGTAAAGCCAAACCATATCACCGGCATTGTACCTGTGGTCCTTGGCATTCACATCGTATGCGTCCTTCATCCGATTACTGGCATCTTGAATGGAAATGCGAACTTGGCTATGAATGACATCCATTCTTCTTCGCAGTTGACTGGCGTAGTCCTCCCCGGCGACATCAGTTCCTGGCGGGCAAATAAACTTCAGATCGCATGGGAGACGGAGTTCTCTTCTCATAATTATCCGAGCCGGAGACTCTCCCGTGCTTTCGTGGACGGCCGATCGATAAGCCAGGAGGAACAAATGAAGAAAACCATCCCAGTCTCTTTGATGGTCGGAGACCACTTTGGCCAAATACCGATTAATGGTTCTATTCATGCGCTCCACCATTCCATTTGACTGCGGGTGTACGCAGTAGTTCTTGTTTTCTTGATTCCAAGCGTCTTACAGATGTTCTGGAACAAACTGGATTCAAAATTTCGCCCTTGGTCCGAATGTAGCTCCAAAGGTACGCCAAATCGGCAAATCCATTCTTTCACCAAGGCGTCGGCAATTGTTGAGGCTTCCTGGTTTGGAAGAGCGTATGCCTCAACCCATTTGCTAAAGTAGTCCATCACGACCACGATGTACTTATTTCCTGCTTCGGATTCGGGAAACGGGCCGGCTACGTCAATAGCAATCCTTTCAAAGGGACTTCCCACGTTGTACTGGCGCATCAAAGCCTTCTGCTTTCTCTGCGGCCCATTACTTGCCGCACATACAACGCATTTTCTGCACCAGTCCCTTACGTCTTCCTTGCCATTGATCCAGTAAAATCTTTCCCTCACCTTTCCCAGCGTCTTTGTCACTCCGAGATGTCCTCCTGACACACCGGCATGGAGTTCCTCTAGCAATTCCGCAATCCGACATTTGGGCACAACAATTTGCCTTCTTTCCTCTTTGCCGTCGTGGTCAATTATTTTCCGCCGCAGGAGTCCATCTTCCAGAATTAGGGAGTCCCATTGTGCCCAATACGACTTGATGTTAGGAGAATACTTGGCAACTTCTTCCCAGGTTGGCTTCTTCTCTTCTTTCATCCAGTTTAGGACTATCTGAATATCGGGATTTTCCTCTTGGTCTTTTATAAGATCTCTATTTTGCCAAGTATCGTCGACTATGGTAGTTCGTAACAAATCAGCATCTCTTTTCTCTGCCCGCTGGCAATGCTTGCAGTCCTGTGGACAGGGTCTTCTTGATAGGGCATCTGCATTTCCATGGATTCTCCCTGCTCGGTGCTCGGTGTCGAAGTCAAACTCCTGTAGCCTCTCTATCCATCTTACCACTTGTCCCTCTGGATTTTTAAACTGAAGGAGCCATTTTAAAGCTGCATGGTCTGTTCGTAGCAGGAACTTCCTTCCGTAGAGGTACTTGTAAAAGTGCTCCATCGCTTTCACAACAGCTAGCAACTCTCGGCGGGTGACGCAGTAGTTACGCTCTGGCTTGGACAACGTTTTACTAAAATAGCCTATGACTTTTTCTTCTTGCCCATCCTGAATTTGGGACAGCACGGCTCCTATGCCCACATTGCTAGCGTCGGTGTCCAGTACAAATTTTCCTTCAGGTAGGGGATAGCTCAAGATAGGTGCGCTAATCAGAGCCCCTTTTAGGTGATCGAAAGCTTCTTGACATTCCTGGGACCATTGGAATTTTCGTTCTCCTTCGGTGAGCCTGGTTAATGGTTTTGCGATGTTGGCAAATCCATTCACATAGCGTCGGTAGTATGTGCATAATCCCAAGAAGCTGCGCAGCTCATGTTTGTCATTGGGAACTGGCCAATCTTTGACAGTCTGGATCTTTGCCTTGTCAACCGCCACTCCTTGACTGGAAACAACGTGACCCAGGTACTGCACAGCTCTTTGAAATAGATGACATTTCTTTGGGCTCAACTTCAGTGCTGAACCTCGTAGCCTCAGGAACACTTCTTCTAGGTTTCGCATGTGGTCTTCAAACGATTTTCCTACTACAATAATGTCGTCAAGATAGACCAGACATGTCTTCCAGGACAGTCCTCTTAAAATCGTTTCCATCAGTCGTTCGAAAGTAGTAGGAGCATTGCACAGTCCAAATGGCATCACGTTAAATTGCCATAATCCAGCACCCACCGTGAAAGCTGTCTTTTCTCTATCTTCGGGGGCCAATTCAACTTGCCAGTACCCGCTCTTCAAATCCAGCGTGGAAAAGATCTTCGATCCGGCCAGGGCGTCCAAAGTGTCATCGATGCGAGGAAGAGGATAGCTGTCCTTTTTGGTCACATTATTAAGCAGCCGGTAGTCAACGCAGAATCTGGTCGAGCCGTCTTTCTTCTTTACCAGTACCACCGGTGAAGACCATGGACTGCTGGATGGTTCTATGATTCCTTCCTCGACCATACTCTCAACAATTTTGTCAGCCTCCTCTCTCTTAGCCAGCGGTAGTCTTCTAGCTGTCTGCCGAATGGGACGAGCATTTTCCGTATTAATTTTATGCTGGATTATATTGGTCCTCCCCTTCTTCCCAGTATCAAAAACATCTTGATACTTATGGACCAGATATCTCAGCCTCCTTCTTTGGTCTGGTCTTAGACCGGTGCCTGACGATGATACCAGCACTTCTAATTCTTCCGGAATGGCTTCCCGGCTGGTTTCCACGGCCGCAACCTGTCGCAGTATCGCTGAAACTCCAGAGCAGTGTCCTAACTCCGTACCCTCCTTTAATAACACAGGATAAGATTGACGTTCATTATCCTCACAGGAATACTCCTGCCAGCCCGCACAAGGGCCTTTCCGACCGCTATTCCTCGGCCAACAGCCTCGTCATGCATTACGGGTTCGAACATGACTATCTCACCATCTGTGGTCTTGCCATCAATGCAGCCGTCCAAAACTATCTCGCTCCGTTCTGGTATCAGTGTCTCCTCCGGCAGTAGGGCCTGAACGCTTAAATTCTTTTGTCGGTGTAAAACAACTTCCTCGTCATCTACCCGTAGAACTCCCTGCCTAAAGCTTAACTCGAAGCCCTTGGTATCCATTATGTCCGTCCCGATGATCACCTCATCCTCAATCTCAGCCACTATCACAGGATGGTCAAACGTGGCTTTCCCGATGGTAAACATGACGTTTGTTTCACCATGCACTTTTGCTTGATCTCCCGTTGCTGTTCGTAGACGCCATTTTGATTGCCGAACCTTAGCTGCAGGTTTTATTATGTCGGGCCTTATGATTGTCTTCGTTGCGCCTGTATCCAGCAGCACAGTGCGGAGGGTTCCATCCACACACGCGTCGACGAAAACACTGTTGGCATGGTGTTGCAGTGAGGAGACCTGGGCGGTATTTGCTGGGGCTTGCTGAATACAGGTCGACGTTTGCCCCCTCGCATCGACCTTTTTTAGTTTTCCGGATTGGCGGAAGTGGGACTGACGCCTTCTGGACAGCGTCTTCTTATGGGGCTTGCCTTGCCACATTTCCAGCACTCCAACTTCCGGTCCTGGCGGCTACGTTCTCTATTGATCTCCCGGACGATCCGTTTGACTGACTCTTCGAAGTCGTCCTCTCCTGGAATCACTTGTCGCACACGAGCTTGACCTTTGTTCGTGTTCTTGGCAGCTTCGAATTCAAGGGCCCGTGTTAGTGCGTCAACTAGCTTAGGTGGATGTGCTAGTAGTAAGGCTTGCTTCATTTTACCATCACGGAGTCCGTCCAGGAATGCTTGAACCGCCAAACGTTCCATGATCTTTTCCTGGGCATCTGGATATGCTAGTCGAACCAGACGTGCAATATCTGCCTCAAATTCCTGTAAGGGCTCCCCTGACTTCTGGCACCGATTTTTTAGCTGAGTGTGGTAGACATGTTCCAGGTGTGACTGGCCATAACGCGTCTCCAGGTGTCTCACCAGGTGGTCGTAGACTTCTTGCTCTTCCGGGGACATTCTTTGCAAGATAGCAGCAGCATCTCCTCTCAAAGCCAACGTAAGGGCGGTCGCCTTCTCCCTGGATGACCAACCGTTCGCTTTTGCAGCCGCTTCAAACTGACGCTGATAAACATTCCACGACGTTGAACCATCAAATTGCGGTGGTTTGAGGCGCATCAGCCCAACGGATTCCGGATTGGCACTAACTTTGCTCTTGTTGTCCATTGCTGAAGGTTGATAGGGCAACCCCTCGAAGGTGTTGACGTCCAACGTTGTGATTTTGTTCGGAACTCCCTGGATCCTGCCTTCTATCAAAAGAATTCGATCTTCCAGTGTAGAAGATTTTTTTAAAATTTCTTCGTGTAATTCCCTTTTTAGGTTGGCATTGTTTTCTAACAACTCTTTTTTCAACTTGGCAGAATTCTCTTCTAGCTTTTCCCCAAGCTCGCTTTTTAAACTGGTAATAAGTTCGGAATTTTCTAGCAATTTAGCCTCCAGGTCGGCGGAATTTTCTAGCAATTTAGCCTCCAGGTCGGCGGAATTTTCTAGCAACTTAGCCTCTAGGTTGGCGGAATTTTCTAGCAATTTAGCCTGATTGGCCTCCAAACATTGCAGCATTTGGCCGATATCACTTGCACTAGCAAAAACAAAGTTGTCCGGGTCATGGCCTTCTTCAATTAATGCTTTACGAAGCCGCTCCTGCAAGTCCGCTTTCTTCCCCGTCGTATCGCAGTCCCTTTCCTCCAGCTCCTTCTTCAGCTCACTAACTTTTAAGTCCGCTAGTTTCGCCATTTTCACGCACGCTAATTAGTCCGATTTATTTCACTTCAATTTTATTTTCACTAATGTCCAGCTGACTAGCGTCCAATTCACACCCGACACCTGATACCAATGTAGCGTTTTTCGTTCGTTAAGGTGTGAATTAAAACACTCGGTATATTAAAATAGTCAACTAATTTATTTTACACTATTACAGTCTTATTACCTAATTATTAAACACGAACACTAAACACAAACACTAAAAACTAACTGTCACTTAAGGCTACTATAAACATTTATCTTCACAGTATTTATTTCTAACTATTTATGTCGATCGATAATCGCGCCAAGTACTCCGACTGCACTCAGAACTATATTGGCCGGTAGCGAGCGACGGCTCGCTTATATACCCGTATCGATCCGTGCGGGACCCTTCGCGAATCTTCCACGCTGGCACAGAACAGTCGTTACTCGCGCTCGCCGTCCGGATAGATCTCTCTGGAATGGGCCGCCTCGAGAATAACCTCGAACTTCTGGCGCCTTCGCGGCTGTTAAGATCGTCACAATATCTACCTGAATTTGTAACTTTTCTAAACCAATCTAAAACCAAAATATTTTCATCTGTTCTAATAATATTTATATCTAAAAAAGAAACACTAAAATTATTTTCTTTTTCAGCAGTAAATAGAATATTTTTATTAAAGCTATTAAAACAAACTAAGGCTTTTTCAATTTGGTCCTCGGGCAACGCACAAATAATATTATCAACGTATTTATGAATTAGTGAAAATGTAAACGGTAATTTTGGGATAATATTATCTAAAAGTTTATCCATAATAATTTTGGCCAAAATTGGAGAAATTAGAGAACCCATAGGAGTTCCGTCAATTTGAGAAAAAAATACTCCATCGAACGAAAAATAATCATTATTAAAGATTAAGCTAATCATAGTGACCTTCTGCATTAGTATTGCACCGTAACCGTCAGCACTCGCGTCTGTATGCAACTCTATAGGGTATGAAGGGTAAAAAATAATTAAGACTGGTTCTTTTGTTAGGATAGAAATTATTTTCTGACGAAACTCTTCATGGCAGGGTTTCCAGTCTAAACTGCCCTTCGAAGACGTCAAGCGGGATAGTGATCCAATTATTTGGGAAAACTGGGGAACAAATTGACGGAAGTAGGATGCAAGGCCTATGAACTGCCGTAGCTGTGTGACCGGACTGGGCTGGGGAAGAGCATTTAGTGCCATCAGCTTTCTTGGATTAGGTCTAATCCCGTGATTTCATATCCCAAATACTCAACACGCTGTTTTAAAAAGGAAAATTTAGTTATAGTGTAGGAAAATTATTTTTTAGTAGAAAAAATGTATAAAGTTTTGAAATTTTGTTTATGAACTCTCAGTAGGAACCCAAATCCAGATCCGAAGAGTTTCCACCTCTCCGGTGGGAGCTTCTCCACTTTTGCTAAAAAAAACTACCCCCAATCGTGACCTCGCGGTATTTTTCGGCGTTTTGCTCGTAAACCGCAATTTTTACGAAGAAATGTTACAGGCCTTTTTATATTCTTCATTAAATTCAAATTCTCTATGAAAATGTCCCCTACTATTTTTTGCGTATCTCCCGCCCAACGCTCGTAAATGAGCTTAGAATATAGTCATAGTTTTCAGCGCGAAGAGAAAAATGAGCCCAACGCCGCTTTTTGCGTTGATTATCTTTAAAAATGTTAGTCTAAGCAAAAAAGTGTATAGAGTCAAAATTAAAGAGCAGTTTTTTCTCCACACTTTTACAAGGTACATCGCAACTTTTACAGAGGTACATCGCTTTCCACATCCTTTTTTGCAGCCGCAGGATATAAGCTGAAGAATTGAAGTTGGAGCTTCAGTCATAACCACTGGCATTAGAATGTTTTTACTCTTTCTCCAGCCCCATTCAGTTGTCGTTAAAGTTTTTCCTCGCCACGTCTGAATTTGATGAAAATCCCGATACGAATGTTGTGCTAATGCAGCAGATGTAGGTAGGTGGTAATGCAGCAGATGTAGGCAAAATTACTGCGTGACTGGATGGCCAACTAACTTATTAAATGAAATGAACCGGTAATGATTCAAATATGTCTTTTTTCGTGGTGCCTTGTATAAAGCAAGTGTAAACTTCTCACCAGCTCTTGCTATGTCATCTTTCGCCGATGAAGGATTATTGAATACTTCAACTACTTCTTGTAAATCCTTTCTTGATTTTATTAAGTTTATAGTCAGCGATTTTGCTTTCCCAAAAAAGGCAGACGTGGTGTCACAGCCACTAAACGCATGGGCAACTAAATGTTACCTTTGCAACCCTTTAAAACTTCCGAAATTTGTAAATCATGGGAACTATACGCCCTTTTCTTAATATTTCCTTGAGGTGGTGCCACGATCGCCTTGATGAACTGCCTTTGGATTTCCACATCTTGATACAAAATGTCCTTGTTCGCCACACTTGAAGCATGTGAGCGGCTTTGTGCCAGGTGTGGTGTCTTGCTGGGTAAATCTCATATTTGTGGTAAACTTCTTCGTCGATTTCTTGCGAAAAGAGCAGTCTGCGAATTTATGACCCATTTTCTCACAGGTGGTAACACTTCACATTAGAACCAGATACCAACTTTGATCATTTGTTGTCGGTGTTCTCACCTTGGAAATTTGCTTTTCTTTTCAAAAAGGATAGCGATTTTAATTCTTCTTGAAATTTGCTTCGACAGCCAATTTCAGTCGTAAATGCAAGTCGCAGAAGATTCGTGTCAAATCTGGAAAGATGTGCTTACACGGTGGATACCGCAATCTGTTCGATAGATTGATTACGCCAACGTGTCATGAGTGATGAAAGCAGACGACCGGCATACGCACCATAACATTCGCCATCTTCGGGCTTGCACGAGTTGATGCGTATCAGATTAGCAGCAATCGTTTCCGATGAATAAAATCGGGAATTAAACAGATCTTTAAACTGCGACCATGTCATGCCTTGAAAGCTTATTTGTGCCAGCCACTGGGACGCCGATTCCGACAGCGCTCGACTCAGCGATACCATTAGCGCACTTCCAGACAAAGGATTCTCTATCATGCATACATTAGCAGTCGAGCACCACGCCCGAGCGTCGGCGTCGGCTTGGTCAGGATTAAACTGCTGTAACGTGATGTTTGTACTTACAGATGGGACTCTTGATGGCTTTTATAATTTCGTACGCCAGTGGTCGGTATTAGATGTTCTATCCGGACGATAGTCCCTTGGCTCGTCGGTATATCACTTCTGATGACGGGGAATCCGAATTAGAATCCTCATCTTGATGCATGCTTAACACTATTTATTTTCACAGCTAATACAAACGTAATATTATTTCTATTGATAACCAAATACTTTGCAGCGTTAGAGGAGGTATCAAGGGCAGTTCCTCTCGACCATCTGCACTCGGCGCTGTCTCGATCAACACTGTGCCTTCGCGCGCCAACTCGCTTGCAGATGGACTCGAGACTGCCCAGCACGAAAAATAAAACGCAAGTTTATAACGTGGGAAATTCGGTCAATCGGCGAATTAAAGGAAACTCCTTTTATCTTAGTTAAAATTTTCGTTTTACTTAAAAACTTCATCAGGAACGAGCTATATAAAACAAAACACTTCAGTCAGCAAAGAAATATTACATTTACAAAACTTTCTACTTACAAACAGAGTCAGAAAAAAGTTCGCTGGAGAACATAACACACAACTTTTTACAATAATATATTGTGTACCAAGCCGAGAAAGTGGTTCTTTTCCGGGGCGAGAGGAGAGTTGCACAGGCGAGGCCCGGAAAACCAGTTTTGGGATAAAAAATTATGTGTACACCACATAATTTTTTATCCTACACAACAATATCGTAATAAAGTCACCCATTTGATACTAATCTCTGACATATTGGCTTTTGACAAATAAAATCCGTTGACGTTTTAATCACAAACGTCAAACCGAATCTGAAATTGTGTTTTGATTGGACAGAGAAAGCGGAGAACACACCGGCGCGATCGCGACCACGATCACGATAGCGATAGCGGTAGCGATCGCAATCACCATCAAGAGAGCCCAAACAGGCGCGATGGCGATCTACAATCGCCCCCTGGTTGTGTAGTAAGAGCTGAGTCAAAAAATATAGAAATGTGTAGTTTACTAGAAGAGGAAGCACTGCTTCTTGCAGCATTATTAGACTCCATTTCCCTATAGACAGTCGCAACATGACAACAACAAAGAAAAGTTTAATAATCAATTATGTAGGGCTAGACGCGTCGTGGAAAGCGCATTTGGGATAATGGCACACAAATGGAGATTTTTTAGGCCAATAGAAGGACACGTTGCAACTGCTACAAAAATTGTAAGGCAGCATGCGTCTTTCATAACCTTGTGCGTACAAATAATACCAACCCAAAATTTGTGCATTTATTAGAAGAAAACATGGAGAGACCAACTCTAGCACTTACGGTGGCGTTTAAATCGGAAATGCAGTTATAATTTTCAATGGGCTATTACATATCCATGTTTAAGGTTGTGCATTAAAAATATACGTTAGACTGAACTTTATAACTTTGCTAATAATAACAATATACCTGGCTCAATTCTGTCAAGTGTTGGTGACGAATTCTGTGAATAATGGTGTTTTTTGGTTGATCGCAAGAAGAGTACCACATATCCACCAATAATCTTAAAATCCGTCACCTAGACTCGACGGAATTGAGCCGGATATTTTTGGTATTATCGGCAAAGGTTTCAAGTTCACTTTAACTTATAATTTGAATAGAAATACTTATCATTTCGGTGTTATTCTGATTACAAAATTATGAAGTTATTTGGTTGCCTACTCACTTCAACGCCAACCTTAATCACATGCCGGTTGATAGAAGAAGAGCAGAAGCCGTACAGAAGATGCCACAGAAGAATCAACCAAAGAGGTCACGACCAACCACTACACGATAGAATACACGCCCAAAAATAAGACATCTCAAAAATCAACTATCGTTCCAGGACCCTGGCTGCCTCGTCTACTACTGTGTTTCACAATTATTAACGTCCAATATCAAAATCTGGCTTATATAATCAACACTTTGGAAATGTAAAGATTGAAAGAAGCCTCTTCAGGATCGAAACGAAGAGCAATAAAACAAAGCTCAATGAAGACATGAAGACCACTACAGTTGAAGATTTTCAACACCTTTGCAATAATATAACATAGGAACTCACTGTTACAGTTTGCTGAACCACCTTCGCGAAGAACTACAATGGGGCCAGCAAGGTCTAATGACCGCACTCCAGACCAAACAGAAGAGAGGTTTGCTCGGACATTTATTAACCAAATGTATCTGGGGTCAACGACGAAGTATATCAAGATATCAATGCCCTTGCAGACAACCAACAAGAACTCATCAAGGCTTCAAATCACCAAATGAAATTATGGTGTCAGCATTGTACGTTCAATGCCACGGAATCCCGAGTGTGCGCATTTAGAGCGCTTTCGTGAGAAGCTAGCGGAAGGTCTAACTGTCATTTCTGAGATGCAATGATCTTGGGATATTCATAACATTATAAATGTTATCGACACCAATATGCCCATTGTACTCGTCTTAAATTAATATCAGATTGCGGTGAACATTATCACTGAAATAAGCACCTTCTATATCAAAGTGATGCATACTCAATTAGCGCAAACAAACATCTAACACATCATGGCCCCTGTGCATGCCCAGGCTGCTTTAATTGCATCAGCCAATAAAAGGTTACTATCCAACATAAGGATTCTCCACTTTCCAATCGTGAAATAAATGGTGAAAAAGGACCTCACTATATATACAGGGTCTCCCACGACGAGCTGCCATTAGAAGTATATGGAGAACCAAATGAAATGACAGATTGAAAATTTGTGGACTTATATTGTTGGACACGATCATCTCAACTAAAATATTTTGAGTTTTCGGTTACTTCCGGTTACACCGGAAATGATATCAACTTTCTTATTTCAAATGGAACATCCTGTATTTTATCGCATTTTTGAAATCTTCATTAAATTTTAGATGAATTTTATGTTACGTTCCCTATACCTAACATGTGTCATTGTTCAGATATTCATATTTTTGATTAAAAAATGACAGCTGCACGGTTACTTTCAATTACTTATAAATTATCTCCTTTGACCGTTGGAAAAAAGTTGTCCGGGGAAATTGTTGTGAAGGTAACGTATTATCGACACATCGGTAGAACTCTTTTAAAAGTTATACAGGGTGTTCAAATTATAAGATCAATGTTGAATTCGAGAAAACCCCTAACATATTAATCCATTTCTCAATTCTATGGAAAATTTTAGATCAACTTTGTGTATAATGTCCTATACCTAAAATGTACTTGTACCTTGTACTTTTTTTTTTTTTTTTTGGGGGGATGTTGCCATGTGCACAAAGCCTGTGGCTTGTCTGTGCGGCAATCGGGGAGACGGAGTATTTGAAAAATCCCCTGCCTAACCTGGGCTTGAACCCTGGACTTCTGAGTGGAAGGCATTCGCCTTACCCACTCGGCCACCTCCGCTCCTGAAATCGATTTTTAAACATGACAGTAGAAATTGCAAACATCGCCAAATCTAGATTGCTTCAGAAAACAATTGAACAATTTGGAATAAACAAAACTTTATTAAACACGTTTCTAGGTAATTTTTCATTATAATTAATTTAGTAATTATAAAATTATAAACCTACAATTAAGCACAATATTAAAAATAAAACAAAATCGTAAGGTAATAAAAAAATGTTTAATTCAATTTTAGCAACTGTTCAAAAACACTACCGCTTTCCGCTAAACATGCTTTTATTCTTTTTAATGCATTATTGTTGGTGGCGTCCCCGATTAAGTTAGCACATAACCCATTGAAAGCAGTTGGAAGTCTATCTTTCATGTTCTCCGTATCAATTATTGGGTTCTCATAAACTACGTCTTTAATAGCTCCCGAAATTAATAAATCCATTGGCGTCAAGTCGGGGCAATGCGGTGGATATTTGTATGGTCCATTAAGCGCATTCCACCGATCGCCGATTATCGCTCGTTAAGCAAGCCTCTTACTGCAACTGTTATCTGCGCTAGAGCACCGCCCATTTGAAACCACCCTATAATGGAGGACCCAATAACTGGAATAACTGGAGAACATGAAAGATAAAGTTCCAGCTGCTTTGAACGGGTTATGTGCTAACTCTATCAGAGACGCCACCAATAGTAGCATGTTTAGCAAAAAAACGGCAACATTTTTGAACAGTTACTGAAATAGTTTTATTTGTTTTATTTTTAATATTGTGTTTTATTGTAGGCTTATAATTTTATAAATATTAAACCAATGATAATGAAAAAAGACCTAAAAAAGCTTATTTTATTAAAAAGTTCTGTTTATTCCAACATGTTCAGTTGTTTTCAACGAAATCTAGATTTGGCAATATGTGCAATTTCCACTGTGATGTTTAAAAATCGATTTAAGTAGGTACATGTACCTTTTAGGTATAGGACATTGTACACAAAGTTGATCTAAAATTTTCTATAGAATTAAAAAACGTATTCATATGTTAGGGTTGCCATTTGAAAAGATCGCCTTTTAATACTATTCTCGAATTCAACTTTGATCTTATAATTTAAGCACCCTGTATAACTTTTAGAAGAGTTCTACTGATGTGTCGATAATACGTTACCTTCACAACAATTTCGCCGGACGACTTTTTTCCAACGGTCAAAGAGAATAATTTATAAGTAATTGAAAGTAACCGTGCAGCTGTCATTTTTTAATGAAAATAATAAATTTCTCAAAAATGACACATGTTAGGTATAGGGAATGTAACAAAAAATTGATCTAAAATTTAATGAAGATTTGAAAAATGCAATAAAATATAGGGTGTTCCATTTGAAATATAAAAGATGACATCATTTCCGGTGTAACCGGAAGTAACCGAAAACTCAAAATATTTTAGTTGAGACGTTCGTGTCCAACAATATAAGTCCATAAATTTTCAATCTATCATTTCATTTGGTTCTCCACATACTTCTAATGGCAGCTCGTCGTGGGACTATATATATATATATATATATATATATATATATATATATATATATATATATATAGGGTGTGTCATGGAACTGGTACATTAGAAGTTTCTCATGTTCTACTATTTCTGGAAACTTGAAATTTTGGAATTAGAATTTACTCGATCTCAGCTCGTCAGCTAAAATATTAACAAGTTAACTGTCACGCCCGGTCACCGGAAGTCGGTATCAACTTTGTTACTTTAAATGAAATGATATAATTTTAATTTTATTTTTGGGATCTACGTGTGAAAATACATCATTTTGATAAGGTTTCCCTATACCCAAATATCACCATTTTTGAGTTTTTTTGACTTTACTAATTTTTTGGTGATTTTCGGGGTTAACATTAAATATGATTATCTCGGTTATTATTGAAACTAAACGTTTCATGATTGGTGAGCCAAAAGTAGAAACATAACCAAATGAGACGATGTTTAGTTCATCATGATATCTTATACAGGGTGTTCAAAATTGAGAACACAATAATTGATTTTTCAAAGGAAAAACACATTTTTTTAAAGTGGACCTGTATATCCTGTATATCGATGCGCCATTCGATAGGAAATCTTATTAGGGTTCCCTATACCTATCTTTAATAGTTTTTGGGATATTGTCACATTTTCTTTAAATCCCTTTTGAATACTCCCATTTAATTAGATATACAATTTACAACAAAAATTTAAATAGTGACAGATATTTAGAAATTTTGCGTGGATGTGTGAATAATTTTTGCGAAACTCTTCCCTTCAATATTTTAACCGACTGCTTTTATCAAATAGACGGTGCACCGGCACATTCTTCGTCTGTGGTTTCCATTCAACTTAATCAGATGTTTGACGATAGGTGGTTCGCAAATAGGGGACCCTGGCGGTGGCCACCAAGCTCACCAGATTTAAGACCATTAGACATATATTTCTGGTGTCATGTGAAAAGTCAGTCTATTCCACACCAGTTAATACTCGAGAAGAATTGACTAACAGAGTAGTAGCCGCCATTAATGGACTTCAGCGACAAGAAATCCGAAGAACGACGCGACGATGACAGAAGTACAACGAAGAGTTTTAAAATGTTTGGAGCAGAACGGACACGTTCGAACACATTTCGAACACGTAACGTTTTAATTTAAGTCAGATATCCCAAACATATTGTAGTTTTAACAAACATTTTCAATATTTTCTGTTTTCCTGCTGTTCCAATGGTACATTCCTATAAATGAAGAATAAATCGTTTTGTATTTAGTTTGCATTCTTTTATACTGAGAATATCTCAAAAACTATTATGTTAAACTATTACTATTATGAAACTAAAAATAAAATAAAATTTATATCATTCCATTTAAAATAACAAAGTTGATACCGACTTCCGGTGACCGGACGTGACGGTTAACTTGAGAATATTTTAGTTGAAGAGCTCAGATCGACTAAATTCTAGTTCCAAAATTTCAAGTTTCCAGAAATAGTAGAACATGACAAACTTCTAATGTACCAGTTCCGTGAGACACCTGTGTACATATTTTCCAATGGCAGACGCAGCCAACTTTTCACTCATCAAAGTCAACACAGTTCCGTTTAAAATAGTACCCACATATTGGACCCTGAATATCCCAAATGATGTCATCGCTGTCGACTACAACACTCAAGTGTATTTTCAAATAAACGACCAGGGGGTCAATCTTGGAATTACGTGACCCTGTTGCTAGCGAATAATAATTCTATTGAGGGTCGAGCGCTGTTCTCTCGAGAACTCGGCAAATCGACAGATTCTTCCAAGGAGTGTCCTCTATGTCGGCGTGGTTGCGAGTTAACCATGCATATCCGCGTACAGTTATGTACAAACGCTAGTCACTCACGACTTTGTATGCTAAAATTCCTTGACTTCGCATCCAAGTTGAGTACTCGAGTTTCTATTCCGTAAAAATGACATCGAGTGGGGTGGCCAACAGATGTAGCGTGAACGCGGACTCGTGTGATTCTTATTCCGCCAAATCATGTCTTACGAACGCAAAAGCGTTGAAGGGTGATGATATATGTATCAAATATAATTATTGTTATTTACGTGTGATTTATTTATTTTAAGAAGTATTGTTAGTAATTTTTAATTTTAAGTATCATACGTATGTACGCAGAAAATACCTACACAAATATAATTTTTTTTGTATGGGTATAATATTCAAACACCATTTGCAGGTTGCATGGTGTTTGAATTCCATGAATTAACAATTGCGGAGATCGCAATAATACTCTCTGTATGAACAGACGATTTTGTGCGCTTGTATCTACGCCAAGCAGAGCTCTTCATATTTTTTATCATGCTCAGTGTATCTATGAACTAGTGTTCAGTAGGTTTGCGCCGATGTGTTGGCAGTTTGAAGGGAGCATGAATGTCGAACAAATCCGTCAGACAGAGATTGAAAAAATCTAATTTTTCGTCCAAGTCTATTAGGGAATATCTACATGCAATCCCAGAGAATAACGGCGGCGTCGCTGAGAAAAGCATGCGAGAATCATCGGAAGTCGCTCACACGGACAGGAGGCCGTCGCTCCACTGAAACGTCGTGTGAAACGCAACATGCGATCGCCTCATGGTCGGAAAAGTCTCACGCGATCACTTTGCTCGCAACATTAAGAACACTATCAATAATCAGAATGAAATCAATCACTGATTCAGTCTCAGGAGTGACTCGGTGGGATCCGCAACAGTTTGATCGAGCGAGTAGTCATTATAACAGACAGCAAAAAGTTTTTGAGCGCTGAGGGAGTTAACCTGTTTATATTGAAATCTCCCAACGAAATGACGTGCTGCGAATGTCGACGAGCCTCGCTAGCTGCTCTATCGTACCTAATCAGCGAGGACGAACCTCCGAATGGTGGATGATATACCACTGCAACGCGAAAAGTTTTTTTTTAATGACAATTTGTATCCGTAGTTGTTCAAGATCTAGATCGGCATCGTTGATTTCGTCGAGAAGAGAGTATTTAGTTTTTCATTTTGTATAAAGCGACACCGCCACCTCTGATTCTTCTATCCTTCCGTACTACGTTGTATCTCGGAATAGAAACGGTATCATCGGGATATTTGCGTTTAACCATGTCTCAGTAATTGCTAGGATATCGCAGTTTAAGCCAAGTGAAAAAATTGTAACTTCCGTAAAATTACATGGCAGTGACCTAACATTGAGATGTACGAAAGGTGTCCTTGTAACGGTGTCCGATGCGTCGTCAGCACATTGAGTAATGTCGGAATCCGACCCGCCTATTACACCGACTGGCGTTCTTGTAAAAAATGTGCTGCGTGATTGATTTTGTGTTGTTACACTTCTGCCATACGTCTGTAAATGGGCCAATCAATTCATCTTGTCCATACAGGAAGATCAATAGTTGTAGTATCCAATCCTTTTTCTTTGGCAAGCTTGCAGTTTGTACATCATCGTTTCTTAGCCACGCATTTATATAATGGGGTACGGCGCATAAAGGAGATACAGAAACCTTCCTATTGCAGTCATTCCATATATGCTTGTACGCATAGCAATTGAGCTAAGTACGTCAATAATCTCAACCGCTCGGCAGCTGTGCCAGAAGACGCTTACAAAGCCATCACACAAGTTTGCAAAACGTAACACCGTCAACCTCAATTATAATAGTAAATTCGGAGTTACTCGGAATTTTATTCACCTTCAGGACATTCACAACGCAGTCATCGCTTAAACCATTTTGAGATTTCACATACTTTTTGATGTCATTATTGGTCAGCTCATCACGGAGAGAACAAGGAACTTGATCCTCGGAAATCTTCCGCTGGACATTTTTACCTTAAATTCATTACTTAATTTTGACACAACTTCTTCGCTCAGCATTTTGGTGCGTTCCATATCCTTGCATTCAACGACACCGCCCTTCTTCAGGTTCCTCAAGTTCCTCAGCGTCTTTGTAGTATCGTCGCTTCTCTTAGATTAATCTTTAGGTTAGATTATCATGACGGGACTGCACTTCTTCAAACCTCTAGATTTAAGCATCCTAACCTAAGTGTTGAGTTTCTGATGCAAATACCTTAACTGAACTACATCCAAGACCTCCCTGTTAGCACTCTTCACCGTAGAACCCATGACATCCAAAGAACCCCCAAAGAAATAGTCTTAAATGACTTTTCTTGTTAATCAAAGTATAGAAGATGGTGATATACAGGCGGGATGTAAATTTTAAATAAATCAAAAAGTACAGCCACAACCTGGATTTGAACCAGGGACCTTTGTGTCGCTAGCACAATGTTCTAACCAACTGAGCTATTGAGGCCTAGCTCAGTTGGTTAGAGCATTGTGCTAGCGACACAAAGGTCCCTGGTTCAGATCCAGGTTGTGGCTGTAATTTTTAATTTATTTAAAATTTACATCCCGCCTGTATATCACCATCTTATCATACGCTATGTTCGTATATTCATATCTAGTAATACTTTTCTTGTTGTTTGAAATGATTGCATTGTTTCTTGAGAGAAGCCTTCAATTCAATGATACCGTTATAAATTTCCATCAGAACTGCCCTTTGCGCACATTTTCTATTCGACTAACAGATATCACCACTCCCAAGTTTTTATTTTACTGTTCAAAGTAAAAAACTTTCTCATCAAACTTCATACATTTGATATGAAACTGCAAATCACACAGGCGATACTGCGTAATAGATGAGTTACGTTTAATAATTGAAGTATTACACACACCGCAAACACTAGAATCGACATCGCGAACCGGTTAATATTTGCGTCCGGTAGCGACGCGTGCGGACGATCGTATGATATGTAATAGGACGCTCTCCCATTGATCCTAAAGAGCGCCAGGGTTCGTCTGGGAATAATTGGAAAGCAACTAATGTGTGTGGTATTGCTTATTTACTGTCTACTGAGTCAACGGCCATCTCGCAATATTTTTGTAGGGTATTTTAACAAGAGTCGGAGGCGGTAGATATGTAATAGTTCGTCCGTTAGGTAAAATCTGGTTATTAAGTAACCATAATTTTAGTTTTAAGAGCTTTATCTAAGTACCACAACCTTAACCGCTATGAAATTTATCTATCTAAGCACGCTCAGCATGTTCTTGCAATAGGACCCATGCAGTCTTTTATCAGACAAATCCCTGATCTTACCATGTTAATCACTATTTGAACTCAATAAAAATTTAATCTAAATCTCTACCATCAAATTGTAGCTTGCTTGCTCTACTTAAATACTAAAAGAAACTTACTCCTAAGTAAAACTCAAATCTCAAATAATGAATAACAAATATTTATTTACAATTAAAACAAAAGAATTAAAACAATGAACTGAAACTCTAAATCCACCAAATATTTTAAGGAGTTGTCTTGGAGTTAAATTAAAATCAAACAATAAGTAAGGAAGTAATGATCGGCTTACCATTTACAAAAGCACACACTAAAAAACTACATTTTAATATTAAGTAAGCGGGATGCTTGGTTTGATTTTACGTCTCAAACCACTCTATATCTCTTCTGGATGCCAGCGAATTTACGCCTTCCCTATTTATTCAAACTTCCACCTCCATGACTTCATATTAGGAGAAAAATGGACCACACGACAAAATGTGTAGATGGCAAGCCAGTTACCCTAAAGGCATAAATATCTCGCTCAGCAGTAGATTATACAGTTTTTGACAAAAGTCATAAATCTATTACCAAAAAACGCCCTTAGATGCATGGAAATAAAAACCATTAAAATGTTTTACATGCGATAAGGATGCTTGTGTTGAATATCTCTCATAGACCAACGCGCGGTAAAGTTGATCCCGCAAACAAAAATAATGCCATATCTAGAATGTAGACTTCCGCCGTCTGAGTCAATGATATATTGATTTCTAGGTGGCATTGAGGACTTACAAGCAGTCGACGTTTCGCGCTCTGTTGCAAGAAGCATCTTCAGGACTATGTTATATAAACCGAGTGCTAAGAAGATACTGTCGTCTGTTGGGGCGGGTTTTTATATATGAGTGGAGTGGTGTCACAAGATGGTGTTTGGAGTGGGGGTAACGTAGTGGAAGGGGTACGGTTAACAGGTAGTGGGCCACCAGGTAGAAGCGGTTGGGACAGAACTGATTTCCAGGGGGTCGATCTTGCAGTTCACTCGACCTGGTCGCTAGCGAATAATAATATTTATATAGATATTTATTTATAATAATAATATTTCTATCGACGGTTGAGTGCCGTTCTCTCGACCACTGGGCAAACCGATAGATTTTCCCACGGAGTGTCCTATACTACGTCACACTGCGTCGGCGCTCTTATTGTTAGCTACGCATAGCCGCGTACAGTCATGTCCCAACGCTAATCACTCCCGCCGTTGTATAATAAATTTTGTCAACGGCGCATCGAAGCCGAGTACTCGACTGTCTTTTCGCTAAAAATTACATCGCGTGGTCCGGGTAAGAGATGTACCGTGACCGCGAAGTCGTGCGAGTCTTATTCCGTCAATTCACGTCCTACGAACGCAAAAGCGTTGAATGGAAGTAATGCTATTATATATTATGTATCAAATATTATTATTATTTATGTCATATTTATTTTTATTGAGTTAATTTATTTTATGCATCATATGTACATAACTAGTGTCGCATCACTTTGATACTGTGGTGCATAGTACTTTCTAATGTAAAATAGATTTGTTACATAAAAAGTAGAGTGTAATTAAAGGTCCCGAGGAATATACTCTGATATTTATAAAAACTTGTTTGCATAATATTGCTAACAGTAGAAGTTTGTCAGTTTTTATTTTGTGCCATTTTATATTTAAATATTTTGTTATCTTCAAAATATTACCACATTTTCAACCAAATAAAGTTGGTTGAAAGTTCGTTATGAATGTAAAGTCAAAGTTTGGAAATATATATATTTACAGGGTGTAAACAAAGTAACGGATAGTTAATGAAGTGTTCTCGTTTAAATGTTAATTGTATCTACTGCAAGGTTTGGCGTTTTGTTTTGCATATAATTTATTCGGTTTTGTTGCTGCAGCACAATATTTTTTATCAATTTAGCAATTTTATGGCTTTACATAATTTCGAGGAAAGTTTATTTGGAAATATTAGGAAAAATATTAGGGGGTAACATTCTGTGAATGAAAAGTGAGTAAGTTTTTATTTATTTGCGTTGAATGCGAATCTAAGCCAATGTCTTTCTTCTCAAGAAATCTCTCTTTCTCAGAGTTAACTTATTTTCTAAAAAGTAATATATTTGACCATAGAATTTGACGGTAACTTCATATCAGGAGGTCCAATGTATATTGTGTATTAGGGTGCATCGAAAAAATGTATTATTCGAAATTCAAAACTTAAAATTGATAAACACTTGTCTCCATGAACTCACATACACGGCATACACCACAAAAGACTGGCCCCAAAGAAAAATATGTAGGTCTCCCGCAAGGGGCCTAAAGTTTATAATTTTCATATAAAATTTGAATTTCTCCATATTTTTTAATGAAAATTAAATGATTTTCATTAAATATAAAATGTTAAACAATAAGGTCTGTAATTAATTAATAAAAAACAAAGTTAATGTTAATTCTAATATTTCTTTAATTATTTGATAATAGCCTCTATGGTTTTTCTTTAAGCTAGCAATAACAAAATTAGCATGTTGAACAATTTTGGTTTCAGGACTAGATGAGCTATAACAACATTCAGGCAATTCTATACAGCGGTTGAGAAAGTAGCGATAGATAGAAATATGTAAATATAATGTAATAAGCAAATTTATGTTAAAAAGCAATACCCGAACAGTTTTTAATTTAATTATTTTCAACAAATTATTGTCATTATCTAGTAGTATGAACATTAATACAAAGAGTTTGCGTTAAAAAAACAGCTCCCATGGACACAAAGTTATTAATGACATATAAACTTTTATGAACATTTAAACACATTTTTGAAATTAGAAGTAAATGGTAATTTTTCAAAAAATTCTATGAATTAACTTGCCTGCTGGCAATCTAAATATTGCCTTAGTGTAATATAATTTTTGTACGTTAGTTTATGGAAAAAGTTTAACGATGGGAGGTGAATCCCATCGTTAAACTTTTTCCATTAAAAAAAAAACACTAATCAAAAAATAAGAAAGAAATCATATTTTAAAAGGAAAATATAATCTTTAGGCATCCTGCGGAAGACCTAAATCATTTTCAATTGTGCCAATTTTTGTGGTATATGTTGGTCTCTATGGACAACTTTATGTCAACTTGAAACTTTGAAAATAATGTTTTTTCGATACACCCTATTGTGTACGATACTGTCCATTACTGTTCTAGGTCTTCAATATATAACTTATGTAATTTTTAAGTTTATTTTGTCTGTCAACTTTTAAATTAAATAGAAACTAAATATACTTCTATTTGTATAGTATAATCTTAAAAACAACGCAAAAGGTTGCATACATGGTATTTTCGGGTTCAGTGGTTCTAAGACCACTGAACCCGAAAATATCATGCTTGGATTTGTATGCAACCTATTGCGTTGTGTTTTTAAAATTATACTATACAAATAAAAGTATATTTAGTTTCCATTTAATTTAAAAGTTGACAGACAAAATAAACTTAAAAATTATTATTAGTATTATTAAATCTATAAAATTGTACCTGGTGAAAAATTGCATATATTTGTTTTTGGGAAATGCAGCAGCTTGATATATTAACAAAACAAAGACAAATTTAAAAGAAAATATTTATCAAACAATGCAAAACCGAAGGAAGACAGAAGTAATATATTCCAATACCTAAAAGTAAGAAATCTAATTTACTATTGAAATTAAAACACAATTATTAGTAATAAAAATTGACTCAATAAAGAAACAATCAAATAAGGTAATATGAATGCTGGTATTCTCGCCTTTTTTAGAAACTGATTATAATTTTCAATTAAAAAATAAATAACTCCACTCGAGATTACTCACTTAAAATGGGAATTAACTAAAAATGTGCGAAAAATCATCAAGTGGCACTTTCCGGTATTTTAGTTATAGGTCCATAAAAGTGTGGATCGACTTTAGGTGACGTGTTTTTTCGAAAACAGAAAAATATGCAATGTTTAATATATCCAGATGATTCATGTTTTAGCATTTAATTTCCACCCCCTCCCGCCGTTGTCCGAATATAAATCACATTTAAATTAATGTACAAATGTAATTAATGTAGATGTAATTCGATAATTACATCTGGTTTACTAAAATTCAATAATAGTACATAATATCGATAGCTATATGTATTCATATTATTTATTATCCACATATTCTTGTAGAAAATACTACGACAGTGTTTTTCGATAGTAATAGTATGCTTAAATGTCTTAATAATCTCTCAAATATTGGCATTTTCATAAGCAATTATAAATAAAAATATCATAAATTGTACATATCAACCAATTATATGTACATACTAAGTAAAAGTAAATCAAGTTTAAAGATAATTTTGTCGTTCCGTATCAGTCTGCACACGAAAGGGTTGCTTGCCACTTGCTAACATCTTAATACTACCAATTTCAACCAATCGCATCCACCATATTATACATATTTTGCAGCTATATCATCGCCCAACATAATTAAAGACGCCATCATAAAATATAAAACGTCTTTCGACTTCGAGAACACCCATTAACATAGGTAACAATAATCGGCGAATGAACACTACTTAGGTAATAGGTAATATTCCACTTGTCCTCTCAGCTGATATACGCAACCACGCGCTTCGGATATAGTCCGTATGGTAGCCAACTTCGTAAAAGCATACTACGAACGGAGTTGTAAGTGTGCTCTGAGTTCTGATATACCACATGCTATACGCACCACGCTATGTGCTTCGACAGTCATCCGCAGGGTAGCCTACTTCGTAAAAACAAACAATGAACGGAGGACACGATTACGCACCAGTCGACAGCGCCAAAGATACCAATTCGATAGCGAAATCACGACGCTAGCGTGCGCTGAAAACCATCATCTATTGATATCGGAGGGGTGTTTTAGGATTTCTATTGATTCACGGATCGTTCTAGGGTAGTAATGGGATTCTCGGGCGAGGATTTTGGATTTTTGATTTTCGTCCGCGAGAGAATTTGACATGTGAGACGTGATTTGAATAAGTTGTCCACGCAACTATTTCTCCTAGACCTAGAATTATCGCATTCTTTATCACATCATGATTTTGATCACCTGGATCGAATTTCCGCAGCTCAAGCTGATCGAACCCGTACCCATACTACCGAAACCCACAAACGCAAATTCAACTACCTCTCCGCTCCTAACATGCCCAAACAACCATCCCTGAAACATACCATTGTCAACCACTCCAAACATGTCCAAACCCCAGACGAAGAATCTCTTTTGTCGAAAGGTTTTAATTACGCCCTTACTCCAAAACATATTCCCGTTGAATCCATCATTTCCTCAGTAGAATCCTCTATCTTTAAACTTCCACCCCATGTTGCCGATCCGATACGTCACGAAACCACGAAAATTCTTAAACGCTCTCAAATCCCTAAAATCCAACACTAACATCGTCATCCTCAAACCTGACAAAGGTAACACTACTGTCATCCTTGACACCCAATCCTATGAGGAGAAAATGGATTTTCTCCTCAACGACCGTCATACCGTATCCTTAGTCGTGACCCTACTTCCCGCCTATCCCGCCAGATTACTGATCTAATCAAACAATCTCCCATCCCAAAAGACACACAACAAGCCTAATTCCGAGAGACTCCCGACCTCCTAGACTGTATGGTTTACCTAAGATCCACAAACCTAATATTCCGCTATAGTCCCTATAGTATAGTCAGTTCATTTGCCTGTCCTACCTATGCTCTTTCCAAGTTTCTTGCCAACATCCTACACAAATATACCTGTAACACGGAGTCCGTGTTGCATATAAGCCTTGTGCTACCTGCCACGGCACCAAGTAAATTGACTCCGCCTACATCGCGCAGCGGTTGGATGGTAAGCCTTAGGGTCGGCAACCGATTAAGCACACAGAAATCAAGTAAAATCAAGGCGTTGCGTTGGTTAGTGACAATTCAATTAATATCTCAATTGGCAAGATTGATAATGAATATCTTATTTTAATTACGTCCCTCTATGGACTGCTACAAGATGTCGTTGTATTTCAACTGTCATGCACTGTCGGCGCTGAGAAAACTAACCTGAAAATAATTAGCACACCGTAATAAAACGTGTTCTACTAAGCAGTGCAGTATCAATAGATGGTCAATAGTGGCTAATATTGAGTTGTCTGTTGAGTTCGCGACAATGAACACATTTTCGATAACAGTAGATCTGCTTCCAAAGCTATTTACCAATGAAATAGACACTGCTAGATCAAATCCGAATATGACCATAGGCCGTAGTAACATTAAAACCATGGAAGATATCCATATGTGGGTGCGGGAATATTCGGAAAATACTAACACCCAGTGGATAGTGGCATAAATCTCTCCCAAACGCAGAAAACATAGTTTGCTCGTTTGTATTTGCCGTGTTATTTGATATTATAGTTTTAGTAAAATATCGACAACAATAACTTATTAACTTTTTTTTTAATTTTTAATATTTCGCCTAAATCAAAGACTAACTTAACTTATTTAATGCATGTTAACTTTTCTATATGCTAATTGAGATATTAATTGAATTGTCTCTAACCAACGCTACGCAACGCCTGGTAGATTTTGATTTTACTTGATTTATATGTGATTTTAATTTCTTTTTTATAATATTAGTTTATAAATCGTAAGTATATATATAGAACTTTTATAAATTAAAACGAAATCATTTATAAAATTTTCCAAAACTAGTAAGAATTAATACGAGCCGCCAGAAAAGCACCGAATTCGGCCACGCCCCCGATATTCGTAGCAACGCGAGATGAGTATTTACGCTTCAACGATTTTCATCATTTCTTACCGTTCATTGTCATCGTTTATTTTCAAATATTTCGCATTCATGTAATGAAACGAAAACGAACAAAGATCACAACAGAGCCTATCTAAATTGTAAATACAGAACCAATGTGTAGTGATAATTTGCACGCTGAAATGGCACCAAGTGTCAACAACCATGATTATAGTACATTATTTAAAAGATGAATGTACAAAACGTGTTAATGCAAATATATTTTAGTATGGTTCTATATACCATTCGGTTTAGGAGAGCATGGATGTTAAAATCACTATTTTATCTGAATTTTATCTATTTTATGCGGTTATTAGTACTTAAAAATAATCAATAAATAGAGGTACGTAATTAAAATAAGATATTCATTATCAATCTTGCCAATTGAGATATTAATTGAATTGTCACTAACCAACGCAACGCCTGGTAGATATTGATTTTATTTGATTTCTGTGTGCTTAATCGGTTGCCGACCCTTAAGGCAGTCCGCTTACCATCCAACCGCTGCGCGATGTAGGCGGAGTCAATTTACTTGGTGCCGTGGCAGGTAGCACAAGGCTTATATGCGTCCGTGTTCCTCAATTCCCAACATTTTGTGCAAAGAATCCAAAAACCTGTCCCTTGATCCTCAAGACCTACTGGTTAGTTTCGACGTTGAGTCCTTATTTACCAGGGTTCCAATCCAGGATACCATCACCATAATTACACAACTCCTTACATCTGATAACCAACCTTCCTGGTACGCTGACATGGTAGGTGCTTGTCTATCTTCCACTTACTTCCAGTTCCGAGGCAAGTTCTATGAACAAGTTTCGGGAGCTGCCATGGGCTCACCCTTATCCCCTGTTCTTTTCATTTTCATGGAGGCATTTGAACAACAAATCCTTGAATCCCACAACCTCAAGCCTTAATGTTGGTTCAGATACGTGGATAACACCTTCGTAATTTGGCTATATGGACGGCAATCCTTAAACAATTTCCTCGACTACCTCAACCAGCAACATCCAGACATACGCTTTACCATGGAACTGGTGAGAGGGCAGATGGCTCTCTCCTTTTCCTCGACGTCCTAGTTACTCGCACTCCATCCGGCCCCCTTGAACATACCGTGTATAGGAAACCCACTTACACCGACAGATACCTCAATGCCAATTCCCCCCACCATACCGCTCAGAAATAAGCAGTGATCAACACCCTTGTGAAAAGAGCAATTTATATAACCGACCCCACATACCTCCAAAACGAACTGGACCACATAACCAAACTCTTATCCCAAAACAACTATCCCAAGTCCTCGATAATTAAAACCATTTCCCGACACCTAAACTTAACCGATGACACACCTCATCAGCATCACGACGTCCCAATCGCAACAGCTTTTCTTCCTTATGTCCAGGGTACGACAGATCGTATTGGACGCATCCTCCGCAAGTAGAACATAAAACCGATATTCAAACGGCTTTCCAAACTATCGGACTTAATTCCTTCTACAAAGGACAACATTCCTCCTCTTATTTCTCGTGGTGTGTACCGGATTCCATGTGCTTGTGGAAGTGTCTATATGGGAGAGACGAAGCTAGCATCCGAGTATCTCAGCACGAGCGCTGCACTAGATTGCGCAAAATCGCTGGTTCAGCTATTGCTGAACACAGATATAACACGGGATATGAGATCCTGTTTGCACATACCAAAATCCTCGCCCGTGAATTCCATTACTACCCTAGAAGGATCCGTGAATCAATAGAAATCCTCAAACATCCCTCCAATATCAATAGAGATGATAGTTTTCACTTACATCATCCTGAGACATCAGTCCTGTCCCAACCGCTTCTACCTGCTGGCCCACTACCCGTTGACCCTACCCCTTCCACTTCGTTACCCCCACTCCAAACACCATCTGGTGGCACCGCTCCACTCATATATAAAGACCCGTCCCAACAGACCACCGTATCTTCAGTCTTGTTGTATGCTTCGCCAGGCCCGGACGTATCCTCCAGCTGAGTTCAGTGAAAGTGTTAGTATTTCCTGTGCTTCTCAGCACCGGTACCGAGACTGCTCCAAGCACTTATCTTCTAAGTGCACGCCCTCTTGCGCGATCCTCAATCTTGACCACGACTCTCGTGTGTGCAAGACGGGATCCGCAGAGACGCTTCTGAGGTAAGGTGTCCTGCGGGATTAACTACAAGCGGATTTCTTGTCGTACCGGCTACGGAAGGGCGGCAGTGCTGATTTCAAGTCACGCTGCGACTAGCTTTCCGTACGCGTGGGCGGTACAGGGATCAGTGGTTAATTACGCTATAAGGCCCTTCCTCCTTTCGCCCATCGACGATTTCTTTAACACCGGGACTGTCGGGCGCGTTAGCTGTGACTGGGACCCACCAGTAGGAGACTGGTGCGCTCTCGTCCGGCGTGCGTGCTACCCCGGCATCCCGCGGGAGAATTCCCGTCAGGACTACACAGTCCTAGAATTACTTTTGTTTTGTTTCTAAACCAGAGAATTCTATTTTATTTTTCATTATACGAGGTAATTTTTATTTTACATTTACGGCGAAGCCACCTTTCTTTTGTTTCTACTATTATTATATGTATGTCCAACATATAAGCTAGAACACTAGGCTATCCATCGGACCGGGCATCGAACCGCTTTTTTGCGGCTCAGCCCGGTTCCAAATTGCCAGCTGTTTCTACAGCTGGTATCTTTCGACCAGGTGTGGAAACTTGTTTTCACGCAGTCACTTCTTCGATTGTAATTCACATATACATATACAGTTGGAATGTCGGGAAACGACTCGACCAACTATAACCTCATGGATACGAACGATGGTTCTTTACCACCCCATGAGCAAAGCCACTCTACTCCTGAGCTGTCCCTAACTAATGACAGCCCAATATTAACTACAGAGGACGCACACGCAGCGCTAGTACGCGCGTTAACGCCCGAATTGGTAATCCAATATATAAAATCCTGCACCGACCTATCCGATGTCTCCCACATAGTCGAGGAGGCACAAGTAGTTCTTAACAACCTCCAAGTGGAGCCTGTTTCCAACAGCGAGGATGATTCAGATGCGATTGGATCTGAATCTGACTCTACTGTTAATAGCCGTAAAAGGAAGAAAAGCAGTCTTTCGAAAAAAATCACTAAGACTGCAAAACAGGAGGCCCAAAGTCTGGTGCCACCAACCCAAACCTTTTCAATGGCTCCTCCTTCTCAGGAGAACGCCACGCTCCGAGTCACTCCTCTTCATCCCGGCACTAAACCAAAAAGCAAACGCCAGCCCGCCACACCAGGCGTCGCGACGCGAAACCAAAAGAAACAAACTATTCCATCAAACAAAACGGCTAACTCCAGCACCATTCCCGCTACAAAACCCACGCTCAAAGATCTCGCTGCCCCTCCCATAGTTATCAGGGAGAAACAAAAATGGACGGCCCTCCGAGCCACTTTTGTGGAGAAGGGCATCACATTTAAGTCCGCAATTTCTACCCAGTCGGGTATTCGAGTAATTACTCCCAACCTCGAGGAGTACAAAAAGGTAATTCAAGTACTGGGCGAATCTTCCACCCAGCATCATACCTTCCTCCCACAAGAAGAGCGAGATCTTCTTGTGGTGATACGTGGCGCATACATCGAGCTTAGCCTCGAAGACGCCAAGAACGCCCTCATCGGAAAGGGATTCACCCCAAGTAAAATTGTCCGAATGAAACACCCCCGCACTAAGGAAGAGATGCCTTTGATTCTAGTCACGTTGCCCAAAGACAAGCGCGATATTTACAATATCACTGACCTCTGCGGCCTCATTATATCCGTCGAACCTCTGAAAAAATCCCCTGAGGTAGGTCAGTGTTTCTGCTGTCTCCTTTTCGGCCATAGCTCCTCTAACTGCACAGCAGAATATCACTGCAAAAACTGTGCCGGTCCTCACGATTCTCGTGATTGCAAAGCTGACCCAACCGGCCCCCACGAGTGTTACAACTGTGGAGAAGCCCACAGGGCCTCATACAGAGGCTGCAAACGCGCTCCTAAAAACAGACTCGTCAAAAAGCCACCGGTGCAGTCCCAGGCACCTGCTAAGATCGCCGCAACAAATTCTGCCAACTTTCCCCAGCAGCAAGTCCCAACGTCTAAAACGCCTGCATTTAGACCAAGCATGGCGCAAATAGTGAAAAAGGGCGCAACCAACCCGACGTCCATGTCACCACAAGATCTATCCGCCACTATTGGTCAGTTAAAGGAGGCCGTTAACGCCCTCTCCACCATGTTTACGAACCTGGCGCATAACTTCAATAATTTCTAATGCCCAAACAAGTAAAAAGCAAACCACGCTACTTGCGTATCATGGCCTGGAACGCTAACGGTCTCCAAGGCAAGCTCTACGAACTCCGGGAGCTGGTGACGCGGTATAAGATCGATGTTATGCTCGTAAGCGAGACGCACCTCAAACCAAGCCGGCGTGCAACCATACCCAACTACACCTGCTACCGTAGTGACCGGTTGCACGAACGGGGCGGGGGCACGGCTATCTATATCAAACTCTCTATTGAACACCACGAATTTCTCGTTCCTGGCCTGTCCAACCTCGAAGCAACTGCTGCCAATATCGTCACCTCTACGGGCAGCATCATTGTCGTTTCTGCGTACAATCCACCAAGCAAAACCATCACCCACGAAGACATCCTCGCACTTAGCGACTTGGGGTCTAATGTCATTATTGCAGGCGACCTTAACGCCAAACATACTTTGTGGAATTCGCGCATAATAAATACCAATGGCCGCCGTCTTGATAATATCGCAAGCCATCTTGACCTTATTATCAAGGCACCACTAACCCCCACCAGGTATCCATACCTGGAACACCAACATGCCGACGTCCTCGACGTCGTGGTCACCAAAAATGCCACCATCAGCGAGGACATTGAGGTGGTGAACGAGCTCTCGTCTGACCATCTCCCTATCATGTTCTCCTGGGGAACAGTTTACGACACAAACTCATACCAGTTAGAAAAGTGGAAAACCTCCTGGAAGAATTTTAATGAGGTAATGAGCAGTTTTTCTATCCCTGAGTCCGCTACCAGCCTCGACGCCAAACTAACATCTCTGGAGAGTGCTATTCAGGTAGCTTACTCGTCCTCCACCACGGTTCGGCGTGTTTCCGAAACAATCAACGACGTTCCGCCCGAAATAATCGCGTTAATTCAGTCAAGGCGCAGGGCCATACGTATTTTCAAATTAACCCTCTCCCCACAAGATAGGTTAGTCAAAAATAGATTAACCGAGCAGGTTCGTGTAGCACTCCAAACCCTCTCGAACGCCAGGTGGCAGGCCAAGTTAGAGAGCCTCCAACCAGAGGACGGCAGTCTGTGGTCCATTGGGCGAGCCCTCCGAAAGCGCCGGGTTGGCATCGGTGTACTCCGTCACGGAGACAGAGTGGCTAACTCGGATCCCGAGAAAGCTGAACTTTTCGCCGACACTTTGTTCGATATTTTCCATAACAATACTCCTGACGAAAATGTGCACCGGTCCGTCGTCCGGCGTCTGGCGGAGGACCGCCTAAGACCGGGTACAGTCATCACCCCCACCAACCTCGAGGAGGTCCAGAGGCTGGTAAGCGCTCTAAAGCGCAAGAAGGCACCCGGAATTGAAGGTATCTCTAATGTCATGGTTCAATGTCTCCCGGAGCCCGCTCAGGTCGCATTGGTCGCAATTATAAACGAAATTCTAGCATCACGTATTTTTCCCGATTCCTGGAAAAAGGCAAAAATTATTGTTATCCATAAACCAGGCAAGCCCAAAGACGACCCTTGCAGCTACAGGCCTATCAGTCTTCTACCTACCTTAGCCAAAATAACCGAAAGGGTAATTCTATCTAGGCTCTCAGCGGAATGCGACGAGCTGGACATAATCCCGCAAGAACAGTTTGGTTTCCGTACCTCCCACGGTACGGAGCTCCAGCTTTTAAGACTTACGGAAGCCATACACGAGGCCCTTGACCACAAGGATGTCACCATAGGAGCCTTCCTGGACATAAAAAGGGCCTTTGACACGGTATGGCATGAGGGGCTTGTGGCAAAGTTGCATAGGTTGCAAATCAGCTCTTACCTCGTAGAACTGGTTGAAAGTTTCCTCCAAAACCGTAGCTTTGTGGTCGCGGTTGGGGACGCAATTTCCAACCCCAGGATTATAAGAGCCGGAGTCCCACAGGGCGCCGTTCTCTCTCCAACACTTTATAATTTATTTACCGCCGATTTCCCGAAACACGAAGCTGCGTCCTTATTCGCCTACGCCGACGATCTTGCCTTTCTGGCAAGCTGCAGAGCGGAAAATCTCGCTCACCGCCGTGTCCAGTCTGCCCTAAACCAGGCCTCAAATTTCTTCCACGATTGGAAGCTCACTCCGCACCCAGGCAAGAGCCAGTCAATCTTCTTTTCAAAGCGCCGTCGTTTAAATCGAGAGCGGCTCTTCCTGGACGGGGAGCCCATCCCACAGGCCAGGACGGTCAAATATTTAGGCGTCACACTCGACGAAAAGCTAACGTGGCGCCCGCACGTGGACTTAGCCGCCAAGAATGGAGCGAAAGCCGTTGGAATGCTCTACCCGATGATCGGTCGCGGGAGTAGACTCTCAACGGCCAACAAGATCCTGCTACTAAAGCAAGTCTTCAGACCGATCATCACCTACGGGAGTCTAGTATGGGGCGCTGCGGCTCCCACGCACATCCAAAAATTGCAGACGCAGCAAAACAAGTTTCTTAGAATTGCCACCAACGCCCCCTGGCGGACAAATATGACTTTGCTGCACAATGAAACCGGCGTCGAAAAGATAGCCGACTTCATTCTCAAGTCTTTGCAGAAGCGTCTTTCAAACGCAGAAAGTCATTCGAATCCACTCGTTGTCGAGGCCCTTGACTACGCTCCAACCGCGAGGTTACGCAGAAACCGTCCTAAAACGGCACTCCTGCACCCTCCGGTTCCTTAACGAGCAATACAAACCGAGGCTGGTAAAATCCGCCTATCAATGACAGTTTTTAAATTATATGTTCATGTAATAGTACCCACTGGTTTCGTCCATTTTACTATTTATATCTATAATTTTAATTACTAAGTTTCTGTGTATATTGTCCAGTTCATAAATTTGTTTTCCTAGTCATTCCCGCAGCCCTAGTGCAGCTGCTGTGTCGTCAATTTGCAATAATTTTCTAGTCATTTTATTGTTTTGTCCCAACTATTGTTTTGTCAATTGCACCGACGTGTGAGTGCGTACAGGGTCGTTTTTCGGCTCGGTTTCCACAGCTGGGCGGAGAAATTTTACCTGACAGGTCGGTCCGTATATACTACAGTCTACATTAAATCCGTTATAGACGCCGGACAGCGGAGAGGCCAACGTACTCGCCTTGTATGCTGACCGACACGGGTTCGATCCCCGTAAGGACCAGCGTTTTTAAAATAATTGTTTTCTGCAGTTTTTAATTCGCTACCAACTAATTGCCGATTCGACAAAATCAAGTTTTTTGATCTATTTTTTATGTTTTTTACTCCTTTTTGTATGACAAAAATTTCACCCGTCTAGGAAGCCGTTTTCTCGGTGAACCGGACGAAGTAAATATCCCCACTTTAACCAGCTGTGACGTGTGAATTCTAAAATAGAACACACACACATAACGATTTCACCTGTACATGAGCAACAACTCCATTCGAATGCGCGGCTATGATAGCGCATTTTCCAAGCATACAGTCGAGGCAAAAAGGGGTTTTCCCCTTGCCTCTTATTTCGCAAATTATTAAGTTAGAGAGACCACCGTATCTTCTTAGCACTTAGTTCTGAAGATGCCTCTTGCAACAGAGCGCGAAACGTCGACTGCTTCAAAGTTTTCAGCGCGGTTTTCACCCGGAAATCAATATATCATTGACTCAGACCGCGGAAGTCTACAATCTAGAATGTTCATATATTGAGACGAACAAATCAACGCCTGTCGGCTCGAACTCTGACAACTGAACTGGAGCGAAAAACAAGTGCCACCGCGGTACCGCCCAGATATTGAGGGAAAAACAGCTCGGCCTTTTCTATCGCTAATATACAGGGTCTCCCACGACGAGCTGCCATTAGAAGTATATGGAGAACCAAATGAAATGCGAGTGAAAATTTGTGGACTTATATTGTTCGACACGATCGGCTCAACTAAAATATCTTCTTAGTATCTTCTTAGCACTTGGTTTGATAACTTAGTCCTGAAGGTGCCTCTTGCAACAGAGCGCGAAACGTCGACTGCTTCAAAGTCCTCAACGCGGTTTCCACCCGGAAATCAATATATCAAAAATAATGCCAATAACAGATATTTTCGACTCCTCTGAAATTTGTATCAAGTCCTACTCCGACTCCACTGTTCTAGTCTAACATTGCAAAAAAAGGATGCGTTGAAATATTCACTTTTCTATATACAGTAACCTATACATTTAACGAAAAAATGACTTGTGTAGTTTTCATAATAAACGATTCAATTTACCACTAGGTACAGCCTTTTTTTTTTTAGCATAGTCCATTTATCAAGAACTTATACGAAGCTGATACCTTCCTGGGAAATGTATCAAGACAAATCATTCAACCGCCGATGACAGTCTACAGATATGACAAATCACAATTTGGACGCTCTCCAAGGATAGCTGAACAGCTGCCGGCTAGAATTAGCTTGCGGTATTTTGCGAGTTACAAATTTTTAGTGTACATGAGTTTTGGATATTTACTTAGCAAGATGCTTCATTACTGTGCCTACACGTACATATTTTTTGTGGTTAGTATGTGGACCTGTACAATTTGTTTTAAAGCATTTTTCGAGAAGAAAATAGTAAGACAACGTCCGAATCGGTTGGACAATATAAACTATGATGAATCATTTTAATATTAAAAAGCTTATTTGATTGAACATCATCTGGAATCAGTAATATTGTATTTTGTACATTTAATTTTCTTAATAAACATATGCAAATCGGTAGTAGTTAATGGTTTTATTTTTGTATTCGTTTTATAAACATATGCAATAAACAAAGTATAGAATAGTGTATATAATAGCGCTAGTCTTGGGACTCTTCTTTTATGTTACCTAAGTGTTTCTTTGGTGTCAGAGGATTATTACCTTTTTCATCCACAGTATCGCCCTAGAAGATATAAACAGGTATGTAGTACAAGTATTAGTAATACATTATTATTAAAATATTAGTAATTTGCCGTCGGACCGGCAATCCGTACATCTGGGTTCGAATCCCAAGCGTGGCTGTAGTTTTTTAACTTAAAAAAAATTACCGCCATCTTGTATTAACTATTTCCAATTTTCATATTAATGTATACAGATTTCTCAAATAACTAACACCCTGTGCGTTTCAGTTAAGTTGAGCGGACTTGAGGGCATAAACATTGATTCCATATACGGGCAAATCCAGGATTCTGGTGCGTGATGCAAGCGCCTCTCCCACCGGTCTGAACCTAGCACCCGACTTTAAAAAAGTCAAATTTTTTTAACGTAGATCGTTTGTACTTCGTTTGTACCCGTTTGTACCGCCATTATTTTCGTTTGTACCTCAAACATAAAAATGTTATTTAATAATAAAAGACTGCCAGCACCCAACTTTGAGATACTCAAATTTGGTTTATGCCATTCGAAAGAGAGTCGTTTGTACCTGTTTGTACCTCTCTTCATTTCGTCTGTACCCTAAAGGAACCAGAAGTACAGTGCTTCCAAAAATCATACAATAGGTAAAATCTCTATTTTTTAGATATCCGTGAGCGGTTAACGCCATTCGAAAGAGCATGGATAGCGCCCGTTTGTACCTCTTTTCAAATCGTTTGTACCCCAAATGGACCGGAAGTACAAAATTCATATTACCCAAAAATCGCCAAAGAGCTAAAATTTCTATTTTTGAGATATCGCAAAGCGGTTAACAACATTTGAAAGGGCATCGGTAGCACCCGTTTGTACCTCTTTTTAAATCGTTTGTACCTCGAAGGGACCGGAAGTACAAAAATCAGAGTATCAAAAAATCGCTAAAGACGTAATAATTGTATTTTTTTAGATATCAAAAAGCGATTAACGCCACTCGAAAGAGCATGGGTAGCACCCGTTTGTACCTCTTTTCAAATCGTTTGTACCTCAAAGGGACCGGAAGTACAAACGTCAGAGTATCCAAAAATCGCCAAATAGCCAAAATATGTATTTTTTGAGATATCGAAAAGCGGTAACCGGCATTCGAAAGAGCATGAGTAGCACCCGTTTGTACCTCTTTTCAAATCGTTTGTACCTCAAAGGGACCAGAAGTACAAACGTCAGAGTATCAAAAAATCGCTAAAGACGTAATAATTGTATTTTTTTAGAGATCAAAAAGCGGTTAACGCCACTCGAAAGAGCATGGGTAGCACCCGTTTGTACCTCTTTTCAAATCGTTTGTACCTCAAAGGGACCGGAAGTACAAACGTCAGAGTATCCAAAAATCGCCAAAGATGCAAAATCTGTATTTTTTTTAGATATCGAAAAACGGTAACCGGCATTCGAAAGAGCATGAGTAGCACCCGTTTGTACCTCTTTTCAAATCGTTTGTACCTCAAAGGAACCGGAAGTACAAACGTCAGAGTATCCAAAAATCGCCAAAGATGCAAAATCTGTATTTTTTTAGATATCGAAAAGCGGTAACCGGCTTTCGAAAGAGCATGTGTAGCACCCGTTTGTACCTCTTTTCAAATCGTTTGTACCTCAAAGGGACCGCAAGTACAAACGTCAGAGTATCCAAAAATCGCTAAATAGCCAAAATCTGTATTTTTTGAGATATCAAAAAGCGGTTAACGCCATTCGAAAGAACATAAGTAGCACCCGTTTGTACCTTTTTTCAAATCGTTTGTACCTCAAAGGGACCGGAAGTACAAACGTCAGAGTATCCAAAAATCGCCAAAGAGCCAAAATCATTATTTTTTGAGATATCGAAAAGCGGTAACCGGCATTCGAAAGAGCATGACTAGCACCCGTTTGTACCTCTTTTCAAATCGTTTGTACCTCAAAGGGACCAGAAGTACAAACGTTAGAGTGTCAAAAAATCGCGAAAGAGCCAAAATCTGTATTTTTTGAGATATCGAAAAGCGGTAACCGGCATTCGAAAGAGCATGGGTAGCACCCGGTTGTACCTCTTTTCAAATCGTTTGTACCTCAAAGGGACCGGAAGTACAAACGTCAGAGTATCCAAAAATCGTCAAAGAGCCGAAAATCTGTATTTTTTGAGATATCGAAAAGCGGTAACCGGCATTCGAAAAGGCATCAGTAGCACCTGTTTGTACCTCTTTTCAAATCGTTTGTACCTCAAAGGGACCGGAAGTACAAACGTACAAACGTATTTCATGACAATTTTTTTACTCCACTGGTGTTTTCTTTGGTTAATAAGTGGTTTACATTATTTTCTAAGTTGGGCGAATTATTTACGACGTGAATGATTTTGCGTTTAAAATAACTAGACTATATTCCCACAAATATTTGAGTCCCACGTTTAGCCCGGTTTCACTGCCGGGTGTCACACGGAACATGAAGTACATGCTTGGTATATGGGAAAATCGGAAACAGTAAGAGATACGGATTTGGTTATACGGGACAACATTTGTCTAAACATGAAAAATACACAGCGGTTTTAGGATTTCAAAAATCACTAGAATCGTAAAATGATGTACATGGGAATATCGCATTGCAAAAATTGATTAATCAATATATTTTATGGCAACGAAATGAGGAAGTAAAGAAAAAATAAGTGAAAGGTTTTTAGTTTTTCTGCCATATCTAGTGCTCCATGCAAAAAAAAAATTAAAATCCCAAAACTGCTTTGTGTATCTTACATGTTTAGGCAACTTTTGTCCCATTGAACTAAATTCGTATAACTACACAGTTTACTTCTGAGGCGATTTTTGGATACTTTGATGTTTGTACTTCCGGTCTCTTTGAGGTACAAACGATATGAAAAGAGGTACAAACGGGTGCTACTCATGTTCTTTCGAATGGCGTTAACCGCTTTTTGATATCTCAAAAAATAGCGATTTTGGCTCTTTGGCAACTTTTGGATACTCTGACGTTTGTACTTCCAGTCCCTTTGAGGTACAAACGATTTGAAAAAAGGTACAAACGGGTACTACTCATGCTCTTTCGAATGCCGTTTACCGCTTTTTGATATCTCAAAAAATACAGATTTTGGCTATTTAACGATTTTTGGATACTCTGACGTTTGTACTTCCGGTCCCTTTGAGGTACAAACGATTTGAAAAGAGGTGCAAACGGCTGCTACTCATGCTCTTTCGAATGCCGGTTACCGCTTTTCGATATCTCAAAAAATACAGATTTTGACTCTTTGGCGATTTTTTGATACTCTGACGTTTGTACTTCCGGTCCCTTTGAGGTACAAACGATTTGAAAAGATGTACAAACGGGTGCTACTCATGCTGTTTCGAATGCCGGTTACCGCTTTTCGATATCTCAAAAAATACAGATTTTGGCTCTTTGGCAATTTTTGGATACTCTAACGTTTGTACTTCCGGTCCCTTTGAGGTACAAACGATTTGAAAAGAGGTACAAACGGGTGCTACTCATGCTCTTTCGAATGCCGGTTACCGCTTTTCGATATGTCAAAAAATACAGATTTTGACTCTTTGGCGATTTTTGGATACTGTGACGTTTGTACCTCCGGTCCCTTTGAGGGACAAACGATTTGAAAAGAGGTACAAACGGGTGCTAGTCATGCTCTTTCGAATGCCGGTTACCGCTTTTCGATATCTCAAAAAATACAGATTTTGGCTCTTTGGCAACTTTTGGATACTCTGACGTTTGTACTTCCGGTCCCTTTGAGGTACAAACGATTTGAAAAAAGGTACAAACGGGTGCTACTCGTGCTCTTTCGAATGCCGTTTACCGCTTTTTGATATCTCAAAAAATACAGGTTTTGGCTCTTTGGCGATTTTTGGATACTCTGACGTTTGTAGTTCCGGTCCCTTTGAGGTACAAACGATTTGAAAAGAGGTACAAACAGGTGCTACTCATGCGCTTTCGAATGCCGGTTACCGCTTTTCGATATCTCAAAAAATACAAATTTTGGCTCTTTGGCGATTTTTGGATACTCTAACGTTTGTACTTCCGGTCCCTTTGAGGTACAAACGATTTGAAAAGAGGTACAAACGGGTGCTACTCATGCTCTTTCGAATGCCTGTTACCGCTTTTCGACATCTCAAAAAATACAGATTTTGGCTCTTTGGCGATTTTTGGATACTCTGACGTTTGTACTTCCGGTCCCTTTGAGGTACAAACGATTTGAAAAGAGGTACAAACGGGTGCTACCCATGCTCTTTCGAGCGGCATTAACCGCTTGTTGATATCTAAAAAAATACAATTATTACGTCTTTAGCGATTTTTTGTTACTCTGATTTTTGTACTTCCGGTCCTTTCGAGGTACAAACGATTTAAAAAGAGGTACAAACGGGTGCTACCGATGCCCTTTCAAATGTTGTTAACCGCTTTGCGATATCTCAAAAAATAGAGATTTTAACTCTTTGGCGACTTTTGGGTACTATGAATTTTGTACTTTCGGTCCATTTGAGGTACAAACGATTTGAAAAGAGGTACAAACGGGTGCTATCCATGCTCTTTCGAATAGCGTTAACCGCTCTCGGATATCTAAAAAATAGAGATTTTACCTATTGGATGATTTTTGGAAGCACTGTACTTCCGGTTCCTTTCGGGTACAGACGAAATGAAGAGAGGTACAAACAGGTACAAGCGATTCTCTTTCGAATGGCATAAACCAAATTTGACTATCTCAAAGTTGGGTGCTGGCTGTTTTTATTATTAAATAACATTTTTATGTTTGAGGTACAAACGAAAATAATGTCGGTACAAACGGGTACAAACGAAGTACAAACGATCTACGTTAAAAAATCTGAACTTTTTAAAGTCGGGGGCTAGGTTCACACCGGTTACCTCTCCCGAGGTAGGCGAGTACTATGTCCTCGAGGCGTAAATGGAGCAGTTCGCAACTATATTTTACAGTTATCTGTAGTGTTTTAGTAATCCAATCAAACTTGTATTATTATGTTGTTATATTGTTTTTGGAAAATAACTGTTAATAGTGAACTTCATTAACTTAATTTCATTGAACTTAATTTAATTTACAACGTATTATAAAATATAATTATAAGCAACTATTAGGTAAGGTTATGTTTCATGTACAATTAGTTCAGGTTAAGTTATTGTTTTTTGATTAATAAACTAGCAAGGCTGTGCTGTAGGGTCCGAGATCTAGCTCATATTCGCACAGTCACGTTCTTAAATGTATCAATTAGCCTGCAAAACACGTGCACAACACAAAATGAGGTTAGTTTATGTTTTGCGACTTTTAGGTCTTAGGTAGAATTATGTAGAACACGTGCACAATACAAAATGAGTGTACTTTATGTTTTGGGACTTTTAGATTATATTGTAACTTTCTTATAAAACAAGCAATCAAACTAGACAAACCCTTTTACTCAAACTTAATAATAAGATTATATTGCTAAATTGTGAATGTAATTTGAAAATAAATTTCTCTTTTAGCTCAACTTGAGTGTAATAATCTTGGAAATCTATAAAATTTGCATTTCTTGTTGTTTCTCCTATTATTCGTACATTTGTCAATACAAAACATAGTGTCCCCCCATTACGAAGTTATCGATGAACGATCTGGGAGCCGATTCTCACCTAGCGCGAGTTCTCACCGTTCGTGAATTAACGTATGACCTTGGATGCAATCAGTTCGATCCGTATTCTATGGGCAGTGTCGACAATGCAGTGTCCTTTACTACCAATCGCAATAACATGAACATAACGGACGTACTCTACCGGTAGTAAGTTGCTTTACTGTGCTGTGAACCACAGAATTTTATACTTATGAGTTATGACAGCTAGGCAACAACATAATGCGCCGTAAGGCGTAAACCGGAAACAACAGCACATCTGTAGGCCGATATTTCTCCGTTTCTCCGCCACGGGCGCCTAAACCGATTTTCGTCTCCCTTCCACGGGGCATGCACGGTGCCAATAGGTTGCTGTCCGTTTAATATGGACTTTAAAACATACATTTATCTATTATACATTCGATTCGTAATACTCACAAACTAACCACGTTAGAAATTATTGCCCGTGAAACGCCAGGAACAATTTACTATATTTGTTGGCATTATTAAACCGCCGCGCCGCTACTGGGTGACCATGGGTGACTTCTGAGTGACAGTTCACCATGACTACTGTCAAAACAAACTAGAAGTGTTCCACTATAGTAATCATATGTAAACACAGGTGATTGACCATTATAACTCCAATGGATTATTGTATATAATCGAGCGGAAATATTTGTATCCTTTTCTGTCATTTTCAAATAGTCAAATAGTCTAAGATCCGGTATAAGAAATACATACCCTCATCTGTTATTTAATGATAATAAAGAATATATGCTAGATAATGTATGCACTGTTACAACACAAATAGGTTGCCTATCTAAATCACGTGCCAATTCAATTTTGTTGGTCAACTACTGCGATTAGTTCTTCATGAATGTCGCTCATCACCTGAAAGCATATACCCAAGGCATTGAAAAAATAAAGGTTGCCAACTTTCAGTGTGGGGCAAATTCTACTCATGAGTAGAGTATTGAGTAGATAAAAAATGAGTCCTGAGTAGATACTCAATACTAATATTTTTCCGGTGAGTAGTGAGTATCTATTCAATACTCATTTTTTTTAAATTTTGAGTACTGAGTAGATACTCAATACTCGCAAAAATAAAAATGAGTATTGAGTATCTACTCAATACTCAAAATTAAAAAAAAATAGTTTTGAGTAGATACTCAGTACTCACCGAAAAAAAAAATTAGTATTGACTATCCACTGAGTACTCAAAATTAAAAAAATGAGTATTGAGTAGATACTCAATACTCACGGGAAAAAAATAAGTATTGAGTATCTACTCACTACTCAAAATTTAAAAAAACGAGTATTGAGTAAATATATAATCATAATCATCGACAAATATTGACAGTTTGCTGGAAAACAAAAAAAAATCTGCAAACTGTTTTTCTACACTACCCAGCAGTGCGTTCACTAATGGCTTGCAAAACAGCCAATTTTACTCAATAAGTAGTTGAAATTGCCGACATAAAGCCACAATACATGGAATAAATATTCTATAGAACGTATTGTTTTCTCCTTGCATGATGTCAATCGCAGTTGGAATAGGTTGTGTCGCTCTAATATGTTCCTGCATATAACTAAAATCGGTATCAGTGAAAAAACCTTTAGGGCTGATTTTTAGCGCTACTTGTAGGTCGTACATTTTTTCTTTCGCTCTTAATACCTGCTTCAAAGAATCATACAAGCTATTCCACCTTGTTTCCACAGGACCGCTTAGCGTATGTTCTAGAATTTCTTGAAGTACCTCTGCACTCTTTGGACGATTTGCCGCTTTCCATAATATGTTGCATTTTTCAATGACGCTGGTATGCTGTAGTAGTAATTCATGATTACTTTTTATCGCTTTCACACAATCCGTAGAAATGCAGAGATTCAAAGTATGAGCTGCGCATCGAATTTGCGAAACAGCACCAAGGTCCAATTGTAGGAGTTCTTCTTTATAATTGGTCTCATCTCTGTCACTTTCACTGTCAGAGTTAGTTACGGCGGCAACTTATTCTTCACTCCTCTCAACGATGTTTACCTTCTCTATGCCAAGATCTCGAAAAGCCTTCATGAAATTTTACCTATTATCGCTTACGGTTGCTGCCAATTTACCCATTGGCAGTTTGCACTGCGAATATATTTTGTGTAGGAGTTCCTTTATTTTTTCCGCAGTATGGGACCCACTAAATCGACGACATGCTACTGCCAATGATTTCCGTTTCAATTTCCACTTATCCAGTATGCAGTGATTCCCAAAAAGCTTCGTCGTCTATCGGTCCATATATCCACTGTTGTACAAAAGTAATCCGCAGAATTTAATTCATACTGGATGAGTTCTATGTTCTTATCATACATATCCGTTATTTTTCTGGACAGTGTTCGACGACTAAGGACTTTTAGATTGGCATCAGAGAGACCTAAGTGTTCAAATATCCTACGAAAATACGGGTTATCAACTGAACGGAGCAAAATCATTGAATCAATGACATAATTGCTGATATCATCATTAAATGCCTCTTGATTTATATTTAATACCCGGATTCTCTTAGACGTAGAAGCTATGCCAACGACAGTTGTAGAACGACTTTGTTTTTACTTTTTTTCTTTGCTGTAATGTACTCTTTCATTTCCGTCACTGCATCGTTGCCATGTTGGGTCCTTAAATGTTAATAAAATTTGATGACGACTTTCCATATCCCTTAATCTTCACAACTTTTTGTTTGCATCTTACACATTGAACTATCGTCGCACTCTTGCTGGGGTCGATTTTCTCCGAGGAATGTTCAAAAAATTTACCATCGAATAACACTGATGAAGGCGACTCACTGTGCTCACTTTCAGTCTCACTTATGTCAACTCGTTCTGTTGATGCGATGCTATATGTGCGTTGGCGTTCGTCACTATTACTGGTCAGTTGTCTTCTTTCTTCGCTATCTGGCGTGCCGAATTTTAATCCGGATTCATTCCACTCCGAGTCCATATTGCTCGTTTTCCTGTGAACACATATTTATATTAAGTGTTTGTCCTAACAGTTGTTACGAATATTGCATTAATATTGACATAATACAACTTATACTCAGTTAGGTTACTTTTTATGCCACCAGAAATAACCCTCATAACAATATAATAATAATGTGGTACAATTAGACATAAGTTAGCAAAACGTCGAAACCCCAGAAATTCTCTGAACATAACCTTAATTTGTTTTTAAGAATTTAAAAATAATAATTTAAAAACTTCAATAAAACCAACTAAATCTTTGCAGTTTGTTAAATTTGAAAATTACATAAGGGTGAACCCATATGAAATGATCCAGAAAAAAAAAATAAGTAGGTAGGTTGTATATTCAATAAAAAACTTCTCTTATTTTTTAGTTTACTCGGTCCAGAGATGCCCGCTATTTTTGTGACAGCGAATCGGATATTTCTGAAATCGGCGTATTTTTAACATCGACGCATTTTTGACATTGCGTTAAACTAAATAATTTTCTTTGCGTAAAATAGCGTAGGTTTTCACAGCCAAAATTATTAAGAGAACAAATTACTTCCGGGTTGTGCTGTGTGTGAGAATTTGTAATTGCTGATGTTTTGCAAGCCATGTTACTCGTATCTTCAGAGCTAATTAATTATTAAAGCAATCAAGATTCAGTTATCAGGATGATAAGATGTCACTTACGTATCACTTATTAAGATGGTACTAAGATGTTACGCTAAATCAACACTAAGATTACTTATTAAGATGTTACTTTAAATCAACAACAACATATCTCATCTCTCACTGTTTCATGGCTAAAAACTTGTTCCTAACAGAAGGACACAAGGACAAGTATTATGAAGAGTATGGTGTATTTATATATTTACTGAGAGTTTTGAAATAAATGTGTTTTAATGGTACGTGATTTTCTATCATTTTAAGGGGCTGTCATTCCAAACAATAGAATGTTCTTATTGATTCTTAAAACTGGAAAATTGAACTGGAGTCCGAAATATTTTGAGTTATTATTTATGAATTGTAATTTACTTAAAATTCTATTTGGATTATTTTGTCAAATAGGGTATTGTTATTTTGGCAAAAAATAATAGAAATGTAAACTGTATGTGAAAATTTTGGGGAATTAAATATAAAAATAGTTTCTTTAATTCCACTATCAAATTTCATGGTCAATCATTACTAATTTATGTTTCCTTCAAACCGTGCCAGATAAAAAATATAGAAAGTCACACAAATCAATATATTAAATTAAATTTAAAAAAATATTTTTATCTTTCTATGAAGAAACTTTTAAGTCTGTATCGTCACATTCCACCCATGTTTAGCGCATTAATGGTACAAAAGATCCGATATCATTCCAAAATATGTGATCTAACTTTCTAATTTATTATGTAGGTATTCCAAATATGAACAAAATTGGATATGAAGCGCCTAAGTTGTAACATCAAAAATCTCGTTTAAAAAGTGAACCTTGAAATAGAGTAACGAAAAAAATTAAAAGGAATTTCATATAAATAAGTTTGACTTATATTTGTACCAATAGTCTGTGGTTAAGCCATGTCTATCGTATTACGGGATACCCTATTCCCATAATTATCCTAACGTGCAGGATCTAAATTGAGGAAATAAAATTGCTATAGCATTCTAAATTGTAATTTTACAAAATGAATATTACCTACTATCGAAATGTTTTTTACTGCAAGATTTTGGTGACTATTTTTTGCTATAATTCCCATCTCTTTTTTTCTTAAATTTAGTTTACTAAATTTTTTGTGTTTTCTTTTTGTAAATTGAAATATTACTTTATTCAAATAGTATATCGTAAAATATTGATAACTCGGCCAATTCACAAAATCTACGTTCTTCATAGCTATCAATATTCGACTATTTTTAAATATTTTTATATAGAACCATAATACTAATACCGTTGTAGTCAGAAAAGAAATCCTGTACAAATCTCACAAACAAAAATAACAACGCATTTAAAACAAGGATCGTAGTATATAGCATAGTATATAGCAACAAACCAAATAAGTTATCACATTGCTAGAACTTGAAGTAGAATAAACAAAAATACATTGATATACCTTCCAAATTTCTAATATAAAAAATAAATATTAAATATAATAAAAGTGGCTTGGATATTTTTTGGCTGAAGACAATGAAAACGCCTCGTCTATTTGACCTTATTTATTGTCCAATATTTCGCCAATGGTTTTTGGCTTTATCAAGGATTTACAGAAAAAAAATTTGGAGGTTATAAAATGAAAAGTTAAAATTTGCTTAAAATGACTTACAATAATAGTCTTAGGCGGTGATTACATGTTGATTATGCATTTATAATGAACTTATGTTACTTGATGATCTTCGTTTACCGATATAAATGTGGATGTATGTGTAACAGCTGATTTTGACACAAGAAATGATTGAAGAATACAACGGTTGGTAGGTATGCAACCAAAGTTACCAAAAAACAGGTTCGCCACATCCGCGAATTGAACTGGCGCGCAAAGTTTAAATATTTGAAATTTGAAATTGTGAACCGAACGTGAAAAATAAGTAAATACTGAACAATGAAAGGTTATGACATGTGGCTTAATATTAAAGTGAATTAAAGTACAGTAAAATGATTAGAAAACTAGATCGCTGAGGTTGTTATAATCCAAACTACTCTCCTCGAAATTAGAACCGTTAATATTGTTAACGTTCAACAGATAGCTGTAAATTGTGCTTAACCCGTCAACATCCGATGTCAAATTCATTGTATTCTCAGTAGTTTTTATGGCAATCATCTCAAAAAAGAGGCGCTCCCTCAACCTCTCCTTTCTATGCAATATTTTCGCATTTTCAAAGTCGATGTTGTGGGTGATGTCTTTTGCATGTTTACATAGGACGCTAGTGTCCTTGCATTTGTTTATGTTAAACGAGTTAACTCACAGCCGGAAGCAAACATCATTAGTTGACTCGTTTCGGTTATTGTGAAAATTGTACACGTTATGTTTCTTTAGGTTTCCCTCTGATGAACACTTAAATAAATTGTTGAAAGCTTAAGGCCTTGCAATGGTAAGTGTTTCATTTATTACCTGCCACACTGGCTGCACCCCCAGTATTCCTGCTACTTCAAATTATATGTATAGAGATTTACATGAAATAGTTTGAGACCTGATGAGTACTACACACACATAATATTCGTTTGAACCAAAACGATAATTAAATTAGTGAACATTTATTATCAATAACCAGTTTTGAATATTAATTTCTACACAAATGCATATTTCCCATTGCACAATATGTGTAATAATAATAATATAATAATAACAATACATATAATAATGGATAATAACCGCAGAGATAAGATAAAACTTTGAGAGGGAAATAATATTGTAGCGTTTTTCGTTCATTAAGGTGTGAATTAAAACACTCGGTATATTAAAATAGTCAACTAATTTATTTCACACTATTACAGTCTTATTACCTAATTTATTAAACATGAACACTAAACACAAACAGTCACTTAGACTACTTTAAATATTTATTTTCACTGTATTTATTTTGAACTATTTATGTCACTCTAATAATCGCGCCAACGGTCTGACTGCACCCCGACTAAGCACTAACACTGCTTCAGCGACCGAGGGCTCTCATTATATATCCTATCGATCGCCGTGCGGGAACGTTCGCGACTTTTCTACGGTCGCCCAGAACGCTCGCGACTTGCGCTCGCTGTTCTTATGGATCTCTCCGGAATGAGTTGTTCCGAGAATAACCTAGAACTTCTGGCGTTTTCGCGGCTGTTAAGATCGCCACAATATCGAAACTGCCAATTTTATTTGGAATGTTTGTTATAAACAGCGGTGGCGCCATCTATTCGAAAAGCGGTGAACTACAGGTATTCCCACTCTTCGTTCAAACAACACAATCCGCACAAAAATCATAGCTTTTTCTGCTTCCAATTGATTTCCAAACGAGGGTGGTTTTATGGAGATTTTATTGCATACATAGGTAGGTGATTTTTGTGTGCATGGCTAAAAATCAACGATTCATAAATCTAAAAATAAAATCGTAAGTTACTGCCCATTGTTCAATAATGACTGATTTTCAAAAAGTATTTCCTTTTCAATTATGGTTATGCAAAGTTTTCCCCAATAGCTACATTCAATTCAAACCGTTTGAGCATAAAAAATCTCAAATATAAAAGCAGCAATTGAAGAACAATTGGAAGTACCGAAACGCCGTTTAGGGTACGTTCTAAAGCATCGTTTCACCGGACCCTTAATATTGTTAATATTAATCCAAGGAAGGCAATCCGTTGAGACCCATTGTGTCGTGCCGGGGATCACCTTTTTATGCTATATCATCTTATTTTGCTGACATCCTCTCACGAGCCTTTTTTGATAAAACGGATACCACATAAATATTCCTTTTCTTTCGTAGATGAGTTTCAGGATTTCAAAATTCCTGACAACCATGTTCTTTTATCCTTTGACGTAGTATCTCTGTTCACTAACATACCGCGTGGTCTTGTGGTCAGCATAGTTGAGGAGCGTTGGCCCTGGATATCGGAGGTCACGACCATAGACAGGACCACGTTCCTCAACATTATAAATTTTCTTTTTTACAGTAGTTATTTTGCGTGTGATGGGGTGTTTTACAAGCAGCTCTTTGGCACCCCCATGGGCTCTCCATTAAGTCCAATTTTAGCCAACATGGTGTTAGATCATATGTTGACCAGCATCTTGCCCGCCCATCCGACACAGCCAAGTTTCTTAAAGAAATACGTAGACGATATCATCTTAGCTCTTCCCCCAGACAGCATTGACCGTACCTTAAACATTTTCAATAATTTCAACGAACACATTCAGTTCAGTGGAAAAAGAGGACAGCAATAGCATGTTCTTTCTTGACACCCTCGTAATAAGAGGCGAGGGCGGCAAGTTATCCACGGACTGGTATCAGAAAAAGCAAACTCAGGCAGATATTTAAATTATCACTCAAACCACCCAATCAACCAAAAATTAAACATGGTCATTACAATGAAAAACAGAGTACTAAGGGTGTACCATCCGCTGTTCCATGGGAAAAATTTAAGGAAACTGTTCAACATTTTTACCAACAATGGTTACCCCGGGGTAGTGATGGGACATCGATGCAAAATATCGATGTTGACCATCGATGTTACCATCGATACCAACTATCGATGGTATAAAAACATCGGCTATAAAACATCGATGTTTGAAAACATCGATGTTTTCAGCGGACAGCGTTTTTGTCTATAATTTTCTATAATTATACATCATAATAACTTCTGCTTGTTCAGCTTATTTTATTTTCCAATTGTAAACACAAAATGAGAAGGACTAGACAAAAACTAAAACACGCCTAGATTTATTTTTTTTTTATACTTTTCATATTATTATTCAACATAAAATGTATTCAAACTTTAAAGCGGTATCATACAAACTAATCTCTATAAAATGTTTACATTTAGTGTTTTGTTCTTTTTTAACTTACATAAACGGTAAATCAACGTGCTTAGTATTTACGTAACACTGAATTTTTCAACAAGATAATTGTAGCACCTAAATTTTCACCCTTACACAACGGTATCCCTGGCACAACTAATTTATTATTAATTTTGCAAAGTAAAGTAAAAAGAAATCACTAGTCTTAAGTAAACACAAACAGCAGCAACTCATGTTGGCGCGACCTAAACGCCCGGATGCTATATCTCATTTTTGCTGTTGTTGCTCCACGATGTTTGCAAAACATCGATGTCAGCATCGATGTTTAAAAAGAAAAACATCGATGGCAAAAACATCGACCATCGAACCATAACATCGATGTTTCTAAAACATCGATAAACATCGCCCACCACTACCCCGGGGGACTACTAAAGAAGTTGCTTCACAACAGTGGACCTGCTACCAGACCAGTGGCTGATATGACCGCGCCTCCACATCAAAGAAATCTTACAATTTATAGAAAGCTGCCCATGTCCCGGAGTTATCACGGAGATTATCGAGCATCTTTCAGATTCCCGACCTAAAAATCGCGTTTTATAACTTAAATACCATTAACACTTTTTTCAAAAATTAAACAAAAAAACTCCTTCAGAGAAAATATCAAACGTAGTTAAATTACATTGGACACACGAGAAACTGGCTCAATACACGTATTTATCAACATAAACAAGACATAAACAAAGGCAAGGACACTAGCGCCCTATGTAAACATGCAAAAGACACCACCCACAACATCGACTTTGAAAATGCGAAAATATTGCATAGAAAGGAAAGGTTGAGGGAGCGCCTCTTTTTTGAGATGATTGCCATAAAAATTACTGAGAATGCAATGAATTTGAGATCGGATGTTGACGGGTTAAGCACAATTTACAGCTATCTGTTGAACGTTAACAATATTAACGGTTCTAATTTCGAGGAGAGTAGTTTGGATTATAACAACCTCAGCGATCTAGTTTTCTAATCATTTTACTCTACTTTAATTCATTTTAATATTAAGCCACATGACATAACCTTTCATTATTCAGTATTTACTTATTTTTCACGATTTCAAATTTCAAATATTTAAACTTTGCGCGCCAGTTCAATTCGCAGATGTGGCAAACCTGTTTTTTGGTAACGTTGGTTGCATACCTACCAACGGTTGTATTCTTCATCTTCAATCATTCCTTGTGTCAAAATCAGCTGTTACCCATACATCCACATTTATATCGGTAAACGAAGATCATCTAGTAACATAAGTTCATTATAAATGCATAATCAACATGTAATCACCGCCTAAGACTATTATTGTAAGTAATTTTAAGCAAATTTCAACTTTTTATTTTATAACCTCCAAATTTTATTATTATTTTTTTTCTGTAGATCCTTGATAAAGCCAAAAGCCATTGGCGAAATATTGGACAACAAATATAGACCTTATTTGTTGTATAGACAAGGCGTTTTCATTGCTCTTCATAAAAAAAAAAAATCCAAACCACTTTTATTTGTTTAATCAACGGGCAAAAAGTCTCCTGGTTTATTAAATATAATATTTCGCAAAATTTGATCTTATATTCCTAATCCGCAAGTGCAATATGTATATAGAGAGCATTTCTTATGCTGTAGGACTTTTGATTATTCAATGCACAAATGTAATTTTCAAATTTTGTTGATTTAAATTTGTTTTCAAGAAATGGTTAGCAAACAGCACAAAACACAAATGAGCTAAACTGTTCATAGAATTATCTATTGCTAGGTTGATATAAAACTTTTTTTATATATGCAATGGTATTAAAATTTTATGGGCTTTAGTAAGGCAAGTTTAGAGAAAAGGTATTGAAGTCGTTATTACTGCTAATTCTGGGAAACGTTGATTATGTGAATAGATTACTATTAGGGCATAGGAATCTATTCACAAAATCCATGTTTAAATGTTAACATAGAAATGCATCGTAAATGAAATATATGGACAACGTATAACATGTTAGAATATTTAAATATTTTAAGATCTCCTTTTCTTGAAATTTTTCTTATGTAAAACCATACAATTTGAATACCGTTAAATACGGTAAAAAAACCCTCTAATACATTGACACGAATATACCATTCCCTTTAAACAACAAAGTTGGCTGCTATAGCAAAAACACCGAATAAAATATAATTCAGAGGCTCTACTTATATTATTTTCCATTTTTAGACCTAATTTGGCTGAATTACAATGTAAAAGCTTATAAATATTCCAGCATAGTCCTCGGCTTCCCGAGTTGCACCATACTAATATCTGTTTTTAAATTGTTTGAATATACCCATGTACATAATTAACATTTCAAATACTTCACATAAAAGTACCGTATGCCAAATAAGTCTATGGCTAAAAGTTACCCCTATTAAAAAAATTTATGCAAAAAAATGAGAACGATGTTATATGGGATAGCATGTAAGTTTACTAGAATATAAGAAGTAGGGTTAAAATTAACTTACCTTGAACGAATAATAAACTTAAACTACGAAACACACTTATACTAATAAAGAATTCCACAGAGATTATACTAAAACTATACTAAAACTTATACTATCAAAAATAATATTTTCACTGTAACAAACTTGTCTCCGATGGTAACAGTCCAGAAGAAAATGTACAGAATTGTAGCCCTTGCTCTCCTTTTATATAATATTAATTCTCGACATTCGACAAACTCCGGCTAATCACGGAAACAAATATTTTGTGGGTTAGGATAGTACTACGCATATAGACGCAAAATCTTATAAAATTTTTCCATTAAAAAAAATACCTTAAATAGTAACCAGCATTGTAAAGGTTGGGCGCTATGAACCTCGAGCCGGTAAAGGCAGCCGCGAAGACAACAATTTTTTGTTGCGTCTAGAATCGAGACAAGCAACCCTTTGTCAGATTACTAGTGCCTGCATTGACACATTGCCAAATAAAGAACCGTGGAAAAGTTAGCAATAAAAGTTAGCCATATAACTTTTTTTCATCCGATTTTAATAAATGGGGGATGCGTATACAAAAGGAGACATGTAACAAAAACGTAAAAATAGAGTTATGAATTTCTTTAGATTTGCCTATATTTTATGCATATTCCTAGCATAATTTTGAGTAGAAAATCCGACAGCGGAATATAAAATTCATCATTTAAAAACCACGGTGATATGCTAAATGCGACATGTTGTTGGTCATTCTGTGGCAAACTGCGACATGTTCATGTTAACAAATTCCAACAGAAAAAAACGATGTTGAGGTGGTAATGTTGCCGATGTTTATTTTCGAATTAAGAAAAAGGATTTAGAAACAAGTTGTGGGAGTATGTCTTATAATAGTGAGCAGTAAAGTATGGTGTTGGGTTCCTAAAGGTTCCAACGTTAATCGGAATCAAAATATTTAGCGTCGTTTTCGTCTAAAGTTCCAAACAGAGTTTTCGATACTTGGCCTATCAGATTTATTACACCGCGTTTAGAACGTACTTGCGAGCTAACGTTATATCCCAACATATTTCCGATAAGTTGTTGATTTTTTCGAAGTTGTGTTGAGACATGCGAGAGCAGTTTGTTTAGAGATGCTAGACATTTGACAGCATTAAGTTTAGTTAAAATTTCACAGGCGGATAAGATTTTTACGTTATAAAATTCGATCATGTTCAATTCGTTGTGATATTCTGTGAGATCTAAATAGGTTATCAGTTTCCATTCATTATTAGACACTTTTAAAGTACCTACTTGTTCAAAGAATAAACCAGAAGCAGTGGTTATAGGGGTATTGTTGAAAAGCGTGTTAGCGCATGCAGGTAGTACAAAAGAACTACTAGCTAGGACTAGGAGCCATATCGTTGGAGAGGATGACATTTTGAGAATATAATCTGAAACAAGATGAATAGTAATTAGGGCTAGAATTATTCAAAGAATCTTTTTAATCTATTGACGTGTACTTTTACAAATTTTCGATTAATTTTTAGCGTATAATTTACATCCGAATGAACTTTAGTAATTTCGTATGGCCCGGTGTATAGAGGCAGTAATTTCTTTGATTTACCTTTGGGATGTGCTTCATTGGATAGCAATACTTTATCTCCTACATTGAAACGAATACTTGAAGCGTTCTTATCATAGTATAATTTAGAATCTTCCATCTTTTTTATTAAAGTTTCGCTGGCTATTTCATGTGTATGCTGCAACCGTGATTTGAGCTCAGTATAGTAATCATCGTATATATATATATATATATATATATATATATATATATATATATATATATATATTAAAAAACACAAACAACTCTATTTAAAATTGTTTATTTTTTATTTATATGATCTTTTCTTTATAGAATTCCTACTAATGCAGAACTACGACAAACATGGAGGGATAATTTACAAATATCGGTGGAGGAACGGGAAACTTTACTACTAAGTTCCTATGTGTGCAGTGATCGTCTTACAAAGACAATATTATTTAGTCATCAATAATGTATTTGAATTCTTTTTGTAACTGTGCTTTATATTTTATAATATACTAGTATAATCGAAATAATTATTAAACTATTGTGAAACATCATAAATTAGTACATCCGTAGTTATAATGTTATCTTATAATGTAACACATGTGATAATAAAACAAATTATGTACGTTTTTTTTAAGTTTTACGTTTTATTGAGGATTGGAAAATGAAATAATAGGTAAACATCCTTTGAGTCCACTTTATTTTAATAAGTACTGGCTAAGAACTTTAATTGGATCATCGGCAATTTGAATCTATGAAAGTAGATATGACGTGCATGCTTTGAATTTCAAACAAAGTTATGCCGTAGATATGAACTATTTTAACTTATGAACAATAGTTAAAAACATAGAGGTCTTATTAACAATAATTGTCAGGTAAAAGTGTTTCTTCGGCACAGATTGCATTTTATTAGCATTATTATAGTACTTATATTACCTAAACAATATAATTACAATTATTGTTAATAAATCAATTTCAGTAAGTGCCACTTTCAATAAACAAAAGATATGATACAATAAGATCTTAAATAAATGATTCAGAAAAATGTAGTTTGTTATTATAAACATGAACCCCCAAGCTAAAAACATGCGCGCCGCCTATTTTCAAGTGTCCAGTTTGTTTACGTTTGGTTAACCCCCCTCGCTTCTCAGTTGCGGGGTGTTGGCTTCAAACAAATCTATGCTATGCTCCGTCCATATCTCTTTATTTGTCTGAGGGGAGGATAGAGTTATGGGTGGTAAGTGTGTTGCCTATCTGTGGGGTTATGCATTTTTTCTTAATTAAATTTTTTATTAAATTATTGGTTTTTCTATGTAGTGATAACAGAGGGTTTCTCACGACAAGTTTGTAAGTTGTAGGGTCTTCCAAGAGTTGTGACACCCTACTATTGTAAAAAGTTTTGTCCAGAAGAACGGTGGTAGCGCCTTTATCAGCACGTGTGACTATTAAATTAGGATTCTCTTTGAGGAATTTTTTAGTTTGTAAATATTTATTATTTAAATCTTTCCACAAATTCCACAAATAAGTCCACAAATTTTCATCTTTCATTGCATTTGGTTCTCCATATACTTCTAATGGCAGCTCGTCGTGGTAGACCCTGTATATATATATATATATATATATATATATATATATATATATATATATATATATATATATACAGATATATATATATATATATATATATATATATATAGAAATTGTGGTTATTCGGTCGTGGGTATCAAGATATATTTATTATTTGGGTATTCGACCAATCAAAGAAAAGAACAGAACTCTCTTTTGTAAACTGCTTCTTTGATTGGTCGAATACCCAAATAATAAATATATCTATATATATATATATATATATATATATATATATATTGAAAAAGGCACAACTTTCGTTAAAAAATTGTTTATTTATTGGAGTTAGAGGCTCACTTTAGAATGTTTACACGTTCACATTAAAATAAACATTAAAACAACATATTAAAAACGTATTGATCTGACGTTTCGATGCGAACCGCACCTTGGTCACAGAAATACTCTCTATATATATATATATATATATATATATATATATATATATATATATATATATATATATTTGTTTAACTTTACTTTAGCCTTGTAGATGATATAAAAAAACACAAACAACTCTATTTAAAATTGTTTATTTTCTTGGGTATTGTAGGCTTTGTCACATTTAACATACTAAAACCTATAACTAAAAGTCACAAGAGACAACACATTAAAAATTATTTGATCTGACGTTTCGACACCATTTGTGTCTTGATCACAGATTTGTGATTTGTTTTTGATCACATCTGTGATCAAGACATAAATGGTGTCGAAACGTCAGATCAAATAATTTTTAATGTGTTGTCTCTTGTGACTTTTAGTTATAGGTTTTAGTATGTTAAATGTGACAAAGCCTACAATACCCAAGAAAATAAACAATTTTAAATAGAGTTGTTTGTGTTTTTTTATATCATCTACAAGGCTAAAGTAAAGTTAAACAAATATATATATATATATATATACATTCCCTATACCTAACGTGTGTCATTTTTGAGGAATTAATTATTTTCATTAAAAAATGACAGCTGCACGGCTACTTTCAACTACTTATAAATTATCTCCTTTGACCGTTGGAAAAAAGTCGTCCGGCGAAATTGTTGTGAAGGTAACGTATTACCGACACATCGGTAGAACTCTTTTAAAAGTTAGACAGGGTGTTCAAATTATAAGAACAAAGTTGAATTCGAGAAAAGTACTAAAACTCGATTTTTTCAAATGGCAACCCTAACATATTAATACAATTCTCAATTCAATGGAATATTTTAGATCAACTTTGTGTACGATGTCCTATACCTAAAATGTACTTGTACCTACTGAATCGATTTTTAAACATCACCGTAGAAATTGCACAGTTTGCCAAATCTAGATTGCGTTGAAAACAACTGAACAAGTTCGAATAAACAGAACTTTTTAATAAAACAAGCTTTTTTAGGTCAGTTTTCATTATCATTGGTTTAGTATTTATAAAATTATAAGCCTACAATGAAACACAATATTAAAAATAAAACAAAACTTTAAGAAAATTTTAAAAAACCGCTTGAACGGTCACCGCAGACAGGGCAGGGTCGCCAACAGCAACACACGAAAGGGCCACGGCAAACAGCAAGCACACTAAAAAGACACAACATGAAACAAAACAAATACAGATAACAAAACCAGAGATAAATGTTTGTTAGTACTTATTGAATAAATGGAAAATGTAACTGTACATACAGCTAATTGTGTTAGTGTCCGTCTTAAAGTTTACACAGTTGTTATTTTTGATGTGATACATCTCCTTAAATAATCTCCTCTTCTTGTTCCTGTCAACATCCAACACCGCAGCACCAGCAAAGTCGAAAGCATGGTCCGTATCATTGGAGTGTGTGGCTAAGGCACAAGATCTCTTGTTGATTCGCGCATCACTCTTGTGTTGTGTCAGCCTATTCTTTAGCCATTGCGCCGTCTGCCCCACATAGCATTTTTCACATCCGGTGCACTGGACGCTGTAAACAATACCAGACCTGTACTGATCAGGCGTGCCATCCTTCAACCTCCTGAACAATTTCCCAACTGTTGTCCCATTGTACTTGACAATTTTAACATTTGTAAGTGGTCTAAGGAATTTAATCAACGAGTCAGTAAGGCATCCCAGATGTAACAACCTCATGTACCTGGTACCGTCCCCCCTCGGAGTCTCCACTCTCACCTGTGTTCCAATGTCCCTTATGGCGTCACCAAACAACAGTCTACGCAACAGATGGTTAGGATAACCATTATTTTTAAAAATATCCGCCAGTTTCTCCAAGTTCCGTCTTCTCCATTCAGGATCACTGACCCTCTCCACTCGAAACCTCATGCCCAGTACGGTGTTAATCTTATGATGAAGGCTATGGTGGGAATAATAGTTAAGGAACCGCCCAGAAGCCATACCCTTCCTAAACCAATCCAGCTTTATGCTCTGATCCACCATTCTCACCACTCTGGTATCTAGAAATGGTACAGATTGGTTCACCTCTGTCTCAATAGTGAATTGTAGTTTCTCATGGTAACTATTAAAAGTATGCAATGTCAGATCAATCAAGGACTCCGGAATTGCACAAATAAGATCGTCCACGAATTTATATATAAATGGGAATTGGTAAGGCAAAGCTCTACTCACCGAGTCAAGAAGATCATCCATTACCAACGTCGCTAGAATAGGTGAAATTGGGCTACCCATTGGTACGCCTTGGGTATGTCTGTAAATTGTATCATTCTAGGTGAAGTAACCAATTGTCAAATACAAAGGTCAAGGCTTCCACATAATATTCTTTAGTAAAGCTGCAATGTTGTTGTATTTCATCAAACCTATCAGTTATAATCCCTGTTACCATATCAATAGGGATGTTTGTAAATAGCGATACAACGTCTAAAGAGACAACCACAAAACCCGGAGGCAAAACCATGTCCCTCATCACCTCTGCGAATTGGAACGTGTCCCTTATATTATAGGCGGTTCTGTTTGCCAAAGATTCTGTCAAAATCCGGGCCAAAAATCTACCCATCGCATACGTAGTGCCACCAAGGCAAGAAACAATAGGTCTAAGAGGGATCGTTTCCTTGTGTACCTTCGGTAGACCATACAGCTTTGGGTATACAGAATTGGTTATGGTCAGCTCTCGGCTTATTTCAGGCGTTATGCATTTATGAGTCAGCAGTCTCTTGACCAATTTGTTACTCTTGCCTTGAAATGTGAAAAGGGAGGGTCTTACCTGTTGTCGGTAAGTATCTGTATCCTGCAGGAGGTCATTAACTTTTCTTTCATAATCATCCCTGTCCACGATTACAGTAGAATTTCCCTTATCGGATCTTAACACATATAAAGAAGGATTAGCCCTGAGAAATGATCTAGTCTTGTTGAAAATCTGGTGTAGTTCGTGTGGTACTTGGCTTCCTTTACGCGTCATGAAGTTAGTGACAGTATTAGTCACTCTGGCCCTGACAATTTCACCCATATCATCCTCCAGCACGTCGAGTATGGATTCCACCTCCGATATAAATTGGCATATACTCCTTGTATCAGATTTTCCAGGAATTGCGAAACCTGGTCCCAATGACAGAAAATCCATTACATCCCTAGGAACCTCTGAGCTATCCATGCTGAGTTGTCACTGAAATACCTTGTTTTTGTTGACCCTTTCAAGAGATTCCCAAACTTGATCCTGTTTCTATTCTTTATTGATCGAAAAAGCTTGTCATATGTATGGGCTCTCCGTCCTCTAAATTCATCCAACACAATGTTAGGTAGAATGTCCCTCAAGTGTTCATATGCTGATTCAATCGCAGATGTTAGACGGCGAATCTTTCGGTTGACAGCTTCAATCTCCATGTTCAGTATTCCTCGTCCTATCTGCTGATTCAACTGTATAGCTCTCGTAGAAAGTGCTGTATCCTGGGCGGTGATCAGTGATGTAATCCCAGGGATTATAACTGGGATTATAACTGATAGGTTTGATGAAATACAACAACATTGCAGCTTTACTAAAGAATATTTTGTGGAAGCCTTGACCTTTGTATTTGACAATTGTTACTTCACCTACAATGATACAATTTACAGAAAAACCCAAAGCGTACCAATGGGTAGCCCAATTTCACCTATTCTAGCGACGTTGGTAATGGATGATCTTCTTGACTCGGTGAGTAGAGCTTTGCCTTACCAATTCCCATTTATATATAAATTCGTGGACGATCTTATTTGTGCAATTCCGGAGTCCTTGATTGATCTGACATTGCATACTTTTAATAGTTACCATGAGAAACTACAATTCACTATTGAGACAGAGGTGAACCAATCTGTACCATTTCTAGATACCAGAGTGGCGAGAATGGTGGATCAGAGTATAAAGCTGGATTGGTTTAGGAAGGGTATGGCTTCTGGGCGGTTCCTTAACTATTATTCCCACCATAGCCTTCATCATAAGATTAACACCGTACTGGGCATGAGGTTTCGAGTGGAGAGGGTCAGTGATCCTGAATGGAGAAGACGGAACTTGGAGAAACTGGCGGATATTTTTAAAAATAATGGTTATCCTAACCATTTGTTGCGTAGACTGTTATTTGGTGACGCCATAAGGGACATTGGAACACAGGTGAGAGTGGAGACTGCGAGGGGGGACGGTACCAGGTACATGAGGTTGTTACATCTGGGATGCCTTACTGACTCGTTGATTAAATTCCTTAGACCACTTACAAATGTTAAAATTGTCAAGTACAATGGGACAACAGTTGGAAAATTGTTCAGGAGGTTGAAGGATGACACGCCTGATCAGTACAGGTCTGGTATTGTTTACAGCGTCCCGTGCACCGGATGTGAAAAATGCTATGTGGGGCAGACGGCGCAATGGCTAAAGAATAGGCTGACACAACACAAGAGTGATGCGAGAATCAACAAGAGATCTTGTGCCTTAGCCACACACTCCAATGATACGGACCATGCTTTCGACTTTGCTGGTGCTGCGGTGTTGGATGTTGACAGGAACAAGAAGAGGAGATTATTTAAGGAGATGTATCACATCAAAAATAACAACTGTGTAAACTTTAAGACGGACACTAACACAATTAGCTGTATGTACAGTTACATTTTCCATTTATTCAATAAGTACTAACAAACATTTATCTCTGGTTTTGTTATCTGTATTTGTTTTGTTTCATGTTGTCTTTTTAGTGTGCTTGCTGTTTGCCGTGGCCCTTTCGTGTTTTGCTGTTGGCGACCCTGCCCTGTCTGCGGTGACCGTTCTGGTTCTTGGTGTTGGCAATCCTGTCCTCGTGTTGCCGTCTTACCACGCTGTCCTAACCTACAAAAATTTAACGAGTGTGTGCCCTCCAACTGGTCCCCGAGATTGATTTATTCCCGCTGAGAATTTCCCTTATTGACTACTATCGACCTGCGTCCAGTTATTGAACTTTTACCTGCAATTGTTTGCGTTGTGTACAAGTGTTTTGTGTTTGCTGGAATCGTTTATAGTTTTATTAACCATCTCATGCACGTATTACCAGACCATGCGTGCTGAATTGATGCTCTAGTTAGTAAGTTACAAGTTGGCATACCGTTTCTGTCGCTCCGTTTTTAACATTGTGTCTGTGATTTTAGTGTCTTCCTGAAGATGCTGGCATAGTTCAGCGAAATATATTGAAGTTACATAGCAATTGAGTAGCGTTTTCATTGTGACCTTTCTCCCAAGATCATCTTCCAATTTAATATTACAAGGTCGAGAATATTATTCTTCTTATATATATATATATATATATATATATATATATATATATATAAGCAAATAATCTTGGGAATTTTAGGTCCTAGGGCGAAATTAAGGTAACTCCTTTTTTCTTAGTTCAAATTTTCGCTTTATTATAAAAGCTTCATCAGGAACAGGCTAAAATACACAAAAAATCCTAACTTCTAACGGCAGTTAACAATGATTAATAAACAAACTTATAACCAGAGTTCTGAGAAGTCGGCCTAGGCAAAGAAATCATGCGCAAATCGAAAGAGGCCCAGCACGAAACATATTAAGGCGATCACAAGGCAAACAACATTAAACAATCACACTAAAACAATTTAAACGTTGTGTATACCGCACATGCGGCCGCTCTTACAACGAACAACTGTGAACAACAAACGTGAAATATGCAGCGAGTCCACATCTATCCGAAGTTTGCTGGGTTGCCAACATCAACACGAACTGACTCGCGTGAATTTTTAAAATTACAATTAATGAGAAATGAATAAATACTGCTCAGCTGACTAGTGTCTGATTTAAAGTTTAAACACTCAGTAATATTACGCTGGATATAAAACATTTCTAAAAACAGCCTAGCTCTATAGTTATTTTCTTTAGCAATAACCTCCGTTTGTTCCCAATTTATGACATGGTTGCTGTTCGCCCCGTGCAGAGCAACAGCGCAGTTCTTTTTCTTTAACTTAGTGTCGCTCTTATGCAATGCTAAGCGTGACTTGAGCCATTGGCTAGTTTGGCCGTAATATTTCAAATCACAGCCCTCACAAGGAATGCAATAAATAACATTGGATTGCAATGGCAGAGGGGTTTTATCTTTGATGTTAGAAAAAATTGCGCCAATGGTTTTCTTGTTGCTCAAGACCACACGAAAGACGTCGTTCTTGAAAATATTAACTAACTTGACGGACAGATTGCTAATCAGCGTCAGTTTCTTGTATCTTACAAGGGGCGCACTACAACCGTCATCCGTGGCATACTCATGAAATGGGGTGTTATACAAGAGTTTATGAATTAAAGATTTTGGGTATCCATTATTGCAAAACATAAGACTCAACTTCCTAAGGTTCTTATCTGTGAAGGAGATATCGCCAATACGAACTACCCTGTTCCTCATCGCCAGCACGGTGTTGATTTTCTGGTTAATAGAATGGCTGGAGTGAAAATTAATATATCTGCCTGAGGCAGTAGGTTTCATGTACCAGTCCAAAATAATCTTGTTAGATATAGGTTCACGTATCACTATAGTGTCCAGAAAAGGGACCCCACAGTCTACCTCTCTCTCAACCGTGAATTGTAAGTGAGAATTGAAGTTATTAAAAATAGTTAAGATTTCTTCGACTTTGTCATGAGGGACAGCACATATAATGTCATCCACATATTTAAATAAGAAAGGCAGACCAAAGGAAAGTTTCCCGACACAATCATCCAAAAGGCAATCCATAATGGATTGCCGTCAAGTTAGTTAATATTTTCAAGAACGACGTCTTTCGTGTGGTCTTGAGCAACAAGAAAACCATTGGCGCAATTTTTTCTAACATCAAAGATAAAACCCCTTTGCCATTGCAATCCAATGTTATTTATTGCATTCCTTGTGAGGGCTGTGATTTGAAATATTACGGCCAAACTAGCCAATGGCTCAAGTCACGCTTAGCATTGCATAAGAGCGACACTAAGTTAAAGAAAAAGAACTGCGCTGTTGCTCTGCACGGGGCGAACAGCAACCATGTCATAAATTGGGAACAAACGGAGGTTATTGCTAAAGAAAATAACTATAGAGCTAGGCTGTTTTTAGAAATGTTTTATATCCAGCGTAATATTACTGAGTGTTTAAACTTTAAATCAGACACTAGTCAGCTGAGCAGTTTTTATTCATTTCTCATTAATTGTAATTTTAAAAATTCACGCGAGTCAGTTCGTGTTGATGTTGGCAACCCAGCAAACTTCGGATAGATGTGGACTCGCTGCATAATTCACGTTTGTTGTTCACAGTTGTTCGTTGTAAGAGCGGCCGCATGTGCGGTATACACAACGTTTAAATTGTTTTAGTGTGATTGTTTAATGTTGTTTGCCTTGTGATCGCCTTAATATGTTTCGTGCTTGGCCTCTTTCGATTTGCGGATGATTTCTTTGCCTAGGCCGACTTCTCAGAACTCTGGTTGTAAGTTAGTTTATTAATCATTGTTAACTGCCGTTAGAAGTTAGGATTTTTTGTGTATTTTAGCCTGTTCCTGATGAAGCTTTTATAATAAAGCGAAAATTTGAACTAAGAAAAAAGGAGTTACCTTAATTTCGCCCTAGGACCTAAAATTCCCAAGATTATTTGCTTATATATATATATATATATATATATATATATATATATATATATATATATATACCGGGTGAATATACCGGGTTATAAGAAATTTAAGCTATCATTTTTCATTTTCAAGATATCCACAAAAAACTGAAATTTTAAGATATCGTTTTTAATTTTTTATTCAAAACCAAATGTAGCTGGACATTGAAACAAAAACATTCTACAGGTACTTTTTAACAAGGAATGCAGTGTCATTTTTTAATTTGAGATAACATCAAAGATGGCGGCGTAACCATGGCCAACTTTAGTTTTTCTTATGGGCGCCATATTGAATTTTGGCATTTTCCGATGCTCGTGTTTTTTCTCATTTCCACAATGTATAACATGTTACCATTCTTTTTTACATAATGGTGTAATAATCAAAAACCCTTCAGGTACCCAACTGGAGCTTGGTTACAGACCGCCCGAGTCGTTGCTAAGCAACGCCAGCAAAATTCACTTGGATCAATTGGCGCCCTCAGCGTTAGGTTTGCCATTTAACCAAATAAACCTTAATTGTGGTTGATTTTGGATGTAAAATGCCGTTTACCAATAACGAAAAGCGTGATATAATAAGGGTTTATTATTGTTCTCTTAGAAATCTCGCATCGTACAATATTCCTAACATTGGACGGAAATTTAACGGACCATGGATCGTTTAGTAAACCCTGCAATTCTTATAATCCTCATGGAAATATTGAAACTAATCAAAGAGGTATTTTAGAAATGGTAAACGTTAAATTACATTGATTTGCAATGCTTCAACTACTGGTTTTTAAATAAATGACGATTTTTGGATTTCTAAGCAGGAATTAGCCCTTAATTTGTAATTGCCGCAAACACGTGTTTGCAGACTACGAACAAAGATATTGAAACCGTACACCCCACACAAGTCAAACATTGCAATTGTACGAAATTATTTAAATCAACAATTTCCAAATCGTTGGATTGGTAATGGTGAAATGGTGGATCTCCTGGTTTAAGTCCTCTGGACTATTTTCTTTGGGGAACTATGAACGACAAAATTTATCACGATACTCGCAGAAATATCGACGATCTGCGGGATTGAATAACAAATGCGGTCAATGCTATTCCGGGAAGAACAGTTAGAAAAGCATAACAACATGTGGAAAAGCGGGCACGCTTTTATGCCTTCAAGAAAATAGCGGCCAATTTGAACATTTACTTAAAAAATAATCTTTATGTTGTATAAACTTGCTTCTTTTACAATCTGAATGTTTTAAATCCAAAGCACTCTTGGACAGTCCGGCGCCGGCGGTCTGTAACCAAGCTGCAGTTGGTTACTTGATAAGCACGACAAACAACAAGAAAAAGAAGAACGTGTTTTTTATTATTATTAAACCATTGTTTTAAAAAATAATGCCAACATGTTATACATTTCGAAAATGAGAAGACACGACTATCGGAAAATGTCTAGCTTCAATTAAACTCTTAATTCTATCACGCTTTTCGTGATTGGTAAACGGCATTTTACATCCACAATCAACCACAATTAAGGTTAATTTGGTTAAATGGCAAACCTAACGCTGAGGGCGCCGCTTGATCCAAGTGCATTTTGTTGGTGTTGCTTGGCAACGACTCCGGCGGTCTGTAACCAAGCTCCAGTTGGGTACCTGAAGGTTTTTTGATTATTACACCATTATTTTAAAAAAGAATGGCAACATGTTATACGTTGCGGAAATGAGAAAAAACACGAGCATCGGAAAATGCCAAAATGCAATATGGCGCCCATAAGAAAAACAAAAGTTGGCCATGGTTACGCCGCCATCTTTGATGTTATTTCAAATTAAAAAATGACAGTGCATTCCTTGTTAAAAAGTACCTGCAGAATGTTTTTGTTTCAAATGTCTAGCTACACTTGGTTTTGAATAAAAAATTAAAAACGATATCTTAAAATTTCAGCTTTTTGTGGATATCTTCAAAATGGAAAATAATAGCTTAAATTTCTTTTCAGATAATTGATTAGCACAAAAGTACGAAACTTTGCCAAATTTAAACATAGGCTCTATCTCCAGTAATAAGCGAGATCCCCATGGTGAGGATCGAAATTGAATCACCCGGTATATATATATATATATATATATATATATATATATATATATATATATATATATATATATATAGTAAGGTAGGTATGGTGGGGTATTCGATCACAAATAATACAGCTAACTCTTCACTGTTATGCTATATTTCGGAACGAATTTGTTCCTTCTTCAGGCAAATCTATAAGTAAGAAATGCAACAATACAGTCAACACTTATAAAAATCGTACAAACTATATATATATACAGGGTCCTGCAACTAAGCTCCCGTCTTCTGTAGCTCTCTTACTCATTAAGCTAAGAGTTTGACATTTTGCAGGCTTACCCTGTACTTCAAGGTACAATTCAAGAAATTATTTTTTATTATACAGGGTGTTCCAAAAATGTGCAACGCCATGATAATATATTTTTTTAAATTGCATGCTATACATTTTTCTACACATTTGGAAGCCTTTTATGGTTGCCTATATATCACCAAAATTTTATTGAAATCGGTTGAGTGACCGCAGCGGAAAAAAATAAAAACCAAAAAAAATTGATTTTGCATTGTAAGATTTAAAAATCAATAAAAGCCACAAAATGCACCTCGTTAATAAAAGTTTGCGACGTGCTTATTAAGTTAGATGTAATAGTCTCGTTAACCAAGTGACATTGATCCAAATTATACAGGGTGACCAAAATCGAGTGTCAAACTTGTCAAACTTCAAAGCGTGTTATTGTTCTTATTTTAAATTGGAACCCATAAATCTTTTTATGTGAAATGATGCAGAATTAAAAAATAAACATTGTTTCTAAATACAACCCCATCACAATTCCCAATATTTTAAAAGTTATTCGCCAAAAACTCATTTTTCAACGTTTCCAACGGCAATTTTAGATAATAAATATCGTACGTGACGTTGAAAAACAATTTATTTCATAAAAAATAATAGACCTATTTTAGATTTGAGTGTACTTAATTAAGTAGTTATTTAAATGCCAAATTTGCTGCATCATTTACCTATAGCGTTAAGGACAGAAATGTGGCTATAGGTAAATTTTGCAGTAAATTTAGCAATTGAATAACTACTTAATTAAATACAGTAAAATCTAAAATACCTCTCTGCGTTATATTTTATGTAATAAATTGTTTTTCAACGCCACGTACGATATTTATTACCTAAAATTGCCGTTGGAAACATTGAAAAATGAGTTTTTGGCGAATAACTTTTAAAATATTGAGAATTGTGATGGAGTTGTATTCAGAAACAATGTTTATACTTTAATTCCGCATCGTTTCACCTAAAAAAAAATATGGGTTCCAATTTAAAATAAGAACAATGGCGCGCTTTGAAGTTTGACAAGTTTGACACTCGAGTTTGGTCACCCTTTATGATTTGGATCAATTTCACTTGGTTAACGCGACTATTACATCTAACTTAATAAGCACGTCGCAAAATTTTATTAACGAGGTGCATTTTGTGGTTTTTATTGATTTTTAAAGCCTACGATGCAAAATCAATTTTTCTTGGTTTTTATTTTTTTCCGCTGCGGTCACTCAACCGATTTCAATAAAATTTTGGTGATATGTAGGCAATCATAAAAGGTTTCCAAATGTGTAGAAAAATGTATAGCATGCAATTTAAAAAAATATATTACCATGGCGTTGCACATTTTTGGAACACCCTGTATAATAAAAAATAATTTCTTGAATTGTAGCTTGAAGTACAGGGTAAGCCTGCAAAATGTCAAACTCTTAGCTTAATGAGTAAGTGAGCTACAGAAGACGGGAGCTTAGTTGCAGGACCCTGTATATATATATATATATATATATAATATATATATATATATATAGGGAATATGACGTAAATAGAATCCAAGAGAGAAGTAATTTTTAAAATTAATTAAAAGGGTACGGTCTCAGCCCGGCTCAGTAGTTCAGCGGTAGAGCAATTCCCCGGCAAGGAAGAAGGCCCCGGTTCGAATCCGGGCTGAGACCGTATCCTTTTAATTAATTTTAAAAATTACTTCTCTCTTGGATTCTATTTACGTCATATTCCCTATATAGCATATTTAAACCGATTAAACCAGTTTCCTACTTTCCACTAGCAAGATTTGCGATAAACTTGACATGCCATTGAACCAATTTCCACCAGTGTCCAATAGATGTCATGATAATTGTAGTTAGACAGCAACCCGTACTGTTACTATCGTTTGAAATGACGAATTAAATCTATATCCTGCGACCGGGATCAGTAGTTCAGCGGTAGAGCAATTCCCCGGCAAGGAAGAAGGCCCCGGTTTGAATCCGGGCTGAGACCGTATCCTTTTAATTAATTTTAAAAATTACTTCTCTCTTGGATTCTATTTACGTCATATTCCCTATATAGCATATTTAAACCGATTAAACCAGTTTCATACTTTCCACTAACAAGATTTGCGATAAACTTGACATACCATTGAACCAATTTCCACCAGTGTCCAATAGATGTCATGATAATAGTAGTTAGACAGCAACCCGTACTGTTACTATCGTTTGAAATGACGAATTAAATCTATATCCTGCGACCGGGCTCAGTAGTTCAGCGGTAGAGCAATTCCCCGGCAAGGAAGAAGGCCCCGGTTCGAATCCGGGCTGAGACCGTATCCTTTTAATTAATTTTAAAAATTACTTCTCTCTTGGATTCTATTTACGTCATATTCCCTATATAGCATATTTAAACCGATTAAACTAGTTTCCTATATATATATATATATACATATATATATATATATATATATATATATATATATATATATAAAAATAGTAGAAGATTAATGGGAAAACAGTCTGTATATTTTCTTTATTTTTTCTTTGCTAATATTTCGGATGAATTTGCATCCTTCGTCAGAGCTCTAAAAGTTAAAAAAGTTTAAAACATTAACAATCTAAAAACGAAATACAATACAAACCGGAAATATCACTATAAACTATATAACATTATGAAACATGTAAAAAACTCTTGTCAAACAAATTTGTTATGGTGATCAAAATATAGGAAGAAAAAAAGCCAACCTTATTTTATATATGACTACATCAAAAATCTAACCTAAAAAACTAGAGTTAATGACATGAAATGTAACAATATGAATGGAAAGAACACCTCAAAATTTTCAAAGTTGGTTTAACTGGGTGCGATGAATATTTTTGTAATTTAATAAATATGTATAAATGCTACTTAAATTTTTGATGTCAGTTTTCGAATTCATTGGCGATACAGAATTATTAATATGAAACATTTCAAGAAAACTTCTCCGAAAGTAATTTACGTCACCGTCCAATACAGCCAAATTTTGATAGTCCATATTATGTCCAAGACGGTTAACATGGGAAGCCAATGCACAAGCTTCAGGCTTCAATCTTGCATCACTTTTATGTTGTGCAATTCGTTTTTTAAGTTGTTGAGAAGTCTGTCCAATATATTCTTGCTGACAATCTCCACATTTAATTTTGTAAATAACATCTGAACGCAAATCCAATGGAAGATCATCCTTTATTTTTGAGAAAAAAGTTCCTAGACCCTTCATTGTACGACGTGCAAAAATCAAATTATGATCTTTAAAAATTTTCATCAGGTTAGGAGTAAGCAATATAAGGTAATACTTTGAATTTTGTCTCCATATTACGATTTCGTGTAAATTCTGTGCAACTGTGCAAATCAATGTTCAAATTTGATGTACGTACACGACTGCTGTAAAGTAGTTTACTAATCAAAACACGAGGATATGAATTTTCTTCTAAAATAGTTCCAAATTTCTTGAGATTTCTGTTGAGCAAAGAAGGATGGACAATTTTGGATATTCTATTTTTCTGGCTCAATATAAAGTTCTTTTTCATTTGTAAAGGATGGTTCGAAAAGTAATTTATGTAGCGGCCGGAACTTGTTGGTTTTTGATACCAATCTAAAATAATAGAGTTATCATTTTGTCTTATTACTTTGGTATCCAAGAAAGGTACACTCCGATCTGATTCATTTTCTACAGTAAACTTCAATCTTGCGTGATAGGAATTAAAAATATTCAAAATTTCATCTACTTTATCTTCTGGTACCGCACAAATTAGATCGTCCACATACTTCTTAATAAAAGGAAGCTTGAAAGATAATTTTGGTATTTGAGAATCCAATAACGTATCCATTACTATATGAGCAAGAATAGGACTCAAATTTGAACCCATAGGACATCCAAAAATCTGCTTGTAGATTTCGTTATTATATTGAAAATAGCTTGAATCGAAAATAAAATCCAAAATTTCTAAAAGATCCTTAAGTGACATTGAGCAATTTCTGGATATCTCATTCCATCTACTTTTAATATTAGATTTTAGAGCTCTGACGAAGGATGCAAATTCATCCGAAATATTAGCAAAGAAAAAATAAAGAAAATATACAGACTGTTTTCCCATTAATCTTCTACTATTTTAATAAAGTACAGTCATTATAATTTCTATATATATATATATATATATATATATATATATATATATATATATATATATATATATATGGTCACAGATGTACTCACTAAGTACATCTGTGACCAAGGCGCAAATAGCGTCGAAACGTCAGATAACACGAAAAGAGTTTTTAATATGTTTGTCTCATCGTAAAGATTAAGTGAACGTGTAAAAATGTATTGTTATAAAAGCCTCTATGCCCAAGATAATAAACAATTTTAGTGAAAAAGTTGTGTGTTTTTATATATATATATATTATACGGCAATCCGTATATCTATTCATATATCAAATAACTATTCAATCTTGGGAAACAGGTCACCGTAAAGATAAAAAGGCTACAATTGTTTTTATCTTCTATATATTTCGCTGAACGTCGTCAGCATCCTCAGGAAGCAACTAAAATATGAAAAACAGTGTGAGACGAGCGAACAACGGAACGTTACGGCACAACATGACAACTAGAGTAAATATCAACACTCATGTAATATCATAAGCGTGAGGTGTTCAATAAAATAACGGTCATAAGTTACAACAGTCCACAGCATGGGAGAGCCATCAAGAACAATTAGCATCAAGTTGATTAGGCAAGGTCAACGAAACTCACACACTAAAAACACAAAATACATCAAACAAAGGATAAATAACACTGAAAATACTAAACAACATACCAACGCCACACACAGCACCGAAGCCAGCACAGAAGCAAAAATCTCTTTCAACGAATTCGCAAGTTATCAACATACACATGTAACGCTACAGTAGGACAGTAGAAAAATGACAACCGGGCAAAAGGGATGCCAACAGCAGCGCTCACGCACTGATGCCAATAACACGAAAATCAAAACAAAACACGAACAATTTTTTTATCTTTACGGTGACCTGTTTCCCAAGATTGAATAGTTATTTATGTTACGAGGTCGAGAATAATTTTAGAATATATATACAGGGTCTCCCACGACGAGCTGCCATTAGAAGTATATGGAGAACCAAATGAAATGACAGATTAAAAATTTGTGGACTTATATTGTTGGACACGATCCTCTCAACTAAAATATTTTGAGTTTTCGGTTACTTCCGGTTACGCCGGAAATGGTGTCATCTTTTATATTTCAAATGGAAATGTATTTTATCGCATTTTTGAAATCTTCATTAAATTTTAATTCATTTTCATTTTTGAGATATTAATTGTTTTCATTAAAAAATGACAGCTGCATGGTTACTTTCAATTACTTATGAACTATCCCCTTTGACAGTTGGAAAAAAGTTGTCCGGCGAAATTGTTGTGAAGGTAACGTATAATCGACACATCGGTAGAACTCTTCTAAAAGTTATACAGGGTGTTCAAATTATAAGATCAAAGTTGAATTCGAGAATAGTATTAAAAGTCGATCTTTTCAAATGGCAACCCTAACATATGAATACATTTCTGAATTCTATGGAAAATTTTAGATCAACTTTGTGTACATTGTCCTATACCTAAAATGTAAATGTACCTACTTAAATCGATTTTTAAACATCAGTGAAAATTGCACATATTGCCAAATCTAGATTGCGTTGAAAACAACTGAGCAAGTTGGAATAAACAGAATTTTTTAATAAAACAAGTTTTTTAGGTCATTTTTTATTATGATTGGTTTAGTATTCATAAAATTATAACCCAGACTAAAACACAATATTAAAAATAAAAGAAAAAGTCAAGAAAAAATGCTTAATGCCTTTTCAGTAACTGTTCAAAAATGTTGCCGGTTTTCGCTAAACATGCTACTATTCCTTTTACCATATTATTGTTAGTGGCGTCCCTGATAGAGTTAGCACATAACTCATTGAAAGCAGCTGGAAGTCTATCCTTCATGTTCTCCTTATCAGTTATTAGGTCCTCCATTATTGGGTGGTTTGAAATGGACGGTGCTCCAGCGCAGATAACCGTTGCAGTAAGACGCTTGCTTAACGAGAGATAATCGGTGATCGGTGGAATCCGCTTAATGGGTCATACAAATATCCACCGCGTTCCCCCGACTTGACACCAATGGATTTATTAATTTCGGGAGCTATTAAAGACGTAGTTTATGAGAACCCAATATGAAAGATAGAGTTCGAGCTGCTTTCAATGGGTTATGTGCTAACTCAATCAGGGACGCCACCAACAATAATGCGTTAAAAAGAAGTATAGCATCTTTAGCGGAAAACGGCAACGTTATTGAACAGTTACTGAAATTGGATACAGCAATTTTTTTTAAATTACCTTGCGACTTGGTTTTATTTTTAATAGTGTGCTTTATTGTAGGCTTATAATTTTAAAATTACTAAATTAATTATAATGAAACATTACCTAGAAGCTTGTTTAATAAAGTTGTGTTTTTCCAAATTGTTCAATTGTTTTCAAAAGCAATCTAGATTTGGCAATGTTTGCAATTTCTACTGTGATGTTTACAAATCGATTTCAGTAAGTACAAGTACATTTTAGGTATAGGACATTGTACACAAAGTTGATCTAAAATTTTCCATAAAATTCAGAAATGTATTCATATGTTAGGGTTGCCATTTGAAATGATCGACTTTTAATACTATTCTCGAATTCAACTTTGATCTTATAATTTGAACACCCTGTATAACTTTTAGAAGAGTTCTACCGATGTGTCGATAATACGTTACCTTCACAACAATTTCGCCGGACAACTTTTTTCCAACTGTCAAAGGGGATAGTTCATAAGTAATTGAAAGTAACCATGCAGCTCTCATTTTTTAATGAAAACAATTAATATCTCAAAAATGACACATGTTAGGTATAGGGAATGTAACATAAAATTGAATTAAAATTTAATGTAGATTTCAAAAATGCGATAAAATACAGGGTGTTCCATTTGAAATATAAAAGATGACATCATTTCCGGTGTAACCGGAAGTAACCGAAAACTCAAAATATTTTAGTTGGGACGATCGTGTCCAACAATATAAGTCCACAAATGTTTAATCTGTCATTTCATTTGGTTCTCCATATACTTCTAATGGCAGCTCGTCGTGGGAGACCCTGTATATATATATATATATATATATATATATATATATATATATATAGAAATAGTAGAAGATTAATGGGAAAACAGACTGTTTTCCCATTAATCTTCTACTATTTTAATAAAGTACAGTCATTATAATTTCTATATATATAGTGAAAGACTTTTAAATTGGGGAATCCAGCAAACAATAATTGAAACGACTATATGTTTAGTACGTTCTTTATTATTTCACCAATATTTCGCATCAAACAATATGCTTCATCAGGGTCATCTGAAGGACAAAGATAATTAAGTAACAATCTTAATAAGTAACAAGGTACTTACAATTGAACGTTACGTGGATGGCAGGTAAAGCGTTGAACAGGACTTTCACAAAATAAATTAACAATCACGGCTACACAGCTGAAGTCGAGTTTTCGGCCCGACAACGGCTAAATATAAAACATCAGCAAACCTCTACAGCCATCTGATACACTGCCTATGCGCTTCGAGGCCCGCCTTCAGCTATCAACAATAAAACGAAGACCCACGCCGACATAAGACGAGTAATCCGAACAACCATAAAGGGGGAAATTTGAGTGGTTTGAAAAACTATAGTGAACGAATAAAAAGAGATTACAATTTTTTAAAAATGAAAGGATTACATAAACATAACAAGGGCAAAGAATCTATAAACAATTTAGAGAGAATTAACTCTCTACTCTTACGGTTAGGCACCGTTCGTCTGACATCCACCCCGTCGAAATTAGGTTCATGATTATTATTGATCATGTGTGTGGCCAACGCGCATCTGTGCTTTTTTGTTCGAATGTCACTTTTGTGTAATGTTATCCTCTGTTTCAACCAGGTGGATGTCTGACCCAGATACACTTGATCACAGTCCCTGCAAGGAATCGAATATACAACATTCGACCTGTAATCTAACTGTGTTTTGTCCTTAGTTCTAGTAAAATAATTACTCAGTGGGTGATAGTTATAAAAAGCTACTCTGAGCCTGTCGTCAGCAAAAACGCCAGATATCCTCGGGGCAATCTGCGGCAAGTAAGGAAATGTAAAAAACTTTAAGTTGGAGGGAGGCTCGGTTCTCTCATTGCTAGCCATGTCCTGGGTATTGAATATGATCTTACTAATCAATGCCTTATGGTATCCATTATTGAGGAATATGCTAGATAGAGATAACAAATTCTTTTGTAGAAAAAAAAAATATATATATACAGGGTCTCCCACGACGAGCTGCCATTAGAAGTATATGGAGAACCAAATGAAATGACAGATTAAAAATTTGTGGGCTTATTTTGTTGGATACGATCGTGTCAACTAAAATATTTTGAGTTTTCGGTGACTTCCGGTTACACCGGAAATGATGTCATCTTTTATATTTCAAATGGAACACCCTGTATTTTATCGCATTTTTGAAATCTTCATTAAATTGTAATTCACGTTTATGTTACATTCCCTATACCTAACATGTGTCATTTTTGAGATATTAATTGTTTTCATTAAAAAATGACAGCTGCACGGTTACTTTCAATTACTTATAAACTATCCCCTTTGACAGTTGGAAAAAAGTTGTCCGGCGAAATTGTTGTGAAGGTAACGTATTATCGACACATCGGTAGAACTCTTCTAAAAGTTATACAGGGTGTTCAAATTATAAGATCAAAGTTGAATTCGAGAATAGTACTAAAAGTCGATTTTTTCAAATGGCAACCCTAACATATTAATACATTTCTCAATTCTATGGAAAATTTTAGATCAACTTTGTGTACAATGTCCTATACCTAAAATGTACTTGTACCTACTGAAATCGAATTGTAAACATCACAGTAGAAATTGCAAAAATTGCCAAATCTAGATTGCTTTTGAAAACAATTGAACAATTTGGAAAAACACAACTTTATTAAACAAGTTTCTAGGTAATTTTTCATTATAATTAATTTAGTAATTATAAAATTATAAGCCTACAATAAAGCACACTATTAAAAATAAATCCAAGTCGTAAGGTAATTTTAAAAAAATTTCTGTATTCAATTTCAGTAACTCTTCAATAACGTTGCCGTTTTCCGCTAAAGATGCTATAATTCTTTTTAACGCATTATTGTTGGTGGCGTCCTGATTGAGTTAGCACATAACCCATTGAAAGCCGCTCGAACTCTATCTTTCATGTTCTCCTTATCAATTATTGGGTTCTCATAAACTACGTCTTTAATAGCTCCCGAAATTAATAAATCCATTGGCGTCCAATAACTAATAAGGAGAACATGAAAGATAGACTTCCAGCTGCTTTCAATGAGTTATGTGCTAACTCTATCAGGGACGCCACCAACAATAATATGGTAAAAGGAATAGTAGCATGTTTAGCGAAAAACGGCAACATTTTTGAACAGTTACGGAAATAGAATTAAGCGTTTTTTTATTTTCTTAACGTTTTCTTTTATTTTGAATATTGTGTTTTATTGTAGGCTTATAATTTTATGAATACTAAACCAATCATAATGAAAAATGACCTAAAAAACTTGTTTTACTAAAAAGTTTTGTTTATTCCAACTTGTTCAGTTGTTTTCAACACAATCTAGATTTGGCAATATGTGCAATTTCTACTGTGATGCTAAAAATCAATTTAAGTAGGTACATTTACATTTTAGGTATAGGACATTGTACACAAAGTTGATCTAAAATTTTCCATAGAATTGAGAAATGTAATCATATGTTAGGGTTGCCATTTGAAAAGATCGACTTTTAATACTATTCCCGAATTCAACTTTGATCTTATAATTTGAACACCCTGTATAAGTTTTAGAAGAGTTCTACCGATGTGTCGATAATACGTTACCTTCACAACAATTTCGCCGGACAACTTTTTTCCAACTATCAAAGGGGATAGTTTATAAGTAATTGAAAGTAACCGTGCAGCTGTCATTTTTTAATGAAAACAATTAATATCTCTGAAATGACACATGTTAGGTATAGGGAATGTAACATAAAATTGAATTAAAATTTAATGAATATTTCTAAAATGCGATAAAATACAGGGTGTTCCATTTGAAATATAAAAGATGACATCATTTCCGGTGTAACCGGAAGTAACCAAAAACTCAAAATTTTTAGTTGAGACGATCGTGTTCAACAATATAAGTCCACAAATTTTTAATCTGTCATGTCATTTGGTTCTCCATATACTTCTAATGGCAGCTCGTCGTGGGAGACCCTGTATATAATTAAAAGAGAAATCATCAAAATGTCCAAAGCTGTACGGACTTCCAAAAATTCATAAAGTAGACGTTCCGCTAAGGCCGATCGTCAGCAGCATTGATTCGCCAATACAGCGGCTTGCGAAATCTGTAGCTGGTCATTTACAAACATATGCAGAGGAAGCACCTTCATATGTGAGAAATTCCACACATTTTATCGACTTACTTAAAGAGGCGACGATAACAAATGATGATATTTTGGTGAGTTTTGATGTAGTATCCCATGTACAGTCATGGAAAAAAGTATGTTCGTATCGCTATCGCAGGATTTGAAAATAGTATGTCGGTTATATATTCTGTTATATATTTCCTCGGCCCGGCCGCTTCGCAAAAAGTTGTCCGTCACGAGGTGGTTTTTCGATGGATGTAATGTAACGGAATTTAGTTTATTTTGAGCGTGTCCGATCTTTTCCTTAATGTGATACCTTCATTGCAATGTAATATGACCACAACATTTAAGTTTACGAGTAGTGCATTTAATTAAATATAAAATTACTTTTATAATAATATTAATAAACATGAAATTTGATATGATGCGAAAATCTGATGTTAAGATATTGCGTAATATCACGACACATTATCTAAATTTATTTTATCTAATACACATATTAATTACGTAAGTAAATGCCTTTGCTCAGCAGTGGGATGACGGGCTTAAGTAAGTAAGTAAGTAAATGCACAAATCATCTTGTTGCCAAAGATTATCACTGAATATAGACTATTTCAGAATTGTAATATTAAAATATATTCACTAAATGTAAATAAATTCTCTCGTAAATAAATTTAATTTAAATTTATATTTAGGACGGAGCATGTATTTTGTATGAAAGGACAATAGAAATGTATCTGTATTTACTTTATAGCAGTTAATGTTTCCATTATCTTTCATGACATCTAATACATGCTTGACAACCAAAATAATATAAAATTATAGCAATAATATATGCAGGCTGTCCCACACTTCTTCTGCAAAACATTTTTTCAGTAAGCAAATTACTTTTTCAATTCATTAAGCCGTTTGAATTATTAACAATATCTTATTTTAAACGGCTCCAACTTCTGAAGGAACAGAGAAAACCAATAAAACCATATGAAACTTATTACTTTCTATTTTCTAGAAAAAAAAAAACATTCCTGTTTCATCTTTTGTTCATTTATAATTCGAATTATTAAAATATAACTTATAATTAATTAACTAATTACTTAAGAATACTGAAAATTAGGTTATTATGTCAATAATGATTAATGTCAAATCTTTTTTCAAATCTCAAATCTATCGTAGTTTTGGACATAGAGGGAAATTTTTTTTACAATAATGTCATCTAAATGTTCTTTTAGCTGGTCGTATATTTTGGTTTATTTATTTTTTAATAATTATTATTTCATATTTACATTCCATCAAAATTCGTCGAAAATTTAGAGCTTGCTTCTGCAAGTAATTATCAATTTTTGTAAATTAGTGATATACATAATTGTCATTATTTTCAGTTGTCAGATATTTGAAAAATATTGCTGTAAAGTAAATACAAAATAATAATATAAAAAGATTGTAAAACTTCATTCATGCTATACAAAATACATCATTTCTGGTTATTAAGTTAAACTGCAAAATATCGTTGAAGCTAAATATCTCGAAAACACCAGTAAATCACAAGTAACAAATTACCATAAATACAAATTTAAAGCAATTTAATTTTATTAATTTATTTCTATATTGTGAATAAATGTTAATACATAAAAGTTCTAAAATAACCTTTAGTAAAAATATTCACCACAAGAAATTGATTTTTGTATTTATTAACGAAAAAAACTATTAGATGCAATAAGTTTGTATAGTTTGTTGTGTTTTATGCAATATCTTGAAATGAAATTTTCATTTTATGTTATATAATAAATTATATTTAATAAAAACACAATTACATTGCAATGTAAGAATTACATTAATTTATTACACATTAGGCTAATAAATATAAATATATAAATCATTATAAATCAATTCAAAGCATTCGAATAAGGTTTCTCAAATAATAAATTTCCGATATACGAGTATGCAGCGTAACCGGAAAATTTTTTGCACTTAGCGGTCGACCGGCCGACTAGAGTAACAAAAAACTCGTACATGGATATAACATCGACACACTGCTGAAATACGGATCAGAACATACTTTATTCCACGAGTGTACATTCAGATGTAGTATCACAGAAGTACTTCTGTGACCAAGGTGCGGTTCGCATCGAAACGTCAGATCAAGTTTTTAATATGTTGTTTTACTGTTTAATTTAATGTGAACGTGTAAACATTTTAATCAAAGCCTCTAACCCCAATTTAATAAACAATTTTTCAACGAAAATTGTGTATTTTTTAATATATTGACAAGGCTAAATCTCTAAGTGATAGATAATATTATATATATATATATATATATATATATATATATATATATATATATATATATATATATATATATATATATATATATATATATATATATATAAATTATAATGGCTGTACTTTATTAAAATAGTAGAAGATTAATGGGAAAACAGTCTGTTTTCCCATTAATCTTCTACTATTATTACCAAATTGAAAAAACCTTAGTTTGTTTTAATAGCTTTAATAAAAATATTCAATTTACTGTTGAAAAAGAAAATAATTTTAGTGATTCTTTTTTAGATATAAATATTATTAGAACAGATAAAAATATTTTGGTTTTAGATTGGTTTGGAAAAGTTACAAATTCAGGTTTTGGCATTAAAAAATAGAATAGAAAAAATCTGCAATTCCAAATTTCGACAGAAAAATTTAAAAATTTTGTTTTCGTTATTTTTGAATAATGGTTTTCCTAAAAATTTACTTAATCGTTTATTATTTGGTTCTCGGTCAATTCATAATTATAATGTTCCCTTGCCTCAGCAACCTCCTTTGTTTCTAAAAATTCCATATATAATGGGTTTAACATCGAGTTTAACGAAAATTTTAAAAAGTAATAATATTAAATTTGCAAAATATAATTTGTTAAAAATTAATAGTTGTTTTTCTTTTGTTAAAGATAAAACACCTTTGGCTTTAAATTCTGGTATTGTTTATTCTATTCCTTGTTCTGGTAATCTATTTTATGTTGGTCAGACTGGCAACTATTTAAAAACTAGAATTTCTTTACATAAGTCGGACATCAAAACTACCAAATTAAGATGTGCATTAGCGCAACATGTTTTTAAAAACAACCACAAATTTGATTTTGAAAATATTAAAATTTTAGGTGTTTGTAAAAATCAACGGAATAGAAATTTTTTGGAAATGTTATTTATTAATGAATTAAATACTTGTAATTTTAAAACAGACGTTGAAAATGTTAGCATAATTTATAAAAATTTATTAACATTATTGAAATCTTTTAAGGGTTAAAAATTTTTTGGTTGATTTATTATTTTTTCATGGATATATTGATAAAATTTTTATTTTTATTTCATGTCGTTATGAAGTATTTTGTTTGACATTTGTCAAAAGTTAAAAAAGTTATATGTGTACCTATAGTCTATAGCTATTTTAGTAAGTATCGATAAATTTGTTATATTCTTGTTTAAAAAAAAATGACCCTTCTTGTAGATTTCCTGAAGAAGCCTAAAATTTAGGCGAAATATTGAAAATTAAAAAAAACTAAAAACTTTGCCGTTTTCCCAAATATTTACCTTGTTACATTATTATATATATATATATATATATATATATATATATATATATATATATATATATATATATATATATATATATAATTAGCGATGATCACTGTCAGTAATTTAATAATATAATTGGTAACAGGAATTTGACAGGTTAAATAAAGAACTGCTCTTTTTACATACGTCAAGCTTTCTGTGAATTTAATTTTTCACCTTCATCAGGACCTAAAGTTACAACAAACTAAAAATTAGGACACAATACAAACCAACACAATCGCAACTTACTATGTAAGCGAGGTTTCTATTAGCGCATACAACTCCATGAACCCTCCACAATAATGCAACGGAAACTTCCATCAACTGCGTACAATTTAAAATTCTAAAATCACGGTCCAACCGCCTCACAACTATACGCATAAGCCTTTGAACTCAGACTGACGCTCTCGCATAACCGCACCAGCGAACGGAACCACACTCGATGACAGCGCCCTCTAGTTCAACACACAATCGCGCGTGAATGGATATTTGAAAATTTAAACGTAAAGTTAACATACCTAAAATGTTATCGCTTCTTCGAACAACGTATTGTTTGAGTTGGAATTTTCTTTATTTAATTCCAACAGGTATGTATACACAGCACTTATGTCATGTGTATCAGTTTTCTTATTTATGGTGTTATCCGTTGTGTAGATATGGAACATCTCAAGGAAGGTACGCTTGGTGTAGTTAGCCTCCCTGTCCAATATCTGCGCCTCTTCATAATTAATTCTGTGATCCTCGGAATTCACATGAGCCGCCAACATGCATCTCTCCTGTTGGTGTTTCGCATCACTTTTATGCCCAGCTATCCTGCTCTTTAGGAGTTGGGATGTTTGTCCTATGTAGTACTTTTGGCAATCTCTGCACTGCAATTTATAGATAATGTTAGATTGAGACATTGTTGGTATTTTGTCTTTTAGCTTAGTGTATATACTACCTACAGTCTTAAGTTTTCTTCTCGCTATTTTGATGTTTTCGCTCCTAAATGTTGATATAATTTTAGTTGTTAACTGTGGTATCTCCGTCATTACACTGTACTTAGGCACCTCAGTATTATTCTCCATTCTATGAGCCCGACCCTGGCTGTCAGTCACACTTAAAAGGCGAGGTGTATTGTACAGGATGCTGTTTATAAGTTTGGCAGGATACGAGTTCTTAATTAAGATGTTCGACAGACGTGTCATATTGACCTGCAGAAATTCATCATTACTAATGGCAATTATTCGTTTTTTCATTTCTTTTAAGAAATTTACCTTTACTGACATGGAGTGATGTGAATAGTAATTAATATACCTTCCCGAGGCGGTTTTCTTTTGGTACCAATCCAGTATCACCTTCCCATCAATGGCTCTAATTACTCTTGTATCCAAGAAGGGGACAGAGTTCTTTTCATCTTCTTTTTCAATTGTAAATTTTATATGTGTGTTGTATCCATTAAATATGTCTACAATTTTATCCACCTCCTCCTCTGGAATAGCCATGATAAGGTCATCCACAAACTTCTTTACAAAAGGTAGCTCAAAACCCAATCTTGGAATCACATCCTCCAATAGGGAGTCCATTATGTACTGGGAAAGTACTTTCCCAGTACATAATGGACTCCCTATTGGAGGATGTGATTCCAAGATTGGGTTTTGAGCTACCTTTTGTAAAGAAGTTTGTGGATGACCTTATCATGGCTATTCCAGAGGAGGAGGTGGATAAAATTGTAGACATATTTAATGGATACAACACACATATAAAATTTACAATTGAAAAAGAAGATGAAAAGAACTCTGTCCCCTTCTTGGATACAAGAGTAATTAGAGCCATTGATGGGAAGGTGATACTGGATTGGTACCAAAAGAAAACCGCCTCGGGAAGGTATATTAATTACTATTCACATCACTCCATGTCAGTAAAGGTAAATTTCTTAAAAGAAATGAAAAAACGAATAATTGCCATTAGTAATGATGAATTTCTGCAGGTCAATATGACACGTCTGTCGAACATCTTAATTAAGAACTCGTATCCTGCCAAACTTATAAACAGCATCCTGTACAATACACCTCGCCTTTTAAGTGTGACTGACAGCCAGGGTCGGGCTCATAGAATGGAGAATAATACTGAGGTGCCTAAGTACAGTGTAATGACGGAGATACCACAGTTAACAACTAAAATTATATCAACATTTAGGAGCGAAAACATCAAAATAGCGAGAAGAAAACTTAAGACTGTAGGTAGTATATACACTAAGCTAAAAGACAAAATACCAACAATGTCTCAATCTAACATTATCTATAAATTGCAGTGCAGAGATTGCCAAAAGTACTACATAGGACAAACATCCCAACTCCTAAAGAGCAGGATAGCTGGGCATAAAAGTGATGCGAAACACCAACAGGAGAGATGCATGTTGGCGGCTCATGTGAATTCCGAGGATCACAGAATTAATTATGAAGAGGCGCAGATATTGGACAGGGAGGCTAACTACACCAAGCGTACCTTCCTTGAGATGTTCCATATCTACACAACGGATAACACCATAAATAAGAAAACTGATACACATGACATAAGTGCTGTGTATACATACCTGTTGGAATTAAATAAAGAAAATTCCAACTCAAACAATACGTTGTTCGAAGAAGCGATAACATTTTAGGTATGTTAACTTTACGTTTAAATTTTCAAATATCCATTCACGCGCGATTGGGTGTTGAACGAGAGGGCGCTGTCATCGAGTGTGGTTCCGTTCGCTGGTGCGGTTATGCGAGAGCGTCAGTCTGAGTTCAAAGGCTTATGCGTATAGTTGTGAGGCGGTTGGACCGTGATTTTAGAATTTTAAATTGTACGCAGTTGATGGAAGTTTCCGTTGCATTATTGTGGAGGGTTCATGGAGTTGTATGCGCTAATAGAAACCTCGCTTACATAGTAAGTTGCGATTGTGTTGGTTTGTATTGTGTCCTAATTTTTAGTTTGTTGTAACTTTAGGTCCTGATGAAGGTGAAAAATTAAATTCACAGAAAGCTTGACGTATGTAAAAAGAGCAGTTCTTTATTTAACCTGTCAAATTCCTGTTACCAATTATATTATATATATATATATATATATATATATATATATATATATATAATAATCTTTATTTGTCGTAAGATCTTACAAAGATATTGACAATAGTCAGAAAGCACATATAATTCAAATACAAATAGGTAAAAGTATATCACAGGGCAAATGCACGTCCAAAACAGTACTGGATAAGATTTTACATTTAAAAGATAACGGAATCGGAGATAATGGACTCAAGCACTCACATTTTAAAAAAGACGATTGGCAATCAAAACAAAACAAACAATCACACATCACTCACACCGGTCATAAATTCACTGACTGAATAAAACGAATGGTCAATTAAGTAACGCCTAACTTCAGTACAAAACATCCTTAAACCGGTCAACTTCAGAATCTGGGAGGGCAACGCATTATAAACTTTAATCATCATGTAATGCGGCCCTCTTTCAAAGACCGACGAGGTATGATGGGGAACGGCAAGACGCGAGGTGTTTCGCGTCCGCATGGATTGCGATATATCACCATTTTTCTGAAACTGGTGTATGTTTCGCCTGCAATAGGAAACCAGCCTGTACACATACAGACATGGCAAAGTTAAAATATTCAGTGTCTTGTAAAGCGGTCTGCATGTATCCCTATATCCCTTGCGTAGCATACACCTCACAAACCTCTTTTGCAGACGAAACAACACAGCCAAATGGGGGGAAGAACCCCACAAAACGATTCCATAGGACAGAACGGACTCTACACAGGCAAAATAGTAATTCCTTAAAACATTCAACTCCACAACATCCCTCAGCTTGAACAAAGAATCATACAAACGGGACAGCTTAGAGTGGACATCCGAAGTGTGTCTCTCTCAGCGCAGATCACTCTGCAGGCACACTCCAAGATACTTGACGGCGCTGCTCAACGGCATAGAACCAGGAGGCGTCCTCAAAAGAACCGAGCGGCTAGGAGAATCCAATGAGAACTGCACGAGTGCGGTCTTGCTGGAGTTTAAAATCATTTGGTTTGACTTGCACCACTGCGCCATACGCTCAACCGCGTCAGTCGCCAGAGTCGACACACCTGCAATATCAGGATGGCTAATGACCAACGTCGCGTCGTCGGCGAACTGATACAAATCACCCACACTACCCATGTGCTCACACAAATCGTTCGTATATATTAAAAATAGGAGCGGACCCAGAATTGATCCCTGTGGCACCCCCGACTCCAAAACGCACGAAAGGGAATTCCTGGTACCGCCGACGGACACTGTCTGTTGTCTGCCCTCCAGATATGACTCTAAGGGCACGTGCACATACAACGCGAAACCGAGCGGAACCGAACTGAGCGCAAAAAGCGGAAAATACAACCAGAACTTTTGGATGTGTGCGTGCACATTCAAAGCATGACTGAGCGAGTCATGGAGAAGCTAAACGAGCGATTCGCTCGAAGATAGATTAGTTTGTCTTTAGGCGTGCGATAGTCATTCAACTGTATAATTCTAAACCCGGGGGAAGTTTATTAGCAATAAGTTTATTTTTTAACCGATGTTAATAAATGATACATCATTTTAAAGCTCTTCACGTCCTGATACCCCATGAGTTTTGCTCGGTCGATCAAGTCACAATTAATGCCCTAAAAATTAAAATAAAAGTTGTCTTTTTCGACATTTTGGTGAAGTTTTCGGCACCATATCTCGGCTGTGACTTAACCGATCATAATGAGCAATACATTAATCGAAAGCGCAGGTCTTCAAGTACTCCCCAGAGTTTTGCCCGATCGAAATTATAACAATTACCACCTGAAAAAAAAGTAACAAAGTACTAGCGTCGGCGTCCTGGGACATTGACAACACACTGCAACCGCATGCCTTGAACACCGATCAACAAACGCGTAAAAAATAAGCATTTCCTGTCATCCGATTTTAATAAATTATGCACCAATCGATAGCCGAGGGTGGCAACGAGTTATGCTAGTTTTGCCCGGTCGAGATTCAAACAATTAGCGGGCAAGAATAATTAACAATGTTTGTGCTCCGGAGACATCGACAAAGGACCGTGTCGGGTACCACGGTGAACAAAAGCAAGTTTTTTAAGGACTTCCTGTTATCCGATTTTAACAAATTATGCACCAATCGATAGCCTAGTTTGAGAGCGAGTTATGCTAGTTTTGACCGGTCGAGATTCAAACAATTAGCAGGCAAGAATAATTAACAAAGTTTGTGCTCCGGAAACATCGAGAATGGACCGTGCCGGGTGCAACGGTGAACAAATGGAAGTATTTAAAGCACTTCCTGTCATCCGATTTTAACAAATTATGCACAAATCGATAGCTTAAGGTAGCCATCTAGTTTTGCCCGGTCGAGATTCAGCCATTAGCGAGCAAGAATCATTAACAAAGTTTGAGCTCCGGAGACATTGAGAAACGACCATATCTGGTATACCGATCACAAACTATTTTATTTTTGTTCTTGACAAATGTAGATATTTAAGACAAATTAGATCGAAGCTCGTCATAAATTTTTTGGAATTCGACTATGCAATTCGCAAAGAAGTCAATTTTAACAACTGATTAAATGATTTCAGTGCATTTTCATAGTAGGTATGTGATATTTTTGATAATATTCCCGAAGACGATAGGTATAAAAAGTTCCAAAGCACTCAATAGGTTCGTTCGAGCAGCAGTCAAAACCAGTCAAAACAATTGGGGATTCTTGTACGCATACACAGATAGAAAAGATTTCTTGTTTTAAAGAAATGTATTTGTTTGAATTTATTCTTTTGGGTCAAAACATATTTCTTTGACGCCAACAATATTTACTTCATTGAATACTCTAGTTTATTTGCTTGCAGAGATTAATTTATTTGAAATATTTACTTAAGTGGAATAAATGTATATGGATGCAAACAAAAATGACTTTCCTTTAAAGTAATATTTTTGTTATTATTTTAAAAAAACGTTTCTTTACACCAATGAAATATAATTTTGATTCAAACATATAAATTTGTATATAAGGAGAGATTTATTTCGTTTAAAGTAATATTTTGTCATTGGCTTAAAAGGTTTACTTCCGCCAAAGAAATCATATTTTGATTAAAATAAATATAGTTGTACACAAGAAGAGATTTATTTCCTTTAAAGTAATATTTTTGTATTGGCTTTAAAATAGGTTTACTTCCACCAAAGAAATCATATTTTGATTCAAATAAATATATTTTTTATGTCATCCAACTGTATTGTTAGATGGCGCTGTAAACTCTCTCCTCGCACGTCGTACATATCGAGAGTATAAAGCCGCGTGATCGACAGTATAGAACTTATAGAGTACAGTGTCTGCAGGTTCAAGTTGCGATTCCAAATCAGAGTACACTTTACTAACTTAACCTTGACTATATGTTGGGTTGGGAAGACCAAGCACTGGTCAAGGATGTGCGACATCCCAAAATGGAGGTGATACATGGCGAGTCTTCCGAAAAATTCTTGTCTATTAATTCCTTCAACAAATTAATAATTTTAAGCATTTTAACTCGACCAACAATTTTGTTAATTTACAAAAATGTAATTCTTTCACTCAACACAATCATAATTATTTGAAGTAAATAAATCTCATTTCTTATAATACACAAATTGCAAACTTTTTAACTGGAAATATAAGTTGTTTGACACAAATCAATGGGCTTTCTACCAAACAAATATTTCAAATAAATGCGTTTTTATCCGCAAATAAATATTTCTTTGCCTCTATTGAAACAACAAATTTCTTTGAGCCAATGCATATTTATTTGAATCAAACAAAAATTTCTCTCTGTGTACGCAATGCAGGCTTTTGCAGGGCAAAACCCCCATTTGGCATGCGCAGGAGAAAGAATAAGTGCTTTACGCACTTATTTTGGTGCTGCTCGAACAAACCTAATAACTATCCGCAAGAACTTGACAAAAACTGTCTACCGGCACCCTTTAATATTCGTTCGCTGGCTAGACATTTAAAGAACTGTCAAAACACCGTTTTGTAATACGCTTTAAATGTGCACACAAATCGTCATCGTTCGGTTTCGCCACGCTACGCTCCGGGTCTACTCGCTCGCTTCCGCTTTGTATGTGCACGTACACTAAGAGACTTAGCGCAACGCCCCTCACCCCAGAAGAACGCAACTTGGATGATAAAATCTTATGATTTACGGTGTCGAAGGCGCTGGACAGGTCAAAAAATATTGTCGCAACGGAATGGCGCTGATCCATACAACACAAAGTCCTTGACATCGCGTCAAACAGCGCACGCTCACAAGAGGACTTTGGCAAAAAAACCATACTGACTGGTTGATAAAATCCCGTGAAGCGAAAAAAAGGAATACAGCCTGTTATGTAAGATCCTCTCAAATACTTTCGAGAATGAAGAAAGAATGGAGTTAGGGCGATAGTTGTCGATATTAGCTTTTGAGCCTTTTTTATGAACAGGAAATACGATAGCAGGCTTGAGGTTTTCGGGAAAAATTCCTTCGGAAAACATCAGATTTACCAAATATGTAAGAACCGGAACTATTAGCTCCCCCGATATTTTCATGATGTACGCAGGCACACCATCGTTACCGGACGAAAACTTGGGCTGTATCGACGCCAGAACCCTTTTGATTTCATCGCTGGTGGCCGGGAACAGGAAAATGGACGATTCAACGCCCACGCGTCCCACGCCCAAGGAAGCCACCGACCCGCAATCGCCCACCCCACGCGCATTTGGGCCGAAAAACTTAGTGTGGAACATACCGGCTAGCACCTGGGGATCGTCGATGCAAGCGTCGTCCTCCCGACCAGTTAATCTTACCACGCTACTGCCTTCTCCACAGGTCTGTTTTTTGATAATGTTCCAGACTGTCTTTGACTTGTTCTTCGATAAAAGAACTCTACGATTATTGTGCTGTCGCTTTGCATCTCGTATCGTTTGCCTCAGTGCAACTTTTGTTAAGCGGCAATCGTCCCATAGATTAGGTTGATTAATTAGCTTGCAGATTGAATGTTTATTCCTTAAATTGATGGACATAGCACGTATGGTTTCGTTATACCACGGATATTTGAGAGGTCTACGAGCGCATATCTTTGTCAACGGAAAATTCTTTTCAAAATAAAAGTTAAAAATGTTATAGAAAGTCTCATATTTCCCGCTGACATCGCCCTCACCACAATACACGTCGTCCCATGACTCCCGCGACAAATCATACTTAAACGAATCGATGTCACAATTCCTAAATAGTCGCCTATGCGTCTCTCCAATCTGGGCGGACACAGAAAATTTAACCCTGCACATTAGTGACACATGGTCAGAAAAACCCGGGTCCTCAGTCCACACATCCACCTCGTCAGGTCGAAAGTTACAAAAGACATTGTCTATGCAATTGCCCATTCGAGTATTCTCAGTGAAACACTTACAGAGACCGTATGACCTAAACAATGACACAAACGCTCGAATGGTTCTCGGTCTTCATGGTTAAAATTAACATTAAAATCTCCACAAACAATCACATGCCGATACTTAACACAGGCAACATCCAATAAATCAGACATACAATTTAAAAATACATTCGAATTGCCAGTTGGCGATCTGTATACACAAATACATAACGTGCGCTTGGACTTATTATTAAAACTACTGCAACAATATTCAAAATGCTGTTCAATACACTCTACCTGAAAAGATTCAGAGATCATATTCATAATGCCTTTGCTATATATAGCACAGCCGCCTCCTCTCATAGTACTGCGGCAAAAAGAACTGACCAGATGATAGCCCGTAAGTTGCTCTACATTAATTGTGTCCGCCTTGAGCCAGTGCTCCGTCAAACATACAAACTGAAGCTGCTTGTCGAATAGAAATACCTCAAAAAGTTCTGTCTTGTTATGAAGGCTTCTTATATTATAGGTCATGAAAGAAACAGCTTCCGATATACTGCTGCTAGGAGCACTGGCTTTCAGCACCACCGTCGGTCTCTGTGACGGTGACGGTGACATAGCGCAAGTTATTAAAATCTACATAATTACTATCGATCTCTACACCCACAAAGGAAGAGATTATGGTGGACACAAAATCAAATCCTTTGTGTGTTAAGTGCACGCCACGCGGTTGAACATCATATCGGGACATAATACTGTTAAAATCGGCAAAATGGACATCGCTTGATGCGCTCTCAACGATGATATTATACATATAGCAATTAAACTCTGCAACTAAAGTATCTAAGGAATAGTCCACATTTAAGAACGGCACGGAGACTATTATTGCGTTGGTATGTTGAAGCCGTCTAAAGGTGCGTTCGCATTAGTACTAATGGCAGTGGTAGCAGACGCCATTATAGTATTTCTAATAGAAAGTTGCTAGTGACTCATGTTTATGTACATGCAAACTAATATGTGTCACTATCACGATATGTGGGAAATACTATAATTTCGTATGCTACCACCGCCATTACCACCAATCGGAACACACCTTTACAGCGTCTACCACCGCGCTCTTATCAACAAAGCCTCCCCCGAGCACGTTATTAGTTCCGGCAACAATCACAACAACATCTCGCTTGTCCAGTGGCCAAGCTAAATCGTTCAGATGTTCGGTGACCTGCTCGAAGGTAGCACCAGGCTTAAACAAAGTTTCAACGTCATATGCGTCGCCCATTAAGCGTCGCATTATCAAAGAAGCACTTCTGCATTGACTGTCCCCAAGAATAAGCAATCGCGGGCGACGCCCATTAGCCCGAGTGGCGCTCTTCGGGTGGAAGTTGGACTCTTCGTTCATAGATGGCGCCAACACATCGTTGTTGAACAAGTGATTGTTTACATTGGCAAAATTCAAATTTTCAAATTTATGATCACCTGCTCTTTTGGCACTCACTCGTATAAGGTCACCTATTTCCTTCAGCTGACTGCCAAGAAACACTTTGAGGTCCTCTACATCCTTGGCCAAGGACGCAAAGCCATCACATTCCGATTGCAAACTAATATCGCTAATATCCAAGAGCTGTTTGGAACCTTCCATCTCGGTCAAGTTAAACTCAGCAAGAGATTTCTCCAAAATCTTCCCATTCAAGCTGGCAATCCTCTGCTTGAGCTTGGACAACTCCACATCCTTTTCCGCACATTGGCATGGAGTATTTTTTGAGGTTAAAGAGGTTAACCCCTCACAACAAACAACTTTACCGTCAGAATTCACGTACATTCCTTTAACGCGAACAATGCAAGACGGGTGATAAACCTTCCCACATCTACTACACTCAATCAAATTTTTTACAGACACAGCACACTTGGAACACACAGTGACTTCAACACTTTTACTTCTTCCCACCATGATGGAAATCCTTCTAATCAAATAATATATATAGTATTCAATAATTTATCTTCTTTATAAAGTTAAATCAAATATAATTAGCCTTGTCAAAGTATAAAATTGATTTTTATTGGGGTTAGAGGCCATATACACAGTTTTTACACGTAGGTACACTTAAAACTAAACTTAGGTACACTAATTACACATTAAAAACTTGAATAAATCTGACGTTTCGACGCAGTTCGCGTCTTGGTCACAGATATACTAAAATTTTCGTGAAACGAATCCAAACATCTGGACAACTTACACATTTCAAACAAAACAACTCTGCCATATGTGAACATAAACTGGTTGACATAGTATTCACTTTAAATTATTTTCGACGTATTATCTTTTTTCTATTTGTCTTTTTTAAGAATCAAGTTATAACATTTGGATAGGTTGATGTCTGATCTATCGTTCACTGCTGTTTTGTTTTTTAAGATTTCAATTGTCTCCACAACACACCTTGCTTTTAAGTTATTTTCTTTTTGAAGCACACTCACTTCTTTGAAATTAAATTGATGTCCAGTCTCTTCTTGATGTTTTTTGAGCGCCGTTATGTTCTTTGCGTATTTGTGACCTTTTAACCTTTCTTCTAGTAATTGTTCTGTTTGCCCTATATAAACTTTATTACAACTGCAACAAGGAATTTGATATACACAATGAGATTGTTTAAGAAGTGGCGTTGGAGCTTTTAATTTGGTCTACATTTTTGATAAGTTGTTAGTGTTTTTGTGCGCTATTTTCATGTTAAACGGTTTCACAATATGACCTATTTTTTCTGACAGATTCCTGACGTACGGTAGTGCTATGTATTTTTTCTACTCCTATTGAGGAATGCATTCATTATCATGGCAATTTATGATAAGTAATACTAACCATTCCTCACACACATGAGAAATATTTCATTCCTGGCTGCTCATACCCCGCCAGTAGTGAGAAATATTTCATTCCTCACGGCTTTAGAACCAATCACAGCTCTGGATTTGTCATTTCCAAATTGTTGATACACTGCTTAGCGACATTGTCAAGGCATTGACAACGTCGCTAAGTGACAAGGCGCACCAAACAATTTTAATCTGTCAAAATCCTGTAAACCGTCATAGTGACATACAGCTGTCCCTATATGCACAAAAATTAATTTATAAAATTTCGTTGCATGGTCGTAGAAAAAGTATAGTATTCCATTCGCAAGTAATGGCAATTTCTCACTCGAACGCTTTGCAGCACTCGCCTACGGCTCGTGCTGCAAACTTCGTTCTCGTGAGAAATTGCTTACATTACTTGCTCATAGAATAATATACTATTGTTGTATCTGGTTCAGGAGGTTGCGTTGTGTTTCTCATGCTGTTGTAAATTGCTATTCGGCTATTAATTGTCCTTCTAATGAGATTTTCTGGATAGTTGTTTTTATACAAAATATCTTTAACTTTCTGTATTGTTTCTCTATGATATTCAGGACTTGTAAGTTTAATAGCGCGATCAGCAAGTCCTCTAATGACACTTTTCTTGTAAGTTTGTGGTTGTACAGAGTTGTAGTTGAGGTATCTGTGAGACGACGTAGGTTTTGTATACCATTTTGTTACAATCGTGCTGTTTTTTTTTGTATTGGAGTCATGTCTAGGAAGTTAATTACATGGTCGTTGTTTACCTCCATTGTAAATTGAAGTTTACAGTTATAACTATTAAATATATCTAGTACTTCCGTTTCTCGACCCTTTGGTACAGCAACTATACAGTCGTCGTAGTATATCTGTGACCAAGACGCGAACTGCGTCGAAACGTCAGATTTATTCAAGTTTTTAATGTGTAATTAGTGTACCTAAGTTTAGTTTTAAGTGTACCTACGTGTAAAAACTGTGTATGTGGCCTCTAACCCCAATAAATATATATATATATATATATATATATATATGATTATATATATATATATATATGATTTTTTGCTTCATAGAATGATTTGAATAAAAATTGATATATCTTCCGGACGCCGTGGGCTTCCTATACCAGTTCAATCTAACCGCATTGTCTGTAGGATCACGTACTACTTTGGTGTCCAAAAAGGGGACTCCAAAATCGACAGAATAAATTGTGCGGTGGCGCAACATGTCGTTGATTGTAACCATGTTATGGATTGGAGTAACACCGAAATCATTGCGATTGAAAGCAACCATAAAGCTAGACTCTTCCTAGAAATGTTTCACATTCAACTAAACAAAGATAGCAGTTTAAATTTTAAGTCTGATACAGGTCAACTTAGCAACATATATTCGTTTTTAATTAATCATAGTTTTAACAATACGTAGTACGAGATAGTTGTTGGTGTTGGTAGCCCTGGCTTCCACGATCGTGTTAGGTTGGTGGTCGCAGTTTGTTTTGTTGCAGCTTCACAGCTATTTTGTTTTGTAGCATTGAAAGGCTGAACACATGTACCGTTTCGTGTTTCGTGCTTTTCTGTTTGTGAGTTGTGTTTTGGGCATTCAGCTAATTAATTGAACCGCTAGTGATGTGTTTAATGGTGTGTTGGTTCTGATGACATGTTTCTGTTGGCGAACTTCTTTAACTCTATGATGTAAGTTGTTTTGATGAGTTTTACTATAGTGACTGTATTTTTGTAACGTTCATTTGTATTATGAAAGTGTTGTGCATTGTAGAGTGAAGCTCATACTTATGTTTGCCAATTTTAGCTCGTTCCTGATGAAGTTTTAAAATTAAAACGAAAATTTGAACCTAGACAAAAGGAGTTTCCTTTATTCTACTACGCCCACTGACCGATATTCCCACGATATATATATATATATATATATATATATATATATATATATATATATATATATATATATATATATATATATATATATATATATATATATATATATATATATATATATATATATATATATATATATATATATATATATATATATATATATATATATATATATATATATATATGTGTGTGTGGGGAATCCAGCAACAATAACAGAAAACATCAAGTTTTGTAGGGCCCGTATAATTTTCTCAACTTGTGACAAGCAGCAGAAGCAGGGAAGACATCAAACGACGGGCACAAGCACACTTAACGAAAGTTACCTCACATTTGACAGAAACAATATATATATATATATATATATATATATATATATATATATATATATATATATATATATATATATATATATATATATAATTAATTTTATATTTTCACTATCATTATTTATAATTAAAAGGTTTTCGGACATCTCGTGTTAAAATATATTTTATTTGCAACGTTTCAGCAGACTCGCACCTGCCTTTTTCAAGCATACAAAAGTAATTGAAAAAACTTTAAACTGTCAAACAAACTCGTGTCAAGTATTCGCCTCCTAGTTGTCGATGACGGTTGCCATAGTCGCACGTGTGCGACTGCGTGTCGTGGGTCCATTCATGGGCTCACCATTATCACCTGTGGTTGCTAATTTATTTATGCAGTACTTTGAGGAGACGGCACTGGCGGAGTCTACAATAAAACCTAAGTTATGGCTACGTTACGTAGATGATATCTTTGCAATTTGGTCTCACGGCAGAGATAAACTAGACACTTTTTTGATTTATCTGAATGAACGTCACCGAAACATACGCTTCACAATGGAACTAGAACATGAAGGCAAACTACCATTCCTGGATGTACTTGTTACGAAGAAATATAATGGAACGTTTGGACATACAGTGTACAGAAAACCTACACACACTAATAGATACCTTAATGCTCTATCACATCACCATCCACAACAACTCAACGCGGTATTGCGTACGCTTGCCATTAGACGATTGACTGATGCTGAACACGCAGCAAGGGAGCAACATACACTGTTTCGTGTTTTGAAGAATAATGGATATAGTGACACTTCCATTAAGAAAGCTTTAAGATTTCAGGAAAACACAGACCAAGAGAGGATCATGTAACACCAAGAGTATGCTTACCTTATATTAAAGGTACTACTGACAGGATCGCAAGAGAATTAAGAAGGCATGACATCAGGACGATCTTCACAACATCAACTAGTGTAGGTTCATTTCTACCCCGCCCCAAGGACATTATCAACTTTGAAAGTCAGGGTGTATACGAAATTAGCTGTGGAGAGTGCAATAAATCATATGTTGGCCAGACTAACCGACGTATAAGTGCGCGAATAGAAGAACATAAATTGGCAGTAAAGCATAAATTACCAACAAATTCTTTGGCGGCTCATAGAGTTGAAACCGGACATAAAATTAATTTTGATAGTGCTAAGGTATTAGCAAAAGATAGTAGTAAATCTGTTCGTCTGGTATGTGAAGCAGTAGAGATTGCGAGAAGGCATAACTGCTTAAATAAGCGGGATGATGCTCTTAATTTGTCAGGTATATGGAAGCCACTACTGGAGAAAGTATGCTACGTCCCGGTAATTCAAGGAATACAAAGACACCGCGAGGATCCAGCATTAGAGGTTTCGACAGGCAGTGGCAGGGCACCATCAACGGCTACTGTGAATGGACCCACGACACGCAGTCGCACACGTGCGACTATGGCAACCGTCATCGACAACTAGGAGGCGAATACTTGACACGAGTTTGTTTGACAGTTTAAAGTTTTTTCAATTACTTTTGTATGCTTGAAAAAGGCAGGTGCGAGTCTGCTGAAACGTTGCAAATAAAATATATTTTAACACGAGATGTCCGAAAACCTTTTAATTATATATATATATATATATATATATATATATATATATATATATATATATATATATATATATATATATATATATACAGGGTGTTTCAGAAATAACGGCTAACCTTGAAGGAGCATATTCACCAAGGAGAGAAGCAATTTTGGTCAAATAACCTATAGTCTATTTCAAAGTTTTATGTACTAACAAAATTGTATTGAAAAATTCGTGTAAGGCCGGCCCTGGTAAATAGCCGAACGCGCATGCCTTGACTACGGTTGCAAAAGACCGTACAAACAATTAAAAATAGAGAGATTAGTACATACCTAATCCAGAAATGTGATGCGACTTTACAAACGTTGTGATTATTAAGCGTTATCGCCGAACAAAACAAAGCGACTCAACACAGCAACTAGGCGTCTCGGCCGAACAAAGTTATCTCGCATTCTAGCCATACAATTGCAATTCAATACTACACATATCACTACACAAAGACACCAACATTAAGATTCCAAAATCCAAATGATTTTTATTGTTGATAAACCAACAAACAGCTGTTGGACCATGACCACGCTTGTATACGTTCATATCAACCTGGCGAATGTAGGTCATTGTCACGTTCAGCGAGAAAGGCCGCAGTGGAGGGGAGACCGAATCACCCGAATGTTCCCCGCTGCGTTGACTTGTCACCAGTTGCAACACAACTGTAGTGGATTGTGGTCGATTGTCTTCCGCTGGTCAGGGACGGACTCCGTCTTTCTTCATTAATTTTCTCCATAATGCGTGAAGTTAGACCATACGTTATTTGACAAAACATGCTTATTACGTCCTTGGGCATATGCTCCTTCAAGGTTAGCCGTTATTTCTGAAACACCCTGTATATATATACAGGGTCCTGCAACTAAGCTCCCGTCTTCTGTAGCTCACTTACTCATTAAGCTAAGAGTTTGACATTTTGCAAGCTTACCCTGTACTTCAAGGTACAATTCAAGAAATTATTTTTTATTATACAGGGTGTTCCAAAAATGTGCAACGCCATGGTAATATATTTTTTAAATTGCATGGTATGCATTTTTCTACACATTTGGAAGCCTTTTATGGTTGCCTACATATCACCAAAATTTTATTGTAATCGGTTGAGTGACCGCAGCGGAAAAAAATAAAAACAAAAAAAAATTTATTTTGCATCGTAGGCTTTAAAAATCAATAAAAGCCACAAAATGCACCGCGTTAATAAAATTTTGCGACGTGCTTATTAAGTTATATGTAATAGTCTCGTTAACCAAGTGACATTGATCCAAATTATACAGGGTTACCAAAATCGAGTGTCAAACTTGTCAAACTTCAAAGCGTGTTATTGTTCTTATTTTAAATTGGAACCCATAAATTTTTTTATGTGAAATGATGCAGAATTAAAAAATAAACATTGTTTCTAAATACAACCCCATAACAATTTCCAATATTTTAAAACTTATTCGCCAAAAGCTCATTTTTCAACGTTTCCAACGGCAATTTTAGATAATAAATATCGTACGTGGCTTTGAAAAACAATTTATTTCATAAAAAATAATAGACGTATTTTAGATTTGACTGTACTTAATTAAGTAGTTATTCAAATGCTAAATTTACTGCATAATTTACCTATAGCGGTAAGGACGGAAATGTGGCTATAGGTAAATTTTGCAGTAAATTTAGCAATTGAATAACTACTTAATTAAGTACAGTAAAATCTAAAATACCTCTTTGCGCTAAATTTTATGTAATAAATTGTTTCTCAACGCCACGTACGATATTTATTACCTAAAATTGCCGTTGGAAACGTTGAAAAATGAGTTTTTGGCGAATAACTTTTAAAATATTGGGAATTGTGATGGGGTTGTATTCAGAAACAATATTTATTCTTTAATTCCGCATCGTTTCACCTAAAAAAATTATGGGTTCCAATTTAAAATAAGAACAATAGCGCGCTTTGAAGTTTGACAAGTTTGACACTCGATTTTGGCCACCCTGTATAATTTGGATCAATGTCACTTGGTTAACGAGACTATTACATATAACTTAATGAGCACGTCGCAAAATTTTATTAACGCGGTGCATTTTGTGGCTTTTATTGATTTTTAAAGCCTACGATGCAAAATCAATTTTTTTTGGTTTTTATTTTTTTCCGCTGCGGTCACTCAACCGATTACAATAAAATTTTGGTGATATGTAGGCAACCATAAAAGGCTTCCAAATGTGTAGAAAAATGCATACCATGCAATTTAAAAAAATATATTACCAGGGCGTTGCACATTTTTGGAACACCCTGTATAATAAAAAATAATTTCTTGAATTGTACCTTGAAGTACAGGGTAAGCCTGCAAAATGTCAAACTCTTGGCTTAATGAGTAAGTGAGCTACAGAAGACGGCAGCTTAGTTGGAGGACCCTGTATATATATTGTTTCTGTCAAATGTGAGGTAACTTTCGTTAAGTAGTAATATATATATATATATATATATATATATACAGGGTCCTGCAACTAAGCTCCCGTCTTCTGTAGCTCACTTACTCGTTAAGCTAAGAGTTTGACATTTTGCAGGCTTACCCTGTACTTCAAGGTACAATTCAAGAAATTATTTTTTATTATACAGGGTGTTCCAAAAATGTGCAACGCCATGGTAATATATTTTTTTAAATTGCATGCTATACATTTTTCTACACATTTGGAAGCGTTTTATGGTTGCCTACATACCACCAAAATTTTATTGAAATCGGTTGAGTGACCGCAGCGGAAAAAAATAAAAACCAAAAAAAAATTGATTTTGCATCGTAGGCTTTAAAAATCAATAAAAACCACAAAATGCACCTCGTTAATAAAAGTTTGCGACGTGCTTATTAAGTTAGATGTGATAGTCTCGTTAACCAAGCGGCATTGTTCCAAATTATACAGGGTGACCAAAATCGAGTGTCAAACTTGTCAAACTTCAAAGCGTGTTATTGTTCTTATTTTAAATTGGAACCCATAAATTTTTTTATGCGAAATGATGCAGAATTAAAAAATAAACATTGTTTCTAAATACAACCCCATCACAATTCCCAATATTTTAAAAGTTATTCGCCAAAAACTCATTTTTCAACGTTTCCAACGGCAATTTTAGATAATAAATATCGTACGTGACGTTGAAAAACAATTTATTTCATAAAAAATAATAGATCTATTTTAGATTTGAGTGTACTTAATTAAGTAGTTATTCAAATGCTAAATTTACTGCATAATTTACCTATAGCGGTAAGGACGGAAATGTGGCTATAGGTAAATTTTGCAGTAAATTTAGCAATTGAATAACTACTTAATTAAGTACAGTAAAATCTAAAATACCTCTCTGCGTTATATTTTATGTAATAAATTGTTTTTCAACGCCACGTACGATATTTATTACCTAAAATTGCCGTTGGAAACGTTGAAAAATGAGTTTTTGGCGAATAACTTTTAAAATATTGGGAATTGTGATGGGGTTCTATTCAGAAGCAATATTTGTTCTTTAATTCCGCATCGTTTCACCTAAAAAAAAATATGGGTTCCAATTTAAAATAAGAACAATAGCGCGCTTTGAAGTTTGACAAGTTTGACACTCGATTTTGGTCACCCTGTATGATTTGGATCAATGTCACTTGGTTAACGAGACTATCACATCTAACTTAATAAGCACGTCGCAAAATTTTATTAACGAGGTGCATTTTGTGGTTTTTATTGATTTTTAAAGCCTACGATGCAAAATCAATTTTTTTTGGTTTTTATTTTTTTCCGCTGCGGTCACTCAACCGATTTCAATAAAATTTTGGTGATATGTAGGCAACCATAAAACGCTTCCAAATGTGTAGAAAAATGTATAGCATGCAATTTAAAAAAATATATTACCATGGCGTTGCACATTTTTGGAACACCCTGTATAATAAAAAATAATTTCTTGAATTGTACCTTGAAGTACAGGGTAAGCCTGCAAAATGTCAAACTCTTAGCTTAATGAGTAAGTGAGCTACAGAAGACGGGAGCTTAGTTGCAGGACCCTGTATATATATATATATATATATATATATATATATATATATATATGTATATATATATATATATATATATATATATATATATATATATATATATACCGGGTGGTCGTTTTAACTTGAGACTTCTAAATATCTCGTGAAATATGCATGGTACGACAAAAGTGTCTTAACTAAACTTGTAGGACTCAAAGGGGGAAATGAGATGACGATATCAGTTTCATTGCAGATGGCGCTGCAATCGGTGAAAATGAGGTTAACTTCATTTTTTTAAATGGGAATACCCAAATTTTTTATCAAATTATGATTTTACGCTAAATAAGAAGAATCTTTTGTCTGAAACTTTTTTTCGTACGATGCATTTTTTTCGTGCGTAAACAAACCCTATGCGCATGACGGCGCAACGCGCGAGAAACCAAAACGTGTCCCGGTTACGCACATACCTTCCTACGTTGTACCATGAGTGTCTACTAAGTCGACGCTTTGACTGCCAGACGGCGAGCGCTTCCCATGCAGTGGCAGCGGTCGTAACTACCGCAGCCGCCACAAACTTCCATCGTCAATAACTTTTAAGAGATGCATCGTACGAAAAAATTTTTTAGACAAAAGATTGTTATTTTTTAGCGTAAAATCATAATTTGATAAAAAAATTGGGTATTCCCATTTAAAAAAATGAAGTTAGCCTCATTTTCACCGATTGCAGCGCCATCTGGAACGAAACTGATATCGTCATCTCATTTCCCCCTTTGAGTCCTACAAGTTTATTACAGACACTTTTGTCGTACCATGCATATTTCACGAGATATTTAGCAGTCTCAAGTTAAAACGACCACCCGGTATATATATATATATATATATATATATATATATATATATAGGAAACTGGTTTAATCGGTTTAAATATACTATATATGGAATATGACGTAAATAGAATCCAAGTGAGAAGTAATTTTTAAAATTAATTAAAAGGATACGGTCTCAGCCCGGATTCGAACCGGGGCCTTCTTCCTTGCCGGGGAATTGCTCTACCGCTGAACTACTGAGCCCGGTCGGAGGATATAGATTTAATTCGTCAAGGCCCCGGTTCGAATCCGGGCTGAGACCGTATCCTTTTAATTAATTTTAAAAATTATATATATATATGTCACCGAATAAAGTAGAGGGGTACACACCAGCTACCCAGAGTGGGGGACGCTAGCGTACCAGAGTGGGGAACGCGTTGCCGGACCACGCGGAGACCACAGACCAGACGGGTGGTGGCTTTCCATGGTGATGGGCGCAACCGTACCGCTATCCACTCGTTATATTAGTTACTGCAGTTATTGCATATTTCTATTTGGTTTCACTATATTTGTTGAAACAGTTGTGTATTCGTTATATAAAATTTGACAGTGATAATATCAGAAGAGGGATCTAATTCGCGTGCAAAATCCAAGAACAAAGAAACAGCTGAAATTGTTAACCCTCGCTGCCTGACGGAAGTACTTGAGATCATATTATAGAGATTATGGTACTTGGGATCAAAAATGGTTGTTTTCAAGGTATTAGTGATGCTTAAAAGAGATCGTTTAATTTTGGTGAGTCATACCTTGTTGAGAATTATTATTTGTATTGCATTGAATGGAAAATCATGTAAGTACGGGTCTGCTTAATTGCAGTATGCAAAACTATTGTCTATTTTCGATATGAATTTAATTGGTGTTATCTTTGTGTTGATACCAAGAGAGTTGCACAATAATAGTGATTGTTAAAAGAGATTTTGTAATTTGTTGCGTCATACCTTGTTGAGCATTATTATTTCTACTGCATTGAATGGAAAATCATGTAAGTACGGGTCTGCTTAATTGCAGTATGCAAAACTATTGTCTATTTTCGATATGAATTTAATTGTTGTTATATTTGTGTTGATACCAAGAGAGTTGCACACTAATAGTGATTGTTAAAAGAGATTTTATAATTTGTTGGGTCATAACTTGTTGAGATTTTGTTGTTTGAACTGCATTGAAAGGAAAATCATGTAAGTACAGGTGTGCATAATTGCAAATTGCGAACCTATTGTGGAGCGACCTCGAGCCCTGAGTCATCGCAAATGCCGGAGAACCACCAAGTCCATGTACCTGACTAACTGGTGGAGTGTTTTTTCTACTATTGTGGATTATTATTTCATGTACCGAGTGTTCGACGCTGTCGAATGTTTCTTGCATAGTCTCGGCGGCGCGGCGCCGGTTTTAGACAGTGGATGCCAACGATACGACGCACTTGTAGTAGTATTGTTCTGGTATCATTGTGTTTCGTTCAATTTGATTACGACTTTTGTTTGTTTAATTTACGATTGATAACACTATTGTCAATTTTCAATATGATCTTAATGTGTTGTTTTTATTTGTTTATATCGAGAGAATTGCATACTAACTAAAGTTCATGGATGCCAGATGAGTTTTCAAGTTTGCCACACTTGTCAGAATGGACGAGTAGTTTGTAAAAGTTTTTGCTGATGCTTGTTATACGCCACTTAGAGACGTGTTGGAGAGAGTGTTTTAACATTGGAAGCGTGTGCATTGTTGGTGCCGGTGCCGAGACGGAGTAGGATCAAAACCAATGTTTTTGCGGTTTGTGATTGATAATTAATAGATCATGGTTGAAATGGTGGAGTGCCTCAATGGTTTGTGATTTATAATTTGACGATTGATTGTTTTCCATAATAAGTGTAGGTAACTGCTGTAGCCTTTAAAAAGTGTTTTATTCGTGGAGCATTGAGAGTGCGAAGGGTCGGTGTAATTTCTGATTTAAACTTATTCATTTCTTAACTTAAAACAAGAATCTCCCTATCATTTTGTTGTTTAAAAATTGAAAGTACTTTTGCTAAGAGTACTGTAATTGGCGCGTTTGAAGAGCTTACGCTTGTATTTGATATTTAGAAATATGAAGGTGCCTTTTCTTGGCATATTATAAATTGGAAATAGGCAATCTTTTGTTTTGTAACTTCATAATGCAAAATTGAAAGTTACTTGTTTAAGAATAGTAAGGTTACGTTTCTAATCATTATTGGTGAATTGAAGGTTCACGTTCTTCATGAATTGTAAATTGACGATTGAAGTATCTTATGCCGTGTGTGGCTTAATTTGCGAATTTAAGGTTGATGCTTGTGACCTTTATTGGAGAGTTGAAATTTATTAGCTTTGTGTAGCTGAATTTGAGAGTGTAGCTTTTGGAGTTTGTGTATTATGATTTGAACATTGAAAATTAATGTTTGTCGTGAACCATAATTAGAGAATTGAAATTTATAGCTTTGTGTACCTGAATCTGAGAATTTGGAGTTTATGTGTTTTGGTGTATAATAACCAGACACTTGTAAGATACTGTTCTTCGTGTGTTATAATTTGAGAATGGAAAGTCTTGACTATCAAAAATTGAGTATTGGTAGTTATCAATGTTTTGTGATTCATAATTTATGGATCGTAAGTTTATGTTCTTTAGGTATTATAATTAGAGAACGGAAACCCCTTATGTTTTGTCTAACATAATTTTTGAAATGAATTGGAATTTGTGTGTTATAAATTGAGGATTGAAATACCTTATTCCGTTTACGTAACGTAATGTGAGAATGGTACGTTTGTGTACTTCGAGTATCATAATAGCAGACATTGATGTCCTTGATCGTTATGTGTCATAATTTCAGAATTAAAGGATAATTAGTTTTGTTGGCATGTTAAGAAAGTTGAACGTTGTTATGTAAATCAAAAATTTTCTAGTTTATGTATCCCATAAAAAAGGAAGTGGATCATTTGTACGCTTTGCATTTAATTAATTATTAATTGTTGATAATTGTGAATTGGTCTTTGCACATTGGGACAGATGAAGAAGGTATGTGTGGTAATAGTTAGTTTTGAGAGAAATATAACATCATTTTGTGTAAGCCAAACTACGGTTCCTGAGTTTAAGAAGTAAAATAAGCTACATGTAGTTCCTGAGCTAGGAGCCGAAAAGAGAAAATATAGAAATGAATTGTAAAAGTCACTATTGTTGTGAATGCGAGAATGTTGATGGTTGTTGAGTTAAACTGGTCGTTATACAGTCCGTGAACTCTGGTGTTGATGGTTGTTGAGTTAAACTGGTCGTTGTACAGTCCCTGAACTCTTGTGTTTGTTGTTTGATACGGCTCTAAACCTTGGTAAAGTAGTTATGGTGATAACTCTAAACTTGGTTAAAGCAGTCGGGATTTGTTGTTTGATACGGCTCTAAACCTTGGTAAAGTAGTTATGGTGATAACTCTAAACTTGGTTAAAGCAGTCGGGATTGTTGTTTGATACGGCTCTAAACCTTGGTAAACTAGTTATGGTGAGATAACTCTAAACTTGGTTAAAGCAGTCGGGATTTGTTGTTTGATACGGCTCTAAACCTTGGTAAAGTAGTTATGGTGAGATAACTCTAAACTTGGTTAAAGCAGTCGGGATTTGTTGTTTGATACGGCTCTAAACCTTGGTAAAGTAGTTATGGTGATAACTCTAAACTTGGTTAAAGCAGTCGGGATTTGTTGTTTGATACGGCTCTAAACCTTGGTAAAGTAGTTATGGTGATAACTCTAAACTTGGTTAAAGCAGTCGGGATTGTTGTTTGATACGGCTCTAAACCTTGGTAAAGTAGTTATGGTGAGATAACTCTAAACTTGGTTAAAGCAGTCGGGATTTGTTGTTTGATACGGCTCTAAACCTTGGTAAAGTAGTTATGGTGAGATAACTCTAAACTTGGTTAAAGCAGTCGGGATTTGTTGTTTGATACGGCTCTAAACCTTGGTAAAGTAGTTATGGTGATAACTCTAAACTTGGTTAAAGCAGTCGGGATTGTTGTTTGATACGGCTCCACACCTTGGTAAAGTAGTTTTGGTGATAACTCTAAACTTGGTTAAAGTAGTCGAGATTCTTTGGTTGACTACAGCGTTAGATCATGTTAAAGTAGTTGGTGATCTCTAAATTTGTCTAGATGACTGTTAGTTATGTTAAGAAATTAAGCTGTGGTTACTGGATGTAGATTGATAGAAACAGTCACTGAACTTGAATGAATGAGAATGCTCTTTGCATGTTATAGTTGAAAGTAGCTCCTGGGCTTGCTAAGAACGATGGAGTGCCTGAAACTGTTGGTAAAAGAAAAACTAGATAATTAGTCCGGTTGTATTCTTTTAGAAGAATTGCTAGGCACAGCAGATCAGAGACAGGCATCCCGAGAGCGTGACACCTTGCAGGATGGCCGTGTCACCGAATAAAGTAGAGGGGTACACACCAGCTACCCAGAGTGGGGGACGCTAGCGTACCAGAGTGGGGAACGCGTTGCCGGACCACGCGGAGACCACAGACCAGACGGGTGGTGGCTTTCCATGGTGATGGGCGCAACCGTACCGCTATCCACTCGTTATATTAGTTACTGCAGTTATTGCATATTTCTATTTGGTTTCACTATATTTGTTGAAAAAGTTGTGTATTCGTTATATAAAATTTGACAGTGATAATATATATATATATATATATATATCTATATAAGGAGAAAGGTAATTTGTCGGGCAATTCCGTCACACGAAGAAGCAACCGTAGACACGTGTTTCGGACTATTAGTCCTCATCAGTACGGTATAGCCAAGGAGTAAGATGGCCACTCAATGGAAAAAAACACTCAAATGGAGACCATAAGCGGGGTGCCCAATGTCGCCAATTGGTGCTTCAGTCACAACACAACCAATTGGCGACATTGGGCACCCCCCTTATGGTCTCCATTTGAGTGTTTTTTTTTCCATTGAGTGTCCATCTTACTCCTTGGCTATAGCGTACTGATGAGGACTAATAGTCCGAAACACGTGTCTACGGTTGCTTCTTCGTGTGACGGAATTGCCCGACAAATTACCTTTCTCCTTTAATATCTTACCGTCGATTAACCTGTTTTCCATCTATATCTATATATATATATATATATATATATATATATATATATATATATATATATATATATATATATATATATATATAAATAGTAGAAGATTAATGGGAAAACAGTCTGTATATTTTCTTTATTTTTTCTTTGCTAATATTTCGGATGAATTTGCATCCTTCGTCAGAGCTCGGAAATATCACTATAAACTATATAACATTAATATACAGACTGTTTTCCCATTAATCTTCTACTATTTTAATAAAGTACAGTCATTATAATTTCTATATATATATATATATATATATATATATATATATATATATATATATATATATATATATATATATATATATATATATATATATATTATATATATATATATATATTGATAAATGAAACAACCTCTTTCCTTTGCTGTTTTATTCAAAATTCCTGGTACCGGTTTCAGCGCTCTGCGCCATCATCAGCCAGACCAATCTACAAAACACACTAAATTACATTGCGAAATCAAATCAGACAATAAATGCTTTAATATAAATTAAATGGCAGGTCACAAAGCATTTACAAAAAATAACATTTACAAAAATATATAAAAATAAAATATATAGGTGGTTCATAAAGAAATAAACTCACGGTCAAATTAAGAGCATCCTACCAACATCTTCGTGGATTTCTTGTACATCGTTTGTCAGGTGTAAAGACGGTACTTATTAGCAAGACATAGAATGGTGGTGCGTAAAAACTTTTAAACATAAAAACTTCGTCGGCACAAGACAATTCGCTCACGCTCTATGGTTGGGCAACAAAGCCAAAATAACAAGTACAAGACATACAGGCGAAGAATTATCACAGCGGCGAGCACGTGTAAACGACAAATAACACTAACAAACTATAAACATACGCGACATTGAATGCACATGTGTACGTCTGGTCGAGAACGGCAAACGGAAACAAACAGGGTCGCCAACGGTCAGTACAGGGCAAACGTGGAGGGGTTATCACAGCGCCAAAATCCCTAGTGGAAATTCAAATACGAAAACAGTGGGTTAGTAGAAAAATCTATTTGTTCATTAATTAGTACTGATTGCGGGTTATGTTTTTGCCGCGGTATATGTAGTTGTTCGTAAAGGTCTAACTGGAGGTCCTTGCCACATTTATGAAGAAGTTTTACATTGTTGTAATCAATTGTGTGGCCGGTCATTAGATGGTGTTGATAAACATTAGAAGTGGTGTTTCGTTTATGTTCGTATAACCTCTTTTTTAAAGGGCGTCCAGTCTGACCTATATATATGCCGTCACAGTCCAAACAACTATGGGAATACACGCCACATTGTTCATCAGTAGTTCTTTGGGCTTTGTTGCCCAACCATAGAGCGTGAGCGAATTGTCTTGTGCCGACGAAGTTTTTATGTTTAAAAGTTTTTGCGCACCACCATTCTATGTCTTGCTAATAAGTACCGTCTTTACACCTGACAAACGATGTAGAAGAAACCCACGAAGATGTTGGTAGGATGCTCTTAATTTGACCGTGAGTTTATTTCTTTATGAACCACCTATATATTTTTGTAAATGTTATTTTTTGTAAATGCTTTGTGACCTGTCATTTAATTTATATTAAAGCATTTATTGTCTGATTTGATTTCGCAATGTAATTTAGTGTGTTTTGTAGATTGGTCTGGCTGATGATGGCGCAGAGCGCTGAAACCGGTACCAGGAATTTTGAATAAAACAGCAAAGGAAAGAGGTTGTTTCATTTATCAATATTATTACAACTTTGCAATTATGAACTCAACTCAACATTTCAACGACGTAACATCGTCACACGTTCATAAGTTCCGGAGAATCTACACACGCATCGAAACAACTAAAAACCACATCAACTTCATCAACACTTGCCTAAAGGAAGGCTTGACACCTAACTTCGCAAAAATCAAAGCAAAGTGCATACATGCAGGAACCAGAGAGAAAATACAGCAGGGAATTCTGAAGAGAGAAAAGAAAAAACACTTCAAAGGACTGAATTCATGCTACGAGCAATTGGCGATGACTCATCGGAAACTACGAGATAATTTCCATTACCTACAGATAGAGGAGATCGTTGAAGACGCTCGCAACACGGCCATGGGGGTGAGCATCGAGGACCGCCGGAAGAAACACAACAAACTCAGAAGTATTAGAAACCGAGCGGGAGCGGGCGGTGAGCGCGGCGACGGCGGCGCCGACAATGTACAGAGTAATACACTCACTAATGTAACCAACCTCACAAACATAACTTTTAATGCTAATGAGACTGTTCTTTTAAATAAAGGACATAAGTATGCGTTATCATCCAGCAGCAATGTGATAAAATCCGCGATTGAAATTGATATTGCCATTAATAACCACACTAACTACAATAACTTAAAAGCTGATATGATTGCTTTACTTAAAAAAGATGAAAAGAAAAAAAAAAGAAAAGACTAATAATAATAACGACAACAATTGGAGAACTTTCAAAACAATTAAAGATAAGCTGACGGATGGTGATGCATTGTATGTCCAGGCCGACAAAAACGCGGGGGCCATCATAATGTACAAAGATGTATATAAGGAAAAGACTCTAGAATTTTTGCACAATAACGGTTACGTTGAATTAAACAAAAACCCACTTAATTCACTGCTAGAAAGAACTAAAGCTACAATTAAACAATGCAGAGAAACCTTAAATGAATACACCTCAGGATATCGAAATAGTCACCTCCCTATATACCCATCTGTCCCACATTTGTACACCCTTCCTAAACTGCATAAGAGAGGAATGCCCATGAGACCTATCACATCATATCGTAACGCCCCCACCATTAAAATATGTAAAACATTACTGAAAGTCTTTGAAACCATAAATTTTACCCCGACATACGCGATCAAAAATACATGTCAGTTTGTAAACCTCATAAAGGACATAAATCTTCAAAATTGCATAATGGCGTCATTCGACGTGACCTTTTTTTTGAATCTTTACACGAATGTGCCCGTCGACCTCACCCTAAAACTCACTTCCGAACTTATTAATGATCACTTCAATGATGATAGTAAGAGTAAACAGTTAGCACCCTGCTAAATCACGTTGTAAAGGAGAATTTCTGTACATTCAATAAGAAATACTATAGAGTGGATGATGGATTACCTATGGGCATGCCTCTTTCCGGTATACTCGCTGACATTTTTTTGCATCACATTGAAGACAACTATATAATAAACCCCAATAACCCCCATAATAGTAAGATAATAAAGTGGATACGGTATGTCGACGATATTTTTGTAATTTACAATGGACGAGGTGATGAACTCCTTGAACTGTTGAACTACCTAAATGGTCTACACGCTAGATTGAATTTCACTTTAGAAGTACAAAAGGATAAAAGATTGAATTTTCTAGATACCACAGTGGTGAATGTAAATAATATTATCAATTTCGAGATCTTCAGAAAACCTGCTTCAAAAACACAATCATACCCTTTGACTCACACCATCCCACCTCCCAAAAACTTGCATCATTGCGTTTCTATATTAGAAGGTGCCTGACATATCCATTGAGCGAAGAGGTGAAAAACAAAGAGATCTCATTTATTGAAAAGCTAGCGTATGAAAACGGTTATTCTAACAGGGTAGTTTATACATTATTTTCCAAAATTAAAAAACAAATGGACCCCTTATATACCCCCCAGGAAAGAAATAGCAACATGAAATACAGAGCCTTTTCCTTTGACTACATTAATCAAAAATTAAACAAGATACTCCCAAAACACGACATAATCCCAGCATATAGAACGAACAAAAAATAGTCAGTCTCCTCAGTAAATACAGATACCCTGAAAGAACTACTGATGAACAATGTGGCGTGTATTCCCTTAGTTGTTTGGACTGTGACGGCATATATATAGGTCAGACTGGACGCCCTTTAAAAAAGCGGTTATACGAACATAAACGAAACACCACTTCTAATGTTTATCAACACCATCTAATGACCGGCCACACAATTGATTACAACAATGTAAAACTTCTTCATAAATGTGGCAAGGGCCTCCAGTTAGACCTTTACGAACAACTACATATACTGCGGCAAAAACATAACCCGCAATCAGTACTAATTAATGAACAAATAGATTTTTCTACTAGACCACTGTTTTCGTATTTGAATTTCCACTAGGGATTTTGGCGCTGTGATATCCCCTCCACGTTGGCCCTGTACTGACCGTTGGCGACCCTGTTTGTTTCCGTTTGCCGTTCTCGACCAGACGTACACATGTGCATTCAATGTCGCGTATGTTTATATTTTGCTAGTGTTATTTGTCGTTTACACGTGCTCGCCGCTGTGATAATTCTTCGCCTGTATGTCTTGTACTTGTTATTTTGGCTGTGTTGCCCAACCATAGAGCGTGAGCGAATTGTCTTGTGCCGACGAAGTTTTTATGTTTAAAAGTTTTTGCGCACCACCAATCTATGTCTTGCTAATAAGTACCGTCTTTACACCTGAGAAACGATGTACAAGAAACCCACGCAGATGTTGGTAGGATGCTCTTAATTTGACCGTGAGTTTATTTCTTTATGAACCACCTATATATTTTTGTAAATCTTGACCTGTGATAAATGACCTGTCATTTAATTTATATTAAAGCATTTATTGTCTGATTTGATTTCGCAATGTAATTTAGTGTGTTTTGTAGATTGGTCTGGCTGATGATGGCGCAGAGCGCTGAAACCGGTACCAGGAATTTTGAATAAAACAGCAAAGGAAAGAGGTTGTTTCATTTATCAATATTATTACAACTTTGCAATTATGAACTCAACTCAACAATATATATATATATATATATATATATATATATATATATATATATATATATATATATATATATATATATATATATATATATATATATATATATACGCATATATATATATATATATATATATATATATATATACATATGGTTGCTACGGTGTGGGCTCCAACGCGTATGACAGAGTGTACGTTGTCACCTCACATATAACGTTGATGGCTCCAAAATCGGAGGTGACAACGTATCGCCTTGTTTTCAACGGAAATGTGGTCTAGGTGGCTCAGGGAGCTCAAATCCAAAAATTGCGTCGGAGCCGATAACGTCCATTCTATATGTACGGACAAGTCATGTTAGTTCAAGCGTAGATCACGAGCGCTAGTGTCGCCCATACTAGATACGGCCGCTACGAAGTCACCTCTGCATATATGACCTCGTGTTTTGTATCGTACAACATACGCTGTGACATCAGAAAAACGCTGGCAACGTTGCGGAGGTGATAGCGCAAGAAACATGTATTATATGAGTATTTTCGTATTTATTTCTGCTCTCGGACGCAGCTGGGTTGTGCATGGTACGCGAGATACAAAGGTTTTTGGTTCAAATCCAGGCCGTGGCTGAATTCTTTTATTTCAAAATTACATCCCGCATGTTTTTATCGTTTGTTATTTATTTTGAATGGCAAAGTCTGCTTTATGTCAACTATTCTAGTGTACACACATTGCCAATATTATTTGAAATAAAACTAAAAAAATTATTTGCGGTGCTATTACATCAATAAATGTTATAAGTTCCACATACCTTTTCTTGTGTTCACCACAAATCCTATTGAATCAAGTACTCAAGTAGACATTAAAAAGATGATGGGGGAATTTTTAGTTAATACGATTAAATATTACATACAGTATTTTGAAAATTTGAGACATGAAAAGTCCGACATAGACATGAAAATGTTTACTCTTCGCAGTTATGTATTATACAAAAATGTGTAGCAGTAGCCAAAGTTTCTCCGGGTGCCTGGGTTTGTACCTTATTTATTGTTTTTTATAATCTCCAATAAATACCCTATTGTCACAGTAAACTGTAGTGGTAAGCCTGAATAGTACAGCACCTAGTTTAGTATATTGATCATCATTGTATATATCAATTAAGGTAACAAGCTACAGTCGCGGAAAGATGTATGTTCGACTCCCATTTTTCTTGGGGCGAAATTCTTCAAAACCTACACAACGAATTGTGAATATATACAGGGTGTCTCAACAGTGCGATCTCGGAAGATTATGCCTCTGTTAATGAAGATATTTTAAAACTGATTTCACTCATATATACACAAAGCCGAGGCGCACATTGTAAAACTATTAGCGTGTATACAGGCTGTTCCATAACATAGTACCAACCTAAACTTATGTTTTGTTACATGGAACAACAAATATTTCGGCACAATTTTTAATTCCTCGCAAAACTTTACGACAATGAAAAATAACATAACATACTGTAAACTTTATACTTTTTGATTTATTGGGATTTTTAAGGAAAAACTGCAGTCTAAGAAAGTTTGTATATATCAATACCGGTTTTTAATTTTATGGCTCTGGCTTAGATTATGATTACGTAAGAAGCGTTCAATAAGCGTGATTACCTGCCATATCCAAATTGTGCGCCGGTTGGTCATTATCTGCAACAAAATATTGCAAACTGGTTGTCCTAAGAAAGATAATTTTTTTAAATGGAACACCCTGTATTGAAATAAATTTTTGAATTCTATGCATCGTTCTGCACAAAAAGTACTAGCACACACCAGTGCTAAAATAAAATAAAATAAAGTTGTATTGTTATCGTATACACAGACAGACGGATAGACCGATCGATAATTTTGCGTCAAATTCAAAGTTGGGCATCACTCAACTAACCCGAAATGAGTAACACTCATGATTAATGAAATCACTCGTCACTCATTACTCGTCAATCATAAATCTAAGAATCACTTATCACTCATTAATCGTAGAAACAAGTGTTTCTATTTTGACTGCCGGTAGCGACTGCATGATATTGTTTTAAAAATATGAAAAAGAAAATACAATTTGATAGATTTTATTTGCAAAGTAAACGCACATAAATGTAATGTGTGTATACTTTTTTTTAATTTATCCAACTTTATCTTATCATAAATATGCATTTTTATAGAGAAATACCTTAATAAACGATTTATATTTTTGCTTTAACTAAAGTGAATTGAACTCATGTCCTAAATGAATCTAAATGCATTAATAATAACTGTTTTGAATTATATCCGATTCTATGGCGATCCACTTATTAAGGGTACATTCTGGTGTACCATTTTCAAAAAATGACTTATTATTTTATTGCTTATTTTGATTGCACAACATTTAAAGAATACATTGACTGTAAAACTGTCAGAAAATAATTCGAAAAATTAACGATTCCGCAGCGAAAAGTCGAGCGGCTCGTCGAAGCCGATTATATCACGATTATCGGAATTTTTTTTAACCATCGCCGATACGTACGTCTTTCAATATTATTCACAACTTATTTTCTATAGTGTACCCACATTACTCTTTAAAATTACGTACCATTGGTTAATAGTTAGTTTTTCGAATTTCTTTGTGACATTATTTTACAGTGTATTGTTTAAATGTTGTGCAATCTAAATACGCGATAAGAAATCATTAATTTTTGAAAATGTTTCCGTTCATATATAAGTTGCGGAGGTCACTTCGTACCCTTTGTGTACCTTATATATGACCTACTAAAAAAACAAAAATCGTTTCCCCTCTTTTGACGCTCGCGTAGCGAAAGTTCCCCTCATTAAAAATATGCAATGAGATCAATAATATATTATCTGGAACACCCGGAGCCTAGGTTGCCTGCTCTATATCCCGGAAGTGACAACTTAACACGTATACATATATATATATATATATATATATATATATATATATATATATATATATATATATATATATATATATATATAGGAAACTGGTTTAATCGGTTTAAATATGCTATATAGGGAATATGACATAAATAGAATCCAAGAGAGAAGTAATTTTTTAAAATTAATTAAAAGGATACGGTCTCAGCCCGGATTCGAACCGGGGCCTTCTTCCTTGCCGGGGAATTGCTCTACCGCTGAACTACTGAGCCCGGTCGCAGGATATAGATTTAATTCGTCATTTCAAACGATAATCGTTTGAATTGACGTTTGAATTGTTCTATATCGACCGGTCTGTCCGTCTGTCTGCGTATACGATAACAATACAATTGTTTATTTTAGCACTGGTGTGTGCTAGCACTTTTTGCGCAGAACGATGCATAGAATTCAAAAAAATAATTCAATACAGGGTGTTCCATTTAAAAAAAAAATATCTTTCTTAGGAAAACCTGTTTGCTATATTTTGTTGCAGATTATGACCAACCGGTGCACAATTTGGTTATGGCAGGTAAACACGCTTATTGAACGCTTCTGACGTAATCATAATCTAAGCCAGAGCAATAAAATTAAGAACCGGTATTGATATATGCAATCTTTCTTAGACTGCTGTTTTTCCTTAAAAATTCCAATAAATCAAAAAGTGTAAAGTTTACAGTATGTTATGTTACTTTTCATTGTCGTAAAATTTTGCGAGGAATTAAAAATTGTGCCGAAATATAGGTTGTTCCATTTAACAAAACATAAGTTTAGGTTGGTACTATGTTATGGAACAGACTGTATACACGCTAATAGTTTTACAATGGGCTTTGTGTATATATGAGTAAAAACAGTTTTAAAATATCTTCATTAACAGAGGCATAATCTTCCGAGATCGCACTGTTGAGACACCCTGTATATATCCACAATTTGTCGTGTAGGTTTTGAAGTATTTCGCCCTAAGAAAAATGGGAGTCGAACATACATCTTTCCGCGATTGTAGCTTGTTACCTTAATTGATATCTACAATGATGATCAATAAACTAAACTAGGTGCTATACTATTCAGGCCTACTACTACAGTTTACTGTGACAATAGGGTATTTATTGGAGATTATAAAAAACAATAAATAAGCTAAAAACCCAGGCACCCGGAGAAGCTTTGGCTACTGCTACACATTCTAGTATAATACATAACTGCGAAGAGTCATGTCTATGTCGGTCTCTTCATGACTCAAATTAAAAAAAAAACTGTATGTAATATTTAGTCGTATTAACTAAAAATTCCCGCAGCATCTTTTTAATATGTCTACTTGAGTACTTGATTCAATAGGATTTGTGGTGAACACAAGAAAAGGTATGTGCAATTGATAGAATTTATTGATCTAATAGCACCGCAAATAATTTATTTAGTTTTATTTCAAATAATATTTGCAATGTGCGTACACTAGAATAGTTGACATAAAACAACCTATGCCATTCAAAATAAATAACAAACGATAAAAACAAGCGGGATGTAATTTTGAAATAAAAAAATTCAGCCACGGCCTGGATTTGAACCAAAAACCTTTGTATCTCGCATACCATGCACAACTCAACTGCGTCCGAGAGCAGAAATAAATATGAAAATACTCATATAATATATGTTTCTTGCGCTATCACCTCCGCAACGTTGCCAGCGTTTTTCGGATGTCACAGCGTACGTTGTACGATACAAAACACGAGCTCATATATGCGAAGGTGACTTCGTAGCGGCCGTATCTAGTATAGGCGACACAGTATAGTTATTTCGTTCACCTGCAGTTTTCAATCCATCGCCTTCAGCAACAGTGTTTTATATTAAGATTGAAAAGGAGGGCTATGTCAATTAAGCTGTGACAATTGAGCCGAAAAATGCAAAGTAGGGAATACTAGTTGTGAAGATGTCCATTTTATTATTTAACCTCACATACCATGTAAGTGAAATTGTTAGAATATTGTAGTTGTTTAGTAATTAATTGTTGTAATTTTAATAGTGCCCTGAAGAAGGCGGTAAATAAATACGCCGAAAGCTTGGCTTAATGATTGAAGAGTTGTAGCATTATTAAGTCTCCCGTCGAATTCCCATTAGAGATCCAACCTTAATATATATATATATATATGTGTGTGGGGAAACCAGCGACAATAACAGAAAACATCAAGTTTTGTAGGGCCCGTATAATTTTCTCAACTTGTGACAATAAGACAGAAATAGGAACATCCTTATGAGTGGCATTTAAACTAAATTTCGGACCCAATGCCAAAAAATTTTTAAACTCCTGAGGAGACTCTGTATCCGTTAGGTTTTTGAACCATTTCGAATTGTCTTTACACGGTTTGATACCAACCACCTCTGATTTCAGTTTAATAAGTTTTTTAAATTGTTGTTCTTTATCTTAGTGAATAATTTATTAAAATTGAAACTCATCCTACTTGAATACTCTTCAAACACAAACCTAGGCACCAACCCTCTGGCCTCCCCCCACAATCGTTTTTAAACATTTATCAAGATGAACAATATTTTTTATGGTAATCTGAATCTCAAAATTAATAATCTTCATCCCCAACTTGCCATTGAACTTCTCAATCCAGCGCGTAAGTGTTCTATCGTTGCAATCCAACAAACGCAGGACGTTCTTAGAACCGTGTGTGATGTGATTGGGGTTGATGCGGCTCCTCCGACAACTCAGAAGAAACATTCTTCTGTTTCTTGCGTTGGCTAACTTGATGTTATGCGAGGCCCAGGCTTTGAGTGTGCTAGATGCCTCTGCACCAAACCTTATGGAGATGTTATAGAAAAACATCTGGAATAATATACTTGTGGAAAAGTAACGACCGTAACTTCGTAGGTAATTAACGTAGAATAAAATTATCGTGGGAATATCGGTCAGTGGGCGTAGTAGAATAAAGGAAACTCCTTTTGTCTAGGTTCAAATTTTCGTTTTAATTTTAAAACTTCATCAGGAACGAGCTAAAATTGACAAACATAAGCATGAGCATCACTCTACAATGCAAAACACTTTTATAATACAAATGAACGTTACAAAAATACAGTAGTACGTGATCCTACGGACAATACGGTCAGATTGAACTGGTATAGGAAGCCCACGGCGTCCGGAAGATATATCAATTTTTATTCAAATCATTCTATGAAGCAAAAAATCAATACACTCTTGGCCATCAGTAATAGAGTATTGCATATTAGCGACCTAATTTTCATCGAGAGCAATTTACGTGACCTGTGTGAGACATTTATCAACAATGGTTATCCTAAAACCCTAGTTAAAAGGATTGTGTATAATAGCCCACGGCATGATTATGCGACGGAAAACGATTGTGGGGGAGGCCAGAGGGTTGGTGCCTAGGTTTGTGTTTGAAGAGTATTCAAGTAGGATGAGTTTCAATTTTAATAAATTATTCACTAAGATAAAGAACTACAATTTAAAAAACTTAATAAACTGAAATCAGAGGTGGTTGGTATCAAACCGTGTAAAGACAATTCGAAATGGTTCAAAAACCTAACTGATACAGAGTTTCCTGAGGACATTAAAATTTTGTTGGGTCCGAAATTTAGTTTAAATACCACTCATAAGGATGTTCCTATTTCTGTCTTATTGTCACAAGTTGAGAATATTATACGGGCCCTACCCTCTGACCGCCAGGATTTGTACAGGGCGCGGGCAACTGCTACTTGTCTGATGCTTCACATCTTGCAAGTGTTTCACCCTTTGATGAAATTTTTGGGAGGACTCTGGCTTTTTTGAAAAGTATGCCTGACATTATGATAGCTAGGGTGGATAAAGGTAGTACCACAGTGGCGATGAGCAGGGAGAAGTATGTGGACGAATCATTGGCCCTCCTGAATAACACTGTTGTGTATCAGAAATTAATTAAAGACCCCACCATCACTATACAAAAAAACAATGAACTTATCATTCTATTAAGAGACAAACACTATATTGATGAAGACATTGCTAGATCTCTTACTAAATACAATTCCATCCCCTCAAAGTTTTACGGGCTACCAAAAACCCATAAAATCAATGTTCCCCTAAGGCCAATTGTTTCCTCCATAGGTTCTCCAACATATGCTCTTTCTAAATTCCTAGCTGAGATTTTACAAACTTCCAAACTTCAGTATAACGAAAAATTTAATATAAAAGACTCTTTTACTTTTTCTAAATTAATGGAACGGATAGCGCTGGCACGGGATTTTGTCTTAATCTCGTTGGATGTAGTGTCACTTTTTACTAACATACCACTTGATCTGGTCGTTCGAGTGATAGACGATGGATGGGAGGTCGTTGGTGATTGCTGTTCTATTCCAAAAGAACATTTTCTAAATTTGATTAGATTTGTCTACAGTAAGTGTTATTTTACTTTTCAAGATAAATTTTTTAAACAAATTTTTGGTGCGCAGATGGGTTCTCCACTCAGTCCGATACTTGCACAGTGGGTCATGGATAGCGTCCTAGATAACTGTATTAAAAACTCACGTTTAAGTAACCTTTCATATATAAATATGTCGATGACAATTTGCGCAGTACCGAATAACAAGGTACAAGAGATCTTAACCACGTTTAATGGGTATGACCCTCACTTACAATTTACTGTGGAGGAAGACGTCGATTTTGGAGTCCCCTTTTTGGACACCAAGGTAGTACGTGATCCTACGGACAATACGGTCAGATTGAACTGGTATAGGAAGTCCACGGCGTCCGAAAGATATATCAATTTTTATTCAAATCATTCTATGAAGCAAAAAATCAATACACTCTTGGCCATGAGGAATAGAGTATTGCATATTAGCGACCTAATTTGCATCGAGAGCAGTTTACGTGACCTGTGTGAGACATTTATCAACAATGGTTATCCTAAAACCCTAGTTAAAAGGATTGTGTATAATAGCCCACGGCATAATTATGCGACGGACGATGGTACCAGCGTTGTTAAAGACAAATACATGAAACTCAGTCAAATTGATGGCTTATCCGTTAAGTTGGTTCAATTGTTGAGGAATGATGATTTTCGCATTGTAGTTACTAACAATGTAAGGACTATTAATAACATATTTTCAAAAATCAAAGACAAAACGCCCCATCCGTTCAAATCTAATGTCATTTACTGTATTCCGTGTGGTGGTTGCTCCATGAAATATTATTGCCAGACTACCCAATGGTTGAAATCACGCTTGGCATTACATAAGAGTGATGCTAAATTACGCAGAAGAAATTGTGCGGTGGTGCACAATGTGTCGTTGACTGTAACCATGTTATGGAATGGAGTAACACCGAAATCATTGCGATTGAAAGCAACCATAAAGCTAAACTCTTCCTAGAAATGTTTCACATTCAACTAAACAAAGATAACAGTTTAAATTTTAAGTCTGATACAGGTCAACATAGCAACATATATTCGTTTTTAATTAATCATAGTTTTAACAACACGTAGTACGAGATTGTTGTTGGTGTTGGTAGCCCTGCCGTCCACGATCATGTTCGGTTGGTGGCCGCAGTTTGTTTTGTTGCTGCTTCACAGCTATTTTGTTTTGTGGTGAGTTAACAGCTTGGCGGATAACAAGAAAAACGTCAGCACCCCTCGGCCATGGCACTACTTGGAAAAATGTTAGAATGCCACGTATATACAGGAGATATACGTATATATAGGAGACGTAGGCTATATAACCTCCAATGATAACCTCAAATGATAAAAATCGATAAAATTGTCTGTCCGTGTCTTTTTTCTAGTGAAAATTGCGTAGCACCTGCTTTGCTTTCGTTGAATCGATGCAAACTACACTAAACATGACAACTTGGACACCTTTTACCTGCGGCGCATCGCGTAACAACATTGGATTTTGACGATCTCCGCACACATATGGAGCAAACTTATCGCGCGTACATGAAACATCGCAACTTTCCTCTGTTTTCTCAGTTTTCCGGTCATAATATCCCGATTACGACCATACACTCACCCGTAAACGCCAGTTAACCTATGATATCCACTCCTTCCTCCATGTATCCACTGCATACACGGCGTATGAACGCAAAGTCATTTATAATTTGACGTTTCTCCGAGCCTCAGACTCTGACGTCACAGGACCGTCCGCCATTGTTGCTATAGGGGATCTGCACGACCCCATTCGTGGGCGTTTTTGGAGCACACGCGCGTCGATGAGCGTTTCCAAAATGGGAATCGCAAAAGAACGACGCGTAGGGTTCTCCCTTCGCCGTGCGTGTTGGCAGTTGGAGGAGATAGCTCAGCAAGTTTTGGCGGGCGACGCCACTTTGCAATTATAATATATGATGACAAGTTGTCCCAAGGTTACATCATCCATGTTAATAATATGTGAATAGTGATAAAACTATTGCAAAATTATTAAATTATTAAATTAAATTATTTTTATTTGTTGCACTTGTTTGTAGAGTGCGTTAATTTAAATTAAGTGGATGTCAAAAATACTTTTTTATCCTACACGATGGGAAAATATCATTTTCGTGTCTCTATGGAGACACGAAAGTAGCTATTTGCCCGCCGGTCCCAGTCCGGCCTGTAATTAACACCTTTCGGCGCTAGCCACGAAAATAATTGTACACAATATAACTCTGTCCAATCAAAACACAGTTTTCGATTCGGTTTGGCGTTTGCCATTAAAACGTCAACGGATTTTGTTTGTCAAAAGCCAATATCTCAGTGCTTAGTCTTTAGAAACGCGTGATTTTATTACGATATTGTTGTATAGGATTAGTTTTTATGTACCGAGGGCATTAGATGAATGATTATGCTCCGAGGGTGACCGGGCCTATCGGCCCTCGAGCTTTTTAAGTCGCCCGACGGTGTAAACATCAAGTAATGCCCGAGGTGCATACAACATTTTATGTCCTACAATGGTTTTGTTCCTCCGTTTGAATAATCTTAAGGGTCGGTGCGAAACGAAAAAAGCGCGTTTTTGCGAAGTTGGTAGTATCATACTGCTATACTACCAACTGCACGATCCACGGTGACCTTGAAACGATTATCACCACTTTTTACCGTTCATTGTAATTGTTTATTCCCAAATCTTTTGCATTCACGTAATTAAACATAAACGAACAATGATCACAACAGGCAGAACCTATCTAAACTGTAAATACAGAACCAAATTGTAGTCGCAATTTGCACGACGAGTTGGCGCTAAGTGTCAATAAGCACGATTACAGTTCAATATTTATGTGATTACTGTACAAGACGCGTAAATTACAATTTATTTTTGTATGGTTGTATATACCATTCGGTTTAGGAGAGCATGGGTGTTAAAATCTTTATTTTATCTCCATTGTATCTATTTTGTGCGGTTATTAGATACTTAAAAATCATCAATAAATAGAGATAATTGAAATGAGATATTCATTAACAAACTTGACAATTCAGATATTAATTTAATTGTCTCTTACGAACGCCTTGTCCATTTTTATTTTGCATGATTTGTGTGTGGTCAGCTTAATCGGCCGTTATTTGCTTAATTGCCTTAATTGCCGACCGTTAATAAATATTTTGATGTTATCAAGTGACATGCGTATCTACGGACTTGAATAACAATACAAGCAATTGAGTGAGTGACAATTCAGATAATTAATTGTCATACTTATAACCTTAATCGCCAATAATTGACATTGATTACTTAAAATTTATAATTTGAATGACAAATATTTCATATGTTTGACATATAACCATGGCAACCCTTAATGCCTGCGCGGGCGTTAAGAAGCAGTTTTGCCCCGGTATCTAAGATGTAAAATGTCACTTTGTGATCATGTAGGACATAAAAAGATTATGGTGCACCACGCCCAGAAAGTGGTTTTCCGGGGCTCAAGAGGTGTGCAACTCTTTTCTAGGCCCGGAAAAGAACCACTTTCTCGGCTTGATGCACAATATACTATACCTATGATAACATTGTTTACGCAGGTAAAACCACGAGGATGGCAAAACTTGTAAACGCCCCGTTAGTTGTTTAGTATTTTATTGGTTATCTATCATAAATAAATAAATTTGGTCATTTAGGGTCCGCGATCCATGAAGTGATGTTTTTTTAAATTTTTTAATTTCTGATTTTAAATTTAACAGGAGAAAGATTTGAAAAATATATGTATTAGTAGCACTTTATTAGCGTAACACATACAGTGTGTCCAGTTTTATTATCCATTTCTCAGAAAATTTTATTGTTTAGAAAAGTTGCCGGGTTGTATCAAACCGAAACGAGAATAGTCAAATATGTAGATTTCGGTGCGGAGGTGGCCGAGTGGATAAGGCGTATGCCTTCCACTCAGAAGTCCAGGGTTCAAGCCCAGGTTAGGCAGGGGATTTTTCAAATACTCCGTCTCCCCGACTGCCGCACAGATAAGCCACTGGCTTTGTGCACATGGCAACATCCCCAAAAAAAAAAATAATATACCGAGCGATTTGCATATATGAATTTGTGTTAAGAGTAAAGCTTTTATTTTCATTATTATCGATAAACTTTATTTGGAAATGTTGTTTATAAGTAAAAATTATATTTAAATATAAAGTCATAGCCACCTATCCTGAAATTCTTCTTTTTCTATTCTTACTTTTATGACAAATATTAGTCAATGACAGTGATACTAAAGGGTTCGTTTTAATCTATTTGTTATAAATTTGAATACATTTTTTTATTATTTTGGTATGAGAACTAATGTTTATTTAGAACTAGCGCAAATTTACTTCTTTTCTTAATGCGCAGTTGATCCCCACCCTGTAGACAAAAATTGTTCATACTATAATCAATACACGAGCATGACTTACCTTTAATTCAATTAATATTAATGACTTTGGATATGTTTATAATAGTAATTATCCATCTACAGCAAGCGATTATGTCGATGTTGCTGATATTGTCAATGAAAGACACCCGGACAACAAAATTACCCATTCAACCATTTCTAGGATAATCAGAAAATTCAAGCAGACTGGGCCTGTTGAAAATCTTGCCGAAAATAAGCAAGCAAGTTTACAAGTTTTGCAAGCGGTAATCGAGCATAGAACGACTTTGGCTTGGCAAATTGCTTCTCACACCCAATGCAGTAAACCACCAGCACATAACATACAAAAACAGAACAAATATCACCTTTATAAACCAAAATAACTACTAAACTAAAGGCAAGCCACTATGGCAACTGATATGACTTCATTATTATCAATAATCATTACTTGAAGATGTTGTTTAGAAGTAGAATTTAATAATTTCTGGTTTAAAAAGTTCTTGAAGGTATTTAAAAACGTGTTGACACGCTGTTCAGGAATTGACGATATAAATCTACATTTAAATTTTAACAAAAACGGGCCTAGATATTTGATTGTTCAAAATACCGCACAGTACATTGGTCTTAAAATGGTACTAATATCGGCATTCTACCGTAAAATTCGAGTTGTCTCGTGTCCACCAACGGCTAATTTGTGAAGAAACAGTGCTATTTGACATAATTGTTGCAACGTCTATCCATGGAATATTAACAACAAAAAATCTATCCTCTTCCATTTCCCCCTCAAACCAGATGGCTAGGTCATACCTATGGCATCAGGTCTGATGTCATGGGCATGGTACTGATGCCATAGTGTCTTTCCTTTAGTGTACTTTAATTTTCGTATGTTTTTTAAATGTATTTATTCCGTTTTAGTATGTCTGGAATGCTGTTGACTTACTGCATTCGGTGTGAGAAGCAATTTGTCAAACCGAAGTCGTTCTATGCTCGACTACCGCTTGCAACACTGGTAAACTTGCTTTCTTATTTTCGCCAATATATTTTTTGTGGTGTTTCTTGAAAAGATTTTAAACAGACCCAGTCTGCTTGAATTTTCTGATTACCCTAGAAATTGCTGAATGGGCAATTTGGTTGTCCGGGTGTTTTTCATTGAAAATATCTGCAACATCGAGATAATCGGTTTTCTGTAGATGGATAACTACTATTATCAACATATCCAACGTCATTAATATTAATTGAATTAAAAGTAAGTCACAATTAAAAGTAAGTTATTGTATGATCTATTATTATCTACAGGGTGAAATATCAACTATGTTTGCATCAAGAAAATGAGTAATTTTGCGCTAGTTCTAAATAAACATTAGTTACAATACCAAAATAATAAAAAAAAATCCAAATTTATAAAAAAATAGATTAAAACGAACATTTTAGTATCACTGGCATTGTCTAATAGTCATAAAAAACCAAAAAAGAAAAATTTCAAGTTAGGTTGCTATGACTTCATATTTGAATAAAATGTTTACTTCTAAACAACATTTCCAAATAAAGCTTATCGATAATGATGAAAATGAAGGTACGTTATCACAAGTTCATATATTCTGAATCGCTTGGTATATGGTACCGAAATTTACATATTTAACTATTGCCCTTTCATACAAGCTGCAAACTTTTATAAAGAATAAGATTTCCTGAGAAATAGATAATAAAAAAATCCCATATGATGTGGAGTTTCCTGGACACACAAATACCTAAATGTTCTAAAGAGTCATTATAAATTATTGTAGCTGAACTAGGCCCGGGGAGATAGACACCCCCGGTCACACTCTCTTCAAATGCGAGAGGTGGGTCGTGGCCATAACGGAGTGCCTGTACGAGGAGGACCTTGCCGAGCAAAGGATGGTCTCCCGTATGCTAGAAGGACCTCGGCAATGGGAGGAGATCTCCCGCACAATTTCCGGATATTGAAAACAAAGGACGAGGTAGACAAGAGGAGGGTAGAACAATAGCGTCCAGTCCCTCAGACAGTTGCTGAGGACAGCCCGGAGGCAGACCCCCTCAGAGCTGGACAATGAGGCAAACCAAACGCCAGGGTTGCACCACATCTAGGCAGTATAGACAGGAGGATAGAACGGAGAGGCGAAGGAACGTGCAGGGACCTCTGAATCCTTATTATGTAAGGAGGCCTGATGGTCCGGGGACTGCAGAACCTGGAAATACAGAAGAAAAGATGTACCGGAGACCGGTACAGAAAAGCTTACGGCTAACCGGGAGCGAGACGACAAAGAGAAGAGTCCAGGACGATCCGGAGCGAAGCTGCCGGAACAGAGCCAGCAGCAAATGGAAGTGACCACCGGAACTGCCAACCGGGCACCAATGGTCAGAGACGAACGGAAAAGAACGTGCCCCAGAAAGAGGTGGAGGAAGAAGCCTTGAGTTCTGTCAGTGAAAGTGGAGAACTGACCAGGTCACATCGCATGGGATATTCAATTGACATTAGGATGTAGGAAATAAGTCTAAGTAGAAATAAACCTATGTATTCGAATAAGGTAGTGATTATAGAAGTGTGAATCTAGGTAGATATAGAATGTTTTGTCAATAAAGAGCTACGACCCGAACCGAAAAGAGCGAAGGGAGTTTACCATAGTTAATTTAGAGAAGAAGTCTCCAGATTGACGATGCCCATCAGGCAAGGCCTGTCTGGAGGGGCGGTGGTGGGCCTTCCCCTCTCCCGACAAAAAAGTCGAACTAGGCCATGCCCATGTTATTACATTTAAGCCGCTTTACACAAACAAGAATCAAACTTACATTAGGTTATGCAACTAATTTAACAGTTGCGTATAGAACAGTGGTGTCATAGTAGTAATCAGTTCAAATAATGCGCAAAAACAAATTTTTACTTTGGATCTCAGCACCTGCTTCGACTACAATCATTTATAATAACCCTGTAATAGAATTTAACTGGTTTCAAACTTGTGTTTCTGGCTATCTATAATATGTCAAATATAACATACACTTACAATGGTAAGTCTTGGAAACTCATGATCATCTGGGTCTGAACTCAAATCCTCGTCATCAGAATGATTAGCAGCCCTTTGTAAGAATAACTTAACTTTTCTGATACTCTTCAGTGATGATAAACTGGACGTCCGCATAGGTTTATTGGAGCACGTCGTGAATATATCTTCAGGTACAGGAGGGAGGTTAACAACGTTATTTAAATCAATCAAAGACTCCCTCGATATATTCTCTGGGTATTTTTCATCTACATCAGACTTCACACTTTTCACGCTGGCAGTCCGATGTAGAACATTGTGATCTGACATCTTTTGCTTCGCCTCCAAATACTTTATCTTTTCTGATAAATTGGCTAAATTGGGCACTGTGTCAGGAGAATCAACCTCTATATCACTCAATTCTTTTTCTATGATTGACAGAAGTTTCTCGTATTCAATTTTTATGGTATAACAGGGTAAATCGTTAACAGCCAATGGTGCTGTATCTATAAGACTTATAACGCTCATAACTAATTTCTGGGCTAATAACAGAAAGCTCTTGCTTGTTGTATGAAGTGTAGCGACATTCTTCGCCGCTTTGGCTGTTAAATTTCGTAAGTAGGATACGTATTTTTCACTGGAGACGCACTTCTCTCTTATCTTCATTCCCATTTCGGTCATAATTATCGAGTTTTGAAGTAAATATTCGGTTTGAGTACGGAAATTCAACACACTGGTAGTTGGAGATGATGATGATGACGGTGTCACGTGCAGACCTTCAGTCTCCATAATTACACTCCTTCGAAGTAAGAAAAAATAAACTGACGTGACGTTGTTCAAAGTAAAGGTTATTTTTAGATTCTACAGCTGCCACTTGATCATAACAAAAAATGGGGTGCGTAATTTGTTAGCTTTGTTCGCTGAGCGCATCTGGAATGCGTTCGGGAAGTAATTTATATTAGACCAGATGTGTTAGTGTATAGTGGTAGAGAAATCAGAGCGAGACATCGTATTGGTCCAATATAAAAGTGTACCTGAACTAGTCCGGGATTCGCTCAGCGAACAAATCTATCATTGGAAACGGAACTGGTTTGTGTTTTCGTTAAATGAAAATAATATTTAATTTAAGCATAAGTTTTTTGTTTATATAAAAATCTTTCTTGTATGTATATTTTCATTCCACCGCCACGAGAATCTTGTTTATAGTTATGTTAACTCGCCCAAAACAACCTCGACCACGTAATGTTGTGTACCCTCAATGCGATAATTTCGACCTCGCTCGCTAGACGAATTTCAAAAACCAGAAATATAAAAGGAAGGGGGTCGATTTAGTGCTATATAAGCCAGGAAATGTTTCTCTTAAAGCAGAGTTCCCGTCCGACTTCCAATCCGTTCGTTCTGTTGGCAAACGAAGCTAGCGAACGATACTTTCTCTCTTTACAGTACCGCCTGAACTTCGAGAATAGTATATTGTGTACCAAGCCGAGAAAGTGGTTCTTTTCCGGGCAAGAGAGGCCCGGAAAACCACTTTCTGGGCGTGGTGCACACATAATTTATATCCTACACAACAATATCCTAATTCAATCACATCAATTTCTAAAAACTAATCTCTGACATATTGGCTTTTGACAAATAATATCCGTTGACGTTTTAATCACAAACCTTAAACCGATTCGAAACTGTGTTTTGATTGGACAAAGATATTGCATTTTCCGGGCTAGCCCCGAAAAGTGTTCATTACAGGCCGGGCTGGGGCTGGTTGACAAATAGCATCTTTTGTGTCTCCATGAGACGCGAAAACGACATTTTCGCATCGTGTAGGATAAAAAAGTAAGTTACCTGTATGTTTCCGCCGATGCAGATAAATGGGACTGTTGGCAATTGAAGCTAGCGTCTTATTAAGTCGACATATATATATATATACTTTGTTATAATAATAATAATAGTAATAATAATAATAATATTTATTAATCATAAATTAAATTACACGTTAACAATAAGAGAATTTATATAACTTTATGATCAATAGGACCGGGTCAGACTGGTTTAAATAAAACCGGTGATCTTCCCCCAAGCCCTTAGCACATTCTTCTAATTACACAATCATGACGAATCAAAATAGAGGTCTACCCAACGACTGAGAACAAAACACGCACATAAACAAAATACATTTCAAAAGATTTTGCAGAGACACACACATCCATAATTACTTAGTAGGCTGCTGAAGCTCATAAATGTGACGCTTATACTTTAATTTGAAACTGCTGCTACTTAACGACCTGAGTGATTCCGGCAGACTATTCCAAAATGATGCAACTCGATAGGTGAACGACTTGGTACAAGCAACCGATCTATGCTTTGGTATCGTTAGCTGATCTTTTCGACGAACATTAACATTGTGGACATCAGTGCGATATGTAATTTTGTTGCACAAATACGTGGGCTGTCTCTCAGTAAGCACTCTATAAAACAATGATCCCGTGTGCACCATCACCCTTCCAACCATATTCAGCCATCCGCAGTCCCCTAATTTATATGAAATTCTTTGGAATTTACGGATTCCACAAGAAAAGCGCAAACACGAATTTTGTACTAACTGAATTCTACGCTGATTTCTCTTGGTTATACATGCACCATAAACCGAACCACAATAACTAACAGCTGATAGTATCAGTGAATCCGTTAACAATAGTTTACTATTCTGGCAAAGGACATGACGATAGGAATAAAGAGACCTCAAGATTCCATATGATCTGGTCAATAGCTTAGCAACATGAAGGTCAAAACTAGGATCGCTATCAATCCACAAACCCAAATTCCTCACACAGTCAACATAATCCACGGGCTTTCCATCAATTACGATGCGAAGTTGTGCCTTGATCGATTGCAACTTACTCTTATTTCCAAAAATAATCACGTTTGTTTTACTAGAATTGATCTGAAGACCATGCGCAGTTGAAGCATTAACTAGGGCCTCAAGGTCGGCACTCATTCGCAAACCAGCAAAGTGCAATGCATCATAGCTAAAACTGTATGATAGCTGGCTGTCGTCCGCATATGCATGGAAATTACAATAATTCAGGCACCGATACATATTACTCGTATAGATGATAAACACTAATGGTCCACATATACTTCCCTGAGGGACACCACAAGTCAGTGACAATGCTGACGAGTACGAGTTTTTAATCCGTACACGTTGCTGCCGATCAACCAAATACCGTTAAAACACACATTGTGTGTTTCCGCCGATGCCGATAAATAGGACTGTTGGCAATTGAAGCTATCGTCTTATTGAGTCGACGTATAGGGTCATTATAAATGATTGTAGTCGAAGTATGCCATGAAATCAAATGTAAATATTTCTGGTTGCCGCTCTATTTGAATGGAATACCATTATTCTACACACAAAAGTAATGGCCTAAACATTGGTTACATAACCTATTTCATGTTTGACAGTTGTTTGGGTATAGCGGCACAAAATTATTAACATGGACATGGCCTACTTCGACTACAATCATTTATAATGACCCTGTATATATACTTTGTTATTGTGTGTTTCCGCCGATGCCGATAAGTGGGACTGTTGGCAATTGAAGCTAGCGTCTTATTGAGATATATATATATATATATATATATATATATGACCTAAATAAAACCCAAAATATGACCAAAATAAACAGTCAATTTTGGTAATAGTATGAAAAGTCATTTATTAAGTATTTAGCACTAATATGAATAATATATATTACCGAGGATGATTAAGCATTACACGGCAATATTCATGGGACTTGGTTATAGTTCCTAACAAAACATGATTGGTTTTATGAGGGCTTTTCTAAGGGTAATAACATGTTTTTAACTCGGATAACTAAGTTCTAAGTGTAATATGCTTACCGTGCAAAAACTAAATAGGTACCCTATTTATATGCTTTGTCGCGATGTAAGTCAAACTACCCAACTAGTTATTATTTTATTTTTTGATGATTTTTTTATTTATAGATTTTACGTCGGCCTTCGCAATGTAGCACATTGGCCATAAATCAAATTTCTAAATTGTTAAACTCCAAAAAGTAAACCAGTTTCCGGGATAGGTGAAGGATCGGTGTATTAAAAGGCGGCAATATTTTTTCACCTTGGCCCTCCGCCACGTGTTGTTGTCAGCCAAAAGTTAGATTTTAGTATGGCTGAAGATAGATGCACATAAGTTGACGCTCCTGAAAACGGTTGCAATTTTGTGTTTTAAGGAAAAATGTGACCTTTTTTTATACATTCTTTGGAACCAAGTATGAACTTTCATTCGACATTATTTTTATTAAAATTTACGCACAATTTTGTTTATAGCTGGGCCGAGAACATTCGCTGTTGTAAAAAAAACAGCTTTATGCAGAACTTGAGTGTTTTAGTTTTAGTGTTTAGCTTAATTAAGCTTTTGAAAGTGGTTCAAATAATAGTATACATATTTGACATTAAAACTACTGGAAAATCTGCTGCGGATAGGTGCGGATGCGGTTTTTGTGATTTTATTTCTAATACGTTGTAAAGGAAAATCTAAAAATTGATGTACCGGCTTATATGTAATTTCATGCAATTTCTTTATACCGTGATAGTAGAGGTAATTTAGAACATATTTAACCAGATTTAGTTATATACAAATGGTTACGGTTATCGAGATATTGACAATTCTATGTTCAAGGCATCTTGTATGTTGTAAATGCCGTTCTGTACGTATATTTTTCCGTATTGGATCACGTATAGCAAACCACCCTTGTATATGAATTTCTTGGAAATTTGTTGCTTGAAGCCAATCGGATTCATATTCAAGGCAAGAAAATACATCGAAAGTACCTACTCGCATACAAAGTTCACTGGTTTAAAATGGATTCTTGTTGAAGAGAGCCAATAGTAAGTTTGTGAATAGAAACTGGTTAGGCGTTTTCGATAAATGTGTTTACGCGGAATGCGAATCCGGGTCCAACACATGCGTATTAGGTTATACCACAAAAAAACGACCGTTTCAGCTTGAAGTATGATCAAATTTCGAAATTTTTCATGGAAACAATAAGCATAAATATTAGACAATTTTAAAATAATACTAAATATTTATATTGATAAATATGGTAAAATAGGTTGTTAATTGCCTCTATTATTACGTCTTAAAAGGAATGCATCGAACGGAAAATAGCATGAATAGCGTAAGTACCGTTTCAATACACAATATCGACTGGTGTAAACTTTCATTTTCTTCCTCTACCACTGGTCTAAAAATATAAAACATTTTTCAAGATTTTTTTACAACATAACAGACCCAAAAATATTATTTAATATAACTCAGAAACGACATGTATTGTTCAATTGGAAATCTGTCAATACTGCGTATTTAAACAGTACATAACAATATTTTGGAGACTGTGGCGAACTTAATAATAAAATTATAAACCCCTAACCACAACAAGTATTTTAGAAACCTAAATACGTATTTCAGCAACTATGTTGCCATCTTCCGTAGAACCTAAAAAAGAAAAAGAGAGATTAGCACTTCATAGTATCTTTACTGGATATTGTCCAAGCAAATCACTAGTGGAAGTCAGACTTCCACTAGTTGTTTTCACCAGACATAATACCGTGAAAGCGACAAAAAAGAAAAAAGAAAATAAACAATTATATAAATATAAACAAAACACTTCTTTGATCTCCAAATTTTGAAGTGTAAAGAAAGACAGACATAACTGATTTCGCAGTTGAATAATCCCCCTAATTACACTATAGAATACTTTCTTCAGTTTTCTTTTTAATTATATCAAGAATTGTATGACACGTCAGATACGTACACGTTCAACGTACATTCTAAATTACATTTACAGTACATTGGTGTACCATTTTCAAAAACTAATGATTTCTTATCGCGTATTTAGATTGCACAACATTTAAAGAATACACTGTAAAATAACGTCACAAAGAAATTCGAAAAATTAACTATTAACGAATGGTACGTCATTTTAAAGAGGAGAAATGTGGGTACAGTATAGAAAATAATTTGTGAATAATATTGATAGATGTGCGTATCGCAGATGGTTAAAAAAAGTTGCCGATAATCCTAATATAACCGATTATATTTTTTATACCATTTTGTTGTTCTGGTGTACCATTCTGGTGTACCATTTTCAAAAATGACATTATTTTATTGCTTATTTTGATAGCACAACATTTAAAAAATACATTGCCTATAAAACTGTCAGAAAATAATTCGAAAAATTAACGATTCCACAGCCAAAAGTCGAGCGGCTCGTCGAAGCCGACTTCGACGAGCCGCTCGACTTTTGGCTGTGGAATCGTTAATTTTTCGAATTATTTTCTGACAGTTTTATAGGCAATGTATTTTTTAAATGTTGTGCTATCAAAATAAGCAATAAAATAATGTCATTTTTGAAAATGGTACACCAGAATGTACCCTTAATAAGTGGATCACCATAGAATCGGATATAATTCAAAACAGTTATTATTAATGCATTTAGATTCATTTAGGACATGAGTTCAATTCACTTTAGTTAAAGCAAAAATATAAATCGTTTATTAAGGTAAGTATTTATTCTCTATAAAAATGCATATTTATGATAAGATAAAGTTGGATAAATTAAAAAAAAGTATACACACATTACATTTATCGTAATGTGCGTTTACTTTGCAAATAAAATCTATTAAATTGTATTTTCTTTTTCATATTTTTAAAACAATATCATGCAGTCGCTACCGGCAGTCAAAATAGAAACACTTGTTTCTACGATTAATGAGTGATAAGTAATTCTTAGATTTATGATTGACGAGTAATGAGTGACGAGTGATATCGATAATCATGAGTGTCACTCATCTCGGGTTAGTTGAGTGATGCCCAACTCTCAGTTTGACGCAAAATTATCGATCGGTCTGTCCGTCTGTCTGTGTATACGATAACAATACAATTGTTTATTTTAGCTCTGGTGTGTGCTAGTACCTTTTGTGCAGAACGATGCATAGAATTCAAAAAAGTAATTCAATACAGGTTGTTCCATTTAAAAAAATATCTTTCTTAGGAAAACCTGTTTGCTATATTTTGTTGCAGATTATGACCAACCGGTGCACAATTTGGTTATGGCAGGTAAACACGCTTATTGAACGCTTCTTACGTAATCATAATCTAAGCCAGAGCAATAAAACTAAGAACCGGTATTGATATATACAATCTTTCTTAGACTGCTGTTTTTCCTTAAAAATTCCAATAAATCAAAAAGTGTAAAGTTTACAGTATGTTATGTTATTTTTCATTGTCGTAAAATTTTGCGAGGAATTAAAAATTGTGCCGAAATATAGGTTGTTCCATTTAACAAAACATAAGTTTAGGTTGGTACTATGTTATGGAACATCCTGTATACACGCTAATATTTTTACAATGTGCGCCTCGGCTTTGTGTATATATGAGTGAAAACAGTTTTAAAAGATCTTCATTAACAGAGGCATAATCTTCCGAGATCGCACTGTTGAGACATCCTGTATAGTGTATATATTCACAATTTGTTGTGTAGGTTTTGAAGTATTTCGCCCTAAGAAAAATGGGAGTCGAACATACATCTTTCCGCGATTGTAGCTTGTTACCTTATTTAATTGATATCTAGAATGATGATTAATAAACTAAACTAGGTGCTGTACTATTCAGGCCTACCACTACAGTTTACTGTGACAATAGGGTATTTATTGGAGATTATAAAAAACAATAAATAAGCTAAAAACCCAGGCACCCGGAGAAGCTTTGGCTACTGCTACACATTTTTGTATAATACATAACTGCGAAGAGTAAACATTTTCATGTCTATGTCGGTCTTTTCATGTCTCAAATAAAAAGAAAACTGTATGTAATATTTAGTCGTATTAACTAAAAATTCACGCAGCATCTTTTTAATATGTCTACTTGAGTACTTGATTCAATAGGATTTGTGGTGGACACAAGAAAAGGTATGTGCAATTGATAGAATTTATTGATGTAATAGCACCGCAAATAATTTATTTAGTTTTATTTCAAATAATATTTGCAATGTGCGTACACTAGAATAGTTGACATAAAGCAGCCTATGCCACTCAAAATAAATAACAAACGATAAAAACAAGCGGGATGTAATTTTGAAATAAAAAAATTCAGCCACGGCCTGGATTTGAACCTTTGTATCTCGCATACCATGCACAACCCAACTGCGTCCGAGAGCAGAAATAAATATGAAAATACTCATATAATATATATTTCTTGCGCTATCACCTCCGCAACGTTGCCAGCGTTTTTCGGATGTCACAGCGTACGTTGTACGATACAAAACACGGGGCCATATATGCGGAGGTGACTTCGTAGCGGTCGTATCTAGTATGGGCGACACTAGCGCTCGTGATCTACGCTTGAACTAACATGACTTGTCCATACATATACAATGGACGTTATCGGCTCCGACGCAATTTTTTGATTTGAGCTCCCTAGGCCACCTAGACCACATTTCCGTTGAAAACAAGGCGATACGTTGTCACCTCCGATTTTGGAGCCATCAACGTTATATATGAGGTGACAACGTACACTCTGTCATACGCGTTGGAGCCCACACCGTAGCAACCATATGTATATATATATATATATAAAATAAAACTTAAAATTTTTTTGATCGTGGAATTAATGTGCAATTCACTATTTGTTTGGGTATCGATCATTGGCGAAAATTAAAGAAAAGTCTTTAAATCAATGCAATATTTCGGGTCTTTATTGATCCTTCTTCATGGCATGGTCTAAAAATAAGTTTACAAATCTTTACAAAACAAACAGAGTGTTATCGGCGCACAAACTTACTTCGAGTCTTAATGAGGCAGCGAATAATTGCAGACAAATACATTTAGACGAGACAATCGATTAGCATCTCACAGCAACTAACAAGACACTTGGACTCTACAAATACACAAATCAAAACAAACCACAGGCAAACCGTGTGGTGTCGTACGGTGCCCACTTGACATATGCAACCAGCCACCAACCTCCAAAACAAAATATATTAGCGGGAACTGTATGTTGCCAACTAACCTCTCTCAAAGCAACACAATTTTCACGGACACACAATCAAACAAACGAAACCTCAGAAGCCTCAGAATGCTAGTAACGAGCTTTCACCATTCCCCGATTTAGAGCGATTCTTATCATAATCGATTATGAACGCGTATATATTGCTTAGATTTTCCACATCAAGCTTAAAATTAACTGTATTATCTGTAATGTTTATATAATACATCTCAAGGAACATTCTGATTTCTGGTGATTTCTTAGACAAGATTCGGAATGTGAGGATACCAGATGATTACGTTTTAGCATCATTTGACGTCGTTAGCCTCTTTACAAACATACCTTTGGAGCTGGTCATTGAGGTTATTAGGTTGAGGTGGGATTTGATCCAGCCGAACTGTGAGTTTACATGTGAGTTATTTGTGGATACCGTAAAATTTCTGTTCGACAACACCTACTTTACTTTTGATGACAAATGTTATCAACAGGTATTTGGAACACCAATGGGCTCTCCAATCAGCCCTATATTGGCGCTTATAACTATGGATTATGTCTTGGAGCAGGTAACGGCTCTGCTTGATTTTGAACCTCCGTTTGTGTACAAGTTTGTAGACGACTTGATAACGTGTGTTCCGGGGGGTAGGGTGGATGACATCTTGGCGGTCTGGAATAGTTTCAATCAGCATATACAGTTCACGATCGAACTAGAAAAGAACAACAGCATTCCTTTTCTGGACTGCAGTGTCATGAGGGTTGGAGACGGTTCAATTCTGACTGACTGGTACACAAAACCTACGTACTCAGGTCGCTACATCAACTATTACTCTAATCACTCTTTTAACCATAAAATTAATACTGTGGTTGGTATGAAGAGTCGAATATTAAAAATATGTAGCCCAGAATTTCAGCCCTCAGCACTAAAGAAGCTACAGTCAGCGTTTGCAAATAATGGTTTCCCACACGCATTGCTTAATAAGCTGTTGTTCTCTTCTGCCAATATCACCCAGAGATCTCGCAGCATATTCGATCCCCCGGAACAAACAACACCGTTATACTTAAAATTGATGGCAATTCCGGCAGTTACAGGTAAAATTAAAAGAGTAATCCTGCCTTTTCTGAGTGAAAACCAAAAAATTGTACAACATTACCCAAATAAGTTGAAAGCTATTTTTGGAAAAATTAAAGATCGAGTGCCTCTACTGTTTAGATCTAATGTATGATAATGTATAATGTATGGTGTCTCATGCAACGATTGCGATGGAAAGTACGTGGGTGTAACTTCTCAGTGGCTTAGAAACCGCATAAACTTACACAAAAGCGACTGCAACACCAAAAAAAAACAGATGTGCCTTGGCGGCTCACGCGATCAAAAATAACCACACCTTCAACTTTGATGAAGTTAAAGTACTTGACACTGAGGCAAACTATAACAACAGAATGTTCCTTGAGATGTATTATATAAACATTACAGATAATACAGTTAATTTTAAGCTTGATGTGGAAAATCTAAGCAATATATACGCGTTCATAATCGATTATGATAAGAATCGCTCTAAATCGGGGAATGGTGAAAGCTCGTTACTAGCATTCTGAGGCTTCTGAGGTTTCGTTTGTTTGATTGTGTGTCCGTGAAAATTGTGTTGCTTTGAGAGAGGTTAGTTGGCAACATACAGTTCCCGCTAATATATTTTGTTTTGGAGGTTGGTGGCTGGTTGCATATGTCAAGTGGGCACCGTACGACACCACACGGTTTGCCTTTGGTTTGTTTTGATTTGTGTATTTGTAGAGTCCAAGTGTCTTGTTAGTTGCTGTGAGATGCTAATCGATTGTCTCGTCTAAATGTATTTGTCTGCAATTATTCGCTGCCTCATTAAGACTCGAAGTAAGGTTGTCCGCCGATAATACTCTGTTTGTTTTGTAAAGATTTGTAAACTTATTTTTAGACCATGCCATGAAGAAGGATCAATAAAGACCCGAAATATTGCATTGATTTAAAGAGTTTTCTTTAATTTTCGCCAATGATCGATACCCAAACAAATAGTGAATTGCATATATATATATATATATATATATATATATATATATATATATATATATATATATATATCATCATTTCCGGTGTAACCGGAAGTAACCGAAAACTCAAAATATTTTAGTTGAGACGATTGTGTCTAACAATATAAGTCCACGAATTTTCAATCTGTCATTTCATTTGGTTCTCCATATACTTCTAATGGCAGCTCGTCGTGGGAGACCCTGTATATATATATATATATATATAAAAAATATATATATATTTTTTTTTATATATATATTTTTATATATATATATATATATATATATATATATATATACAGGGTCTCCCACGACGAGCTGCCATTAGAAGTATATGGAGAACCAAATGAAATGACAGATTGAAAATTCGTGGACTTATATTGTTAGACACAATCGTCTCAACTAAAATATTTTGAGTTTTCGGTTACTTCCGGTTACACCGGAAATGATGTCATCTTTTATATTTCAAATGGAACACCCTGTATTTTATCGCATTTTTGAAATCTTCATTAAATTCTAGATCAATTTTATGTTACATTCCCTATACCTAACATGTCATTTTTGAGATATTAATTGTTTTTATTAAAAAATGACAGCTGCACGGTTACTTTCAATCACTTATAAACTATCCCCTTTGACAATTGGAAAAAAGTTGTCCGGCGAAATTGTTGTGAAGGTAACGTATTATCGACACATCGGTAGAACTCTTATAAAAGTTATACAGGGTGTTCAAATTATAAGATCAAAGTTGAATTCGAGAATAGTATTAAAAGTCGATCTTTTCAAATGGCAACCCTAACATATGAATACATTTCTGAATTCTATGGAATATTTTAGATCTATTTTGTGTACAATGTCCTATACCTAAAATGTAAATGTACCTACTTAAATCGTTTTAAACATCACAGTGGAAATTGCACATATTGCCAAATCTAGATTGCGTTGAAAACAACTGAACAAGTTGGAATAAACAGAACTTTTTAATAAAACAAGTTTTGTAGGTACATTTTTCATTATGATTGGTTTAGTATTTATAAAATTATAAGCCTACAATAAAACACAATATTAGAAATAAAAGAAAACGTTAAAAAAATAAAAAAAACACTTAATTCTATTTCAGTAACTGTTCTAAAACGATGCCGTTTTTCGCTAAACATGCTACTATTCCTTTTACCATATTATTGTTGGTGGCGTCCCTGATAGAGTTAGCACATAACCCAATGAAAGCAGCTGGAAGTCTATCTTTCATGTTCTCCTTATCAGTTATTGGGTCCTCCATTATTGGGTGGTTTCAAATGGACGATGCTCCAGCGCAGATAACAGTTGCAGTAAGACGCTTGGTTAACGAGCGATAATCGGCGATCGGTGGAATCCGCTTAATGGGCCATACAAATATCCACCGCGTTCCCCGACTTGACACCAATGAATTTATTAATTTCGGGAGCTATTAAAGACGTAGTTTATGAGAACCCAATAATTGATAAGGAGAACATGAAAGATAGAGTTCGAGCTTCTTTCAATGGGTTATGTGCTAACTCAATCAGGCACGCCACCAACAATAATGCGTTAAAAAGAATTAAAGCATATTTAGCGGAAAACGGCAACGTTATTGAACAGTTACTGAAATTGAATTATGCATTTTTTTAAAAATTACCTTACGATTTAGTTTTATTTTTAATAGTGTGCTTTATTGTAGGCTTATAATTTTATAATTACTAACTTAATTATAATGAAAAATTACCTAGAAACTTGTTTAATAAAGTTATGTTTTCCAAATTGTTCAATTGTTTTCAAAAGCAATCTAGATTTGGCAATGTTTGCAATTTCTACTGTGATGTTTACAAATCGATTTCAGTAGGTACAAGTACATTTTAGTCATAGGACATTGTACACAAAGTTGATCTAAAAATTTCCATAGAATTGAGAAATGTATTAATATGTTAAGGTTGCCATTTGAAAAAATCTACTTTTAGTACTTTTCTCGAATTCAACTTTGAAGTTACACTTTGAACAGCCTGTATAACTTTTAGAAGAGTTCTACCGATTTGTCGATAATACGTTACCTTCACAACAATTTTGCCGGACAACTTTTTTCCAACGGTCACAGGGGATAATTTATAAGTAATTGAAAGTAACCGTGCAGCTGTCAGTTTTTAATCAAAAATATGAATATCTCAAAAATGGCACATGTTAGGTAAAGGGAATGTAACATAAAATACATCTAAAATTTAATGAAGATTTCAAAAATGCGATAAAAGACAGGGTGTTCCATTTGAAATATAAAAGTTCAGATCATTTCCGGTGTAACCGGAAGTAACCGAAAACTCAAAATATTTTAGTTGAGACGATCCTGTCCAACAGAATAAGTCCACAAATTTTCAATCTGTCATTTCATTTGGTTCTCCATATACTTCTAATGGCAGCTCGTCGTGGGAGACCCTGTATATGTATATATATATATATATATATATATATATATATATATATATATATATATATATATATATATATATGTATATATATGTATATATACCCTGTATATATATAAATTAATTAAAAGGATACGGTCTCAGCCCGGATTCGAACCGGGGCCTTCTTCCTTGCCGGGGAATTGCTCTACCGCTGAACTACTGAGCCCTGTACAGGATATAGATTTAATTCGTCATTTCAAACGATAGTAACAGTACGGGTTGCTGTCTAACTACTATTATCATGACATCTATTGGAAACTGGTGGAAATTGGTTCATGGTATGTCAAGGTTTATCGCAAATCTTGCTAGTGGAAAGTAGGAAACTGGTTTAATCGGTTTAAATATACTATATAGGGAATATGACATAAATAGAATCCAAGTGAGAAGTAATTTTTAAATTAATTAAAAGGATACGGTCTCAGCCCGGATTCGAACCGGGGCCTTCTTCCTTGCCGGGGAATTGCTCTACCGCTGAACTACTGAGCCCTGTACAGGATATAGATTTAATTCGTCATTTCAAACGATAGTAACAGTACGGGTTGCTGTCTAACTACTATTATCATGACATCTATTGGACACTGGTGGAAATTGGTTCATGGTATGTCAAGGTTTATCGCAAATCTTGCTAGTGGAAAGTAGGAAACTGGTTTAATCGGTTTAAATATACTATATAGGGAATATGACGTAAATAGAATCCAAGTGAGAAGTAATTTTTAAATTAATTAAAAGGATACGGTCTCAGCCCGGATTCGAACCGGGGCCTTCTTCCTTAAATCTATATCCTGTACAGGGCTCAGTAGTTCAGCGGTAGAGCAATTCCCCGGCAAGGAAGAAGGCCCCGGTTCGAATCCGGGCTGAGACCGTATCCTTTTAATTAATTTAAAAATTACTTCTCACTTGGATTCTATTTACGTCATATTCCCTATATAGTATATTTAAACCGATTAAACCAGTTTCCTACTTTCCACTAGCAAGATTTGCGATAAACCTTGACATACCATGAACCAATTTCCACCAGTGTCCAATAGATGTCATGATAATAGTAGTTAGACAGCAACCCGTACTGTTACTATCGTTTGAAATGACGAATTAAATCTATATCCTGTACAGGGCTCAGTAGTTCAGCGGTAGAGCAATTCCCCGGCAAGGAAGAAGGCCCCGGTTCGAATCCGGGCTGAGACCGTATCCTTTTAATTAATTTAAAAATTACTTCTCACTTGGATTCTATTTACGTCATATTCCCTATATAGTATATTTAAACCGATTAAACCAGTTTCCTACTTTCCACTAGCAAGATTTGCGATAAACCTTGACATACCATGAACCAATTTCCACCAGTGTCCAATAGATGTCATGATAATAGTAGTTAGACAGCAACCCGTACTGTTACTATCGTTTGAAATGACGAATTAAATCTATATCCTGTACAGGGCTCAGTAGTTCAGCGGTAGAGCAATTCCCCGGCAAGGAAGAAGGCCCCGGTTCGAATCCGGGCTGAGACCGTATCCTTTTAATTAATTTAAAAATTACTTCTCACTTGGATTCTATTTACGTCATATTCCCTATATAGTATATTTAAACCGATTAAACCAGTTTCCTATATATATATATATATATATATATATATATATATACAACAACAGAGGATTAGTCGGGTATGTCGATCCAAATAAAATACTTAAGTGACTACCTTCTAAGAGGAACATCCCACACTCTCTTCAGGAGCCGATGGGATGAAACCACCAAGTGCGTCTTTGCAAAGGAAACCCTAAGAGCCCCTTGCCCAAAGACCACAATGTACTACCTTCAACTCACCAGAAGCAACCTCAGACTGCTAACTGGTATCTATACAGGGCACTGCAGGCTAAAAAAGCATCTTACCCGCATTTGAATCTTAGAGGACCAAATGTGCAGAGGATGCGAAAGCGAGGAAGAGACGGCAGAACACTTTCTGTGCGAGTGTCCGGCACTTTCGACATTACGTCAACGTTTCCTGGGTGAAAGATGGCTGGATTTATCCGCTATCAGAGGGGTTCCGCCGAGCGACATCCTCGCCTTTACGAAGGCCGCAGGATGGCTCGAGGCAGACACAGCTTAGGCCACATGAACCCCTCGGAGGTTAGCAAAAGGGGCCTAATGAGGCCTAGGTGCTGTGGGAATTGTCCCACCCTCCAAGATATCCATATTCCATATTCCAAGTGACTACCTTAATCTTTGCTATATTTCGAACAACAATGCATTCTTCTACAGGCAAAACTAAAAAACAATAAGCAACAGATAATTCACCAATTATCATCTATCATCAATGTACTTACATTTTGTATCACAATAGACTGCCTAGAGGTAACAATACAACATCACAAAACCATGCATTCATTGCGGTACATCAAATTAAAGATACAATTATACAACACATTTACAATAAACATTTTAAAAACATCTTGCAACGTCCGACAGTGACGGTAACCGAAACGTTCAATGGTCAACTCTAGCATACGTGTAGGGGGCTGGTTTATATTTTATTTTATTTTTTTATAAATAAGTTCAAATACACATACTCACATGCGCAGCGACAACAGCCAAACAAAAAGCTAGAAAACCAAGCTATCGGCAGAATGCCTTTCATCAATCATAGTCTGCTTTTTATTTCTATCCATGACCATAATATAAGAATAGTTGTTACTGAGGCCATCAAGATCAGTTCTAAAATTTACGCTCTTCTCGGCCGAATTAATGTGGTACATTTCAAGAAATAATCTGTTTTTGTAGTTTTTTTTCCGAATCTAATATCTTGATATTCTCAAAGTCGAACGAGTGGTTTCTATCAATGCAGTGTGATGCTAAAGCACACCTAATCTTCCCCGTGCGACAATCACTCTTGTGTAAACTAACACGATTTTTTAGCCACTGTGCAGTCACCCCAACATACTCTCCATCACAATCTTTACAGTTAATCTTATAGATTATATTAGATCTGTAACACTGTGGATCGTAATCTTTTATTCTAGTGAAGAAAGCATTAATCTTGTTAGGGTAATGATGTGCAATACTAGAGCTTCCCGGTAAAAAAGGTCTTAGGATGCATTTCAATCCGTTTGTCAACCCCGGTATCATAGTAATTTTTTTTATAGTTTATAATTGTCTGCCTCGGCTCATCAAAAATACTCGTACTTGGTCCACTGGAGTAGGTAGAGAACAGAATCTTGTTTAGCAATCCGTTTGGGAAACCATTGTTTAAAAAGACTTTCTTTAAGTTATTTAAAGCAGAACAGTGAAAAGCAGCATCACATATATTTAAAATTCTGTTCTTCATCGCGACGACAGTGTTAACCTTCTGATTGAATGTATGGCCCGAAAAGAAGTTAATATAGCGGCCAGAGTAGGTTGGCTTATTGGACCAGTCAATACTAACAACACCCTCACACCCACGAATAATAATATTGTTACCTCTAGGCAGTCTTTTGTGATACAAAATGTAAGTACATTGATGATAGATGATAATTGGTGAATTATGTGTTGCTTATTGTTTTTTAGTTTTGCCTGTAGAAGAATGCATTGTTGTTCGAAATATAGCAAAGATTAAGGTAGTCACTTAAGTATTTTATTTGGATCGACATACCCGACTAATCCTCTGTTGTTGAATATACTTTCGATCGAAGAATTTTAATTATTATATATATATATATATATATATATATATATATATATATATATGTATATATTGTAACTAGGTAAATATTTGGGAAAACGGCAAAGTTTTTAGTTTTTTTTTTTTTTAATTTTCAGTATTTCGCCTAAATTATAGGCTTCTTCAGGAAAATCTACAAGAAGGAACATTTTTTTAAAACAAGAATATAACAAATTTATCGATACTTACTAAAATAACTATAAACTATAGGTACCTACACATATAACTTTTTTAAAAACTTGTGACAAATGTCAAACAAAATACTTCATAACGACATCAAATAAAAATAAAAATGATATCAATATATCCATGAAAAAATAATAAATCAACCAAATAGTTTTTAACCCTTAAAAGATTTCAATAATGTTAATAAATTTTTATAAATTATGCTAACATTTTCAACGTCTGTTTTAAAATTACAAGTATTTAATTCATTAATAAATAACATTTCCAAAAAAATTCTATTCCGTTGATTTTTACAAACACCTAAAATTTTAATATTTTCAAAATCAAATTTGTGCTTGTTTTTAAAAACATGTTGCGCTAATGCACATCTTAATTTGGTAGTTTTGATGTCCGACTTATGTAAAGTAATTCTAGTTTTTAAATAGTTGCCAGTCTGACCAACATAAAATAGATTACAACCAGAACAAGGAATAGAATAAACAATACCAGAATTTAAAGCCAAAGGTGTTTTATCTTTAACAAAAGAAAAACAACTATTAATTTTTAACAAATTATATTTTGCAAATTTAATATTATTACTTTTTAAAATTTTCGTTAAACTCGATGTTAAACCCATTATATATGGAATTTTTAAAAACAAAGGAGGTTGCTGAGGCAGGGGAACATTATATATATATATATATAAAAACACACAACTTTTTCACAAAAATTGTTTATTATTATTGGGAATAGAGGCTCTTTGTAACAAAAGTTTTTTACACGTTCACAAAATCTCACGATGAAACAAACATATTAAAAACTCTTTTCTTGCTATCTGACGTTTCGACGCTATTTGCGTCTTGGTCACAGATTGGTCACACATCTGAGAGCCTCTATTCCCAATAATAATAAACAATTTTTGTGAAAAAGTTGTGTGTTTATATATATATATATATATATATATATATATATATATATATATATATATATATATATATATATATATATATAAACACACAACTTTTTCACAAAAATTGTTTATTATTATTGGGAATAGAGGCTCTTTGTAACAAAAGTTTTTTACACGTTCACAAAATCTCACGATGAAACAAACATATTAAAAACTCTTTTCTTGCTATCTGACGTTTCGACGCTATTTGCGTCTTGGTCACAGATTGGTCACACATCTGTGACCAATTGTGTATTGTGGCGCCCGGTTTCGATATGGCGCCCGTATACGGGCGCCATATCGCCAAACTGTGTTAAATGTGATCGTAAGCGTGACCATGAACCATAGGCAAATTTTTGGAGGACGCCATAAATATGAATATGTGGAGAAAATGCGTATACTTTAGTTCGGTGCTTGACCGTCACCGCGGGTGGCGCTGCAACGTGTATACTGACGGCGTATACCTTCATACCAAGCCATCGATGATACGACCCCCAGTTGATTTGGCATCAACGGTCACTGGTGTCTAAACCGGTTTTGTTTGTTTCACCCTCATTTGTGCGGTGTTGAGCTAGAATAGCGAAGTATCGACCGTACACGGTGTTTTCGACTGACCTCAGCGTTCGCTTAATGCAATGTATCAACATAGTGCGGTTGCCGGTTAGGTGGTAAATTAAACTGTTCCATTTTATTTAAATGTTAAATTAATTTTTTCTAGTACACAACGCATTATTGAAAAAAATGCTGTCATGAGCTTGCGATCGGATACTGAAAGTTTGAGTTAATATCTTCAGCTTTTTATTAAATGTAGGTTGTAATAACTCAACCGAATTAAGTAATACTACCATTGGTGCGACTGATATCAGCGAGTTATTTTTCTTTAATTGTCGCTTTCATGTATTGCGTATGTCATGTTACACTCATGTTTTGTATCATTTTGGTATAATGTTAATTGTTTGGTAGTTTGTTAACTTGTTTAGCCTTTTTAATTTTGTTAAATTGTTGTAAATATTGGCAATTTATGACTCCTACCGGTTGCAAAAGCATTGCGCCCTGTGTTTGAAAGCTTATAACTCAGCAATGACTAAACAAAAAACATGCGTTTAACCCCCTTTTATTTCCATATATCATGAAGACCATTTTAAGCCGTTCGCACAGTATTTTATATGCGATAATGTTCATAGATGTTGCTGTTTTTTTTTTCTCTATGTAAACAACTTTTTATCAGTTTGCTCGATGACGTACCAACGTCAACAATATTTTAACTGTATTTTCTAATTAAATTTTAACTAAGAAAGTGTTAATCAGTACCTATATAAAACCGGTATTTCAAAACCGTGCAGTTTAAATTTTATAACAATAGTAAAAATACTTTAATTATTGTATTTTCTACAATTAATTAGTACAAATTTGTCCGTTGTGATAAATAAAAAATCTGCACGTATTTCGTAGCAGGTTTCGTGTCATGAAATGAACTTTTATCGCTTGTTGATGGATATTAAACAATCGAAAGCACGTTTCATAGAAACCCTCCATTTTTTAATTTTTTTTTACGACTTATGATGCTAATGTGTATTTTGACAAATCGCGATTGATTACATATCTTTCTACTTGTCCATTGTGCAGTTAAAGCTTTTGTCTGAAATAGTAAAGAAATGATGTCCAATCTTGACTACTTCAACTGTTAGGACACCAATTGACGTGTACTTACGTACGTATATAAATATATACCTGACGATTTATATACTTACTTGTATACATATGATAATATTATGAGCTGCCTTGGGTGGCAATTTGGGATATTTTTTCATTTAAAAATTGTTATGTTTACATAAATCATATAAAACAATAACTATTAATGTAATCAAAGTACCAAAAACAGCTAATCGGCTGTTGTTTTTCGCTCGCTAATGGTCCCCTTAACTAACAACTCAATTGTGATGCTATTCCAATGTACGTATTAAGTAAAATAAGACAATTCTTTCCGTCCTTATCGTTACTAAGATATTTTTTTTTTTTAGTAACATTGTTTGCTGCCTTTATAGATATTTACTAATGCACAAAATCCAATCTATAGACGGGTTGGTAAGTTAACTTACATTAGGTGCAAAGTTTGAATTTCTTTTGGCCAGCTGGGAAAAAAGTCGAAATGACGAGCGTTTCTTTAAAGTTGATAAAATTGGGTACATTTTTTCAGTTGTCTCGTGCTCTGGTAGCCCGCAGGCAAATTATTTTGAAAGTTATGTTATGTAGAAATTATTTGGAAGAATAACAAACTTTATTTCAAACTTGTTTGTTAGTTGCTTTAGGGTTACGACTTAAGACCATCCAAAACCAGGGTTCAATACTTTTTCGACAAATAGTAAAAGTTGTTATTTGGTATGTTTGATCCGCTTTTATTGTATTGCTATCACGTTGATGCCTTTTGTTATTTTAATACCTTAGGGCATCTACATTTACTGATAATTGAATGAATAACAGCTAATTCAGCTAATAAGTCAGCTAATTGACACTGGAGCCCCGACAACAAAAAAGTATCGTTTTTCGGTTTAATAATTTTAATGATAACGGTTTCCGAAATCTATAGGTTTTTTGAATATCGTAAAAACTCCTCTTTAATCCCCTATTCAAAAAACCTGTGAGATAATCAGGACAGTAGTTTTACATATAAAAAATAACAGCAATAATAATTACTATTTTGTATGTGAAAGCAAATAACATAAAGTAAGAAATGATGAAATATTTATCTTAGGATACGAAATTTTGTAGATTACCGACTGAAGATGATGTTTCGTAGAGTAGTAGGGCTCCCAATCCCGGAAAATTATAATGATCCCGGGATTTCGGGATTAAAGGTTCTGTAATCCGGGAATCCCGAGACTCACGGAAACAAAACTTGCCGGATCAAAACGCCTGGAACGCCAAAACTTACCAAATCCAGTCAGTAAATACACTATACCTAAAATATACTTGATTGGACAATATCTTTTACCCCGAAACATGATCAACGTTTTCAAATTTTACCTTACAAGTAAAAAACCAAAACTCTCTGTTTAAAAAGAGAGAGTCAGAAAGAGTCAGAAAGAGTCAAATTTAATTTAAATTTTCATATTAACGACAATAAACATTTTGATGATTTTTTGTTTTCTTCTTTAAGACAAAATTGGAAAACTAGAATTCTTTCGTCATGGCTGCTTATTATGCAAATGGACAAACTGCTTGCATTTTAAATAAAACAATCATTGCTTACAAAAATACGTATAATGACTTTTATACCCGTTAACGCGTCTTCAAGTAAAGTGCTATTTATTGTTAAAAATTGATGAAACATTTAGTGCAACTTCTTACAACTTCTTAAAATATTAACTATCCAATTTCTTGTCATGAATACAATGAACATTACTTGTATGTCTTTCGGTTTTGTTAAATATAGTTCAAAAGCCCAACCCACATTTTAAAAATACATGTTATCTAAGTGCACTTTTTGACAAAACTTGTTACTAAAAAGGCGAAAAATTCGATAATTGTGACAATATTACCGCTATGACAGCTCATCACAAACTCGAGGTGTTTTGAACCATGACAGAGAAACGTACCTACATATTTTGTTTTTTAGTTTAAAGTAAAATCCTTAAACTGGAAGAAACTTGCAAATCGGAACAAGAAATGACATCGTTCGTTCCATTGGAGTGAACCATCGAAAGATTAATAACAACGATTGATAGCAAATTATTTTTGGTACAATTTGGGTTTCATTTTACAGTTAAATATATTCATTGGTATCTTTATTTTATACTTATTTTAATTTTTTGTTCGCTGTTTTTTATACCTATTTGGCATTTCCTAATTTTATATTCTGTAGTACATCATTGAATACAGGAAAGTAATTAGCCACTAATTTTATTTGTTTTTCATGTTTATGTCTTTGTTTCTGTTTTACATACAGCCTAAGTAACTAAACGGACTTAACCAAGCTGAACAGGTTTATTTTTGCCTCCATATTCAAGTATATCTACTTCTTGCAAATATCTGTTCCTCCTATCATAGCAACATGTTCCTGTAAATGAACAACTTATGCTTGATAATTAATCTAATCAGAAAGGGTGCTGTTATAGATTGAAGTTTCATTCAGTGCCCACATTTCACCAATAAAAAAATAAGAAAATAATTTAGATTGAACTTCTTCGTGATCCCGGTATTTCGATTTATAATCCCGGGATCCCGAACAAGTTCAATATTTAACGGGATACCGGGATCCCGGGATTGGAATAATACCTAGGCATCGAAACATGTCTCGATAAAATTAAAAACTGCAAAGAACAAGAGATCTTGTTTTATGTCAACAATAATAATTAGTTATCAAAATAAAGTTTAAAAAGATCATTAGGTAACACTCCATGTGTTCGTAATCTACATATTACAAAATATGTTTATATATTTTTTACCAAAAAGCAATGTGTTACAAGTATCTTATTGGTTTTCAACGAGAACGAATTCACGACTGATTTCTACTCGAAGTCGAGGGGAGACAAGCGCGTCGCAGGTCATGAATCGTTTGACCTTGTACCAGGCTCATTAAAACCGTTTAGACATACTATTTCTGCGGCAACACTGTCGGCTGTTGCATACATTGCGGCTTGAAAGTAACATACACTGTGGACGCCATATACGCGGCGCAATGAAGTGAATCTATACACGGACGGAGTCCAGATAATCGGCGATTTGAAAGGACGCCACATGCATTGCAAAATGAAAGTATGTGATTGAAAATCAAGAAACAAATGTGGTCACTTACCACTGAAAGTCATAGGAAACAGTATATTTTAACAAAAATATTGTATACACGACTCCTTCTGGTAGACGCCATAAGCATGTTTTTTTGAAAGGACGCCACATGTATAGCAGGATGTATATATATATATATATATATATATATATATATATATATATATATATATATATATATATACATCCTGCTATACATACGGCGTCCTTCAATTGACCGATTCCATTACATGTGGCGCCCGGTTTCGATATGGCGCCCGTATACGGGCGCCATATCGCCAAACTGTGTCAAATGTGATCGTAAACGTGAACATGAACCATAGGCAAATTTTTGGAGGACGCCATAAATATGAATATGTGGAGCAAATTCGTATACTTTAGTTCCGTGCTTGACCGTCACCGCGGGTGGCGCTGCAACGTGTATACTGACGGCGTATACCTTCATACCAAGCCATCGATGATACGACCCCCAGTTGATTTGGCATCATCGGTAACTGGTGTGTAAACCGGTTTTGTTTGTTTCACCCTCATTTGTACGGTGTTGAGATAGAATAGTATCGGCCGTACACGGTGTTTTCGACTGACCTCAGCGTTCGTTTAATGCAATGTATCAACATAGTGCGGTTGCCGGTTAGGTGGTAAATTTAGGTGGTAAATTAAACTGCTCGATTTTATTTAAATGTTAAATTAATTTTTTCTAGTACACAGCACCATTATTGCGAAGCAAAAAACGCATTATTGAAAAAATATCTCCGCTGCCATGAGCTTGCGATCGGATACTGAAAGTTTGAGTTAATATCTTCAGCTTTTTATTAAATGTAGGTTGTAATAACTCAACCGAATTAAGTAATACTACCATAGGTGCGACTGATATCAGCGAGTTATTTTTCTTCAATTGTCGCTTTCATGTATTGCGTATTTCATGTTACACTTATTTTTTGTTTCATTTTGGTATAATGTTAATTGTTTGGTAGTTTGTTAACTTGTTTAGCCGTTTTAATTTTGTTAAATTGTTGTAATATTGGCAATTTATGACTACTACCGGTTGCAAAAGCATTGCGCCCTGTGTTTGAATGCTTATAACTCAGCAATGACTAAACAAAAATATGCGTTTAACCCTCCTTTTATTTCCATATATCATGAAGACCATTTTAAGCCGTTCGCACAGTATTTTATATGCGTTTTATAGCGATTTTTAAATCGATCACCGTTTGCGACAATTAAGAACCGGTTATCCACTGAGTAGCCGGAGTTTAATCTATGTTGTATTTTTGTTCTTATGTCGGTCTTTTAAAATTTTGGTATTTTTAAAATAGCAGACGTATTGTTATTAATTTTTGGGAAAATGTATTATTTTAATTGTTTACATATTATTTCTTATGAAAACATTGGTTAATCACGATAATGTTCATAGTTTTTTTTCTCTATGGAAACAACTTTTTATCAGTTTGCTCGATAACGTACCAACGTCAACAATATTTTAACTGTATTTCTTAATTAAATTTTAAATAAGAAAGTGTTAATCAGTACCTATATAAAACCGGTAAGGATCACAACACAAATTAATAAGTTTGACCATATTTCAAAACCGTGCAGTTTAAATTTTATAACAATAGTAAAAATGCTTTAATTATTGTATTTTCTACAATTGAATAGTACAAATTTGTCCGTTGCGATAAATAAAAAATCTGCACGTATTTCGTAGCAGGTTTCGTGTCATGAAATGAACTTTTATTGCTTATTGATGGATATTAAACAATCGAAAGCACGTTTCATAGACACCCCCCATTTTTTAAGTTTTCCTTTATGACTTATGATGCTAATGTGTATTTGACAAATCGCAATTTATTACACATCTTTCTACTTGTCTATTGTGCAGTTAAAGCTTTTGTCTGAAATAGTAAAGAAATGATGTCCAATCTTGACTACTTCAACTGTTAGGACACCAATTGACGTGTACTTACGTACGTATATAAATAATTACCTGAAGATTTATATACCTACTTGTATACATATGATAATATTATGAGCTGCCTTGGGTGGCAATTTGAAATATTTTTTCATTTAAAAATTTTTATGTTTTCATAAAGATATGTACATTCATATAAAACAATAACTATTAATGTAATATAATTACCAAAAACAGCTAATCGGCTGTTGTTTTTCGCTCGCTAATGGTCCCCTTAACTAACAACTCAATTGTGATGCTATTCCACTATACGTATTAAGTAAAATAAGACGATTCTTTTCGTCCTTATCGTTACTAAGATATTTGTTTTTTTAATAACATTGTTTGCTGCCTTTATAGAAATTTACTAATGCACAAAATCTAATCTATAGACTGGTTGTTAAGTTAACTTACATGAGGGGCAAAGTTTGAATTTTTTTTGGCCAGCTGGGAAAAAAGTCGGAATGACGGGCGTTTTTTAAAATTGATAAAATCGGGTACATTTTTTCAGTTGTGTCGTGCGCTTGTAGCCCGCAGGCAAATTATTTTGAAGTTTATGTTATGTAGAAATTATTTGGAAGAATAACAAACTTTATTTCAAATTTGTTTGTTAGTTGCTTTAGGGTTACGACTTATGACCCTTCAAAACCAGGATTTAATACTTTTTCGACCGATAGTAAAAGTTGCGACTGTTACTTGGTATGTTTGATCCGCTTTTATTGTATTGCTATCATGTTGATGCCTTTTGTAATTTTAATACCTTAGGCAGTCTACATTTACTGACAAAATAATTGAATGAATAACATGGTCAGCTAATTGACACTGGAGCCCCGACAACCCAAAAAGTATCGTTTTTTGGTTTAATAATTTTAATGATAACGGTTTCCGAAATCTATCGGTTTCAGAATATCGCAAAAACTCTTGTTTAATCCCCTATTAAAAAAAACTGAGTTAATTAGGACAGTAGTTTTACATATAAAAAACAGCAATAATAATTACTATTTTGTATGTGAAAGCAAATAACATAAAGTAAGAAATGATGAAATATTTATCTTAGGATACGAAATTTTGTAGATTACCGACTGAAGATGATGTCTCGTAGAGTAGTAGGGCTCCCAATCCCGGAAAAATATAATGATCCCGGGATTTCGGGCTCAAAAGGTTCTGTAATCCGGGGATCCCGAGATTCACGGAAACAAAACTTGCCGGATCAAAACGCCTGGAATGCCAAAAGTTACCAAATCCAGTCAGTAAATACACTACACCTAAAATATACTTGATTGGACAACATCTTTTACCCCGAAACATGATCAAGGTGTTCAAATTTTACCTTACAAGTAGAAAACCAAAACTGTCTGTTTAAAAGGTGTCAAAGTGTGCGTACTGACATCAATATTAAACAAAATTTAAACTCTAATAGATAATAACTTGCTCTTCCATCCTAAATTAGCTCAAAAATTTTACGTTTTCCGTAAAATGTTTAAGGAATTGTCACGGCAAAAGAAATAAGGAACAGTAAGAGTAAAATTTAATTTAAATTTTCATATTAACGACAATAAAGATTTTGATGATTTTTTTGTTTTCTTCTTTAAGACAAAATTGGAAAATTTTATAATTCATACGTCATGGCTGCTTATTATGCAAATAGACAAACTGCTTCCATTTTAAATAAAACAATCATTGCTTAAAAAAAATACGTATAATGACTTTTATACCCGTTAACACGTCTTCAAGTAAAGTGCTATTTATTGTTAAAAATTGATGAACTATTTAGTGCAACTTCTCACAACTTCTTAAAATATTAAATATCCAATTTCTTGTCATGAATAAAATGAATATTAGTTGTATGTCTTTCGGTTTTGTTAAATATAGTTCAAAAGCCCAACCCACATTTTAAAAATACATTTTATCTAAGTGCACTTTTTGACAAAACTTGTTACTAAAAAAGCGAAAAATTCGATAATTGTGCAATAAAAAATTTAAAAAAATGACAATATGACCGCTATGACAGCTCATCACAAACTCGAGGTGTTTTGAACCATGACAGAGAAACGTACCTAAATATTTTTTTTTTAGTTTAAAGTAAAATCCTTAAACTGGAAGAAACTTGCAAATCGGAAGAAGAAATGACATCGTTCGTTCGATTGGAGTGAAACATCGAAAGATTAATAACAACGATTAATAGCAAATTATTTTTGGTACAATTTGGGTTTCATTTTACAGTTAAATATATTGACTGGTATCTTTATTTTATACTTATTGTAATTTTTTGTTCGCTGTTTTTTATACCTATTTGGTATTTACTAATTTTATATTCTGTAGTACATCATTGAATACAGGAAAGTAATTAGCCACTAATTTTATTTGTTTTTTATGTTTATGTTTTTGTTTCTGTTTTACATACAGCCTAGGTAACTAAACGGACTTAACCAAGCTGAACAGGTTTATTTTTGCCTCCATATTGAAGTATATCTACTTCTTGCAATATCTGTTCCTCCTATCATAGCAACATGTTGGTGTAAATGAACAACTTATGCTTGATAATTAATCTAATCAGAAAGGGTGCTGTTATAGATTGAAGTTTCATTCGGTGCCCACATTACACCAATAAAAAAGTAAGAAAATAATCTAGATCGAACTTTTTCGTGATCCCGGCATTTTGATTTATAATCCCGGGATCCCGAACAAGTTCAATATTCAACAGGATACCGGGATCCCGGGGTTGGAATAATGCCTAGGCATCGAAACACGTCTCGATAAAATTAAAAATTGTGCAAAGAACAAGAGATCTTGTTTTATTTCAACAATAATAATTAGTTATCAAAATAACGTTTAAAAAGATCATTAGGTAACACTCCATGTCTTCGTAATCTACATATTACAAAATATGTTTAATTATTTTTTACCCAAAAGCAATGTGTTACAAGTATCTTATTGGTTTGCAACCAGAACGAATTCACGACTAATTTCTACTCGAAGTCGAGGGGAGACAAGCGCGTCGCAGGTCATGTATCGTTTGACCTTGTACCAGGCTCATTAAAACCGTTTAGACATACTATTTCTGCGGCAACACTGTCGGCTGTTGCATACATTGCGACTTGAAAGTAACATACACTGTGGACGCCATATACGCGGCGCAATGAAGTGAACCTATAGACGGACGGAGTCCAGATAATCGGCGATTTGAAAGGACGCCACATGCATTGCAACATGAAAGTATGTGATTGAAAATCAAGAAACAAATGTGGCCACCTATCACTGAAAGTCATAGGAAACAGTATATTTGAACGAAAATATTGTATACACGACTCCTTCTGGTAGACGCCATAAGCATGTTTTTTGAAAGGACGCCACATGTATAGCAGGATGTATATATATATATATATATATATATATATATATATATATATATACAGGGTCTCCCACGACGAGCTGCCATTAGAAGTATATGGAGAACCAAATGAAATGACAGATTGAAAATTCGTGGACTTATATTGTTAGACACAATCGTCTCAACTAAAATATTTTGAGTTTTCGGTTACTTCCGGTTACACCGGAAATGATGATATATATATATATATATATACATATGGTTGCTACGGTGTGGGCTCCAACGCGTATGACAGAGTGTACGTTGTCACCTCATATATAACGTTGATGGCTCCAAAATCGGAGGTGACAACGTATCGCCTTGTTTTCAACGGAAAAGTTGTGTGTTTATATATATATATATATATATATATATATATATATATATATATATATATATATATATATATATATAGAATAACTGTCGTAACGTATTGATATATATATAAGGATATGTAAGGGGAATTCGACCGTACCACTCAAATTAAAACTCTTCTTCAATCTAGCCAAGCTTTCGGTGCTTTTAATGTTCTATCACCTTCATCAGGACTCTACAAATAAATTACACACATGATTTTGCAAGTCAAAACTACAAAAATGGTAACAAATACAAAATCTAAACGTGACATTGCTTAAAACTTACAATCTATTAGAGGTTATGTTAAATGCTTTCACACAAATCTCGAGAAAATAATCCATTTCTTCATGCCCTCCAACATTTTACAAACGGCAGTGATTTAAAATTACGATATACAATTACAAACACTGTGGAAACGATCATATTAATAAAACAATACCAGAAAACTACGCCTTTTTCTATCACATGTCAGACAGCCATTTCATAATTTTGCAGGTGGTGCCAACCCTAAATCACCAAAAAACCTGCCTTTTTAAAAAGTAATTGCCCTTTCAAACAAGCTTTCATCGTCAATCGTATTTGAACGTTTATCCAATTCAAGGATGTAGGTGTAAATAGAGCTAAGATCCTTAATGTTATTTTTTTTTATTTATTGTGTTGTCCGTGTTTATAATATGGAACATCTCTAAGAATGTTCTTTTTACGTAATTATTTTCTACATCCAGTATTTTAACGTCTTGATAATTAATTTTATGGTCTTGTTCATTTACATGGGTTGCCAGCATGCATCTCTTAAGGTTATTCTTTGCATCACTCTTATGGCCTGCGATTCTTCCTTTAAGTGTCTGTGAGGTTTGTCCCACGTAAAAAGCTTCACAGTCCGAACATTGAAGTCTGTAAACCACATTTGACTGTAAAATTGGTGGAACCCTGTCTTTAAGTTTGGTGTAAATATTGACAATAACTGCTTTACGTACAATAACACCTATTACAGACAAACGTTTGGTTGTGCAATGGGGTCGAAATTGAGCCCTATTCTTGCCCAATATGTGATGGATGATCTGTTGGAGGTTTGTATACCGAGGTTGTCATACCGGGTGCCTTTCATGAAAAAGTTTGTAGATGACTTGATAACATCAGTTCCTAAAGATGGCTTAGAAGAGATAAAACAAGTATTTGAAGGCTACAACCAACACCTAAAATTTACAATAGAGAAAGAAGATGACCAGAGATCAGTTACATTTTTGGACACAAGGGTAATTAGAAGAGAGGACGGTAAGTTGATTCTGAATTGGTATCAGAAAACAACAGCATCTGGAAGATATATTAACTACTTTTCCAGGCAACCAATGATGATGAAAATAAACTTTATTAAGCAAATGAAAAAAAGAATTATAGCCATTAGTGATCCAACATTCCTCTGCAGCAACATCAAAAAATTGGAGGGTATACTCCTTAAGAACTCTTATCCTAAGACACTGGTAAGACATCTACTACATGGAACAGCAGGTACGGAAATCATTCCGGGGGATGAAGATGGCACAAGACAGGGGACGCAAGACAAACAAGAAGAAGGGAGAATCAGTATAATGATAGACGTACCGGGACTGACGAATAACATCACTAAGCTGTTCAAACATGAAGACATCAGGATAATCAAAAAACCGGTAAAAACAATAGGTAATATTTACACCAAACTTAAAGACAGGGTTCCACCAATTTTACAGTCAAATGTGGTTTACAGACTTCAATGTTCGGACTGTGAAGCTTTTTACGTGGGACAAACCTCACAGACACTTAAAGGAAGAATCGCAGGCCAGAAGAGTGATGCAAAGAATAACCTTAAGAGATGCATGCTGGCAACCCATGTAAATGAACAAGACCATAAAATTAATTATCAAGACGTTAAAATACTGGATGTAGAAAATAATTACGTAAAAAGAACATTCTTAGAGATGTTCCATATTATAAACACGGACAACACAATAAATAAAAAAACTGACATTAAGGATCTTAGCTCTATTTACACCTACATCCTTGAATTGGATAAACGTTCAAATACGATTGACGATGAAAGCTTGTTTGAAAGGGCAATTACTTTTTAAAAAGGCAGTGACTCGCGGGTTTTTTGGTGATTTAGGGTTGGCACCACCTGCAAAATTATGAAATGGCTGTCTGACATGTGATAGAAAAAGGCGTAGTTTTCTGGTATTGTTTTATTAATATGATCGTTTCCACAGTGTTTGTAATTGTATATCGTAATTTTAGATCACTGCCGTTTGTAAAATGTTGGAGGGCATGAAGAAATGGATTATTTTCTCGAGATTTGTGTGAAAGCATTTAACATAACCTCTAATAGATTGTAAGTTTTAAGCAATGTCACGTTTAGATTTTGTATTTGTTACCATTTTTGTAGTTTTGACTTGCAAAATCATGTGTGTAATTTATTTGTAGAGTCCTGATGAAGGTGATAGAACATTAAAAGCACCGAAAGCTTGGCTAGATTGAAGAAGAGTTTTAATTTGAGTGGTACGGTCGAATTCCCCTTACATATCCTTATATATATATATATATATATATATATATATATATATATATATATATATATATATATATATATATATATATATATATATATATATATATATATATATATATATATATATATATATATATATATATATATATATATATATATATCGTATGGTGGAAGTATTTGACCACTTGTTGGCGAACAAAAGAACCAAATTATATCCCGGAAGGGTCAGAGCGGTGAAACAAAAACAGTTAATCCATTTCGACGTTTCGGGTTTTATTGTAATCCCTTAATCATGAACAAGATTCTACAAAAGCAATCATTATACAAAGATACTTAAAATGTACTCTCACTTACATGTTTTCTTATGAAGCTAGCAATTATAAAGTCCAGACTGCACTTAACCTCAAACATCCGAATGGCAGACAATGGTGTAATAATTTTATAAAAGGCGACATTCAACCTATTTTATCATGTCAATACATAGGAAATCAACATAAATTGACTAGTTAGCGGTTAAAATTGACATTACAAACTTTACTACACTCTAAAACCACGTGTTAATGTGGGTACACCATTTTTATTCTAACCTAGTCGGCGGTCGGTAACATAGGCAGTGACATCAGTAAATGCGTGAAGCGCGAAATATTTGAATTCAAAATGACAAAGGTAACTGCGTGAGGCGCGAATTATTTGAAATTTAAACTGATAAAGGTAACTGCGTGAGGCGCGAATTATTTGAATTTAAATTTTGAAAGTTAGGTTTAGTTTTATTTCTATATAACTCTATCAAATTGGCATATACGTTACTAATACCTGCCACGTCGGTACGGTGGTTAACCGTATTTTCACTAGCTCTGATACAAAACATTTCAAGGAACGTTCTCCCATGGAGACACTTCTCGACGGCCAAGATCTTGGTCCCTTGGAAGTCGAACACATGGCCCTCACGTAAGGTATGAGACGCCAAAGCACAAACATCTCTATTTATGCGAATGTCATTCCGGTGCTGATCCAATCTACAAGAGACCCATTGTTTTGTCTGACCAATGTAATGCTTAAGGCAATCGTTGCATTGTACATCATACACTACGTTACTTTTCTTGAGTTGAGGTGTTTTAGATTTCAATTGTGTGTACAATTGACCCATTGACATAGGTTGGTAGCAGCCCAACTTAACTATAGGAGAATCAAACACCTTCTTAATTTTATCCGTTAAGCCCTCTATATTAGGGAAACTAAAATATTTAACGTTAAGGTCTTGAATGACAATGTTGGTTTCTCCCGCAGAATTGGAAGCTGCCGAAGCTGCTCATCAGTGGGCTCGGCAGATTATAAACTAGCCAAATATATCTCACAAACACTTACAGTAACGTTGGGAGATAGAACTACGTACAACATAAAAAATGTGTTCCAATTTGTAGAGGAATTCCAGGAGTTTCAGATACCTGAAGACTATGTTCTAGCTTCACTAGACGTAGTCTCTTTATTTACAAATCTTCCCTTAAATATCATTTTAGAATCCATAGATAAACACTGGACCCTGATCGAGGAAAATAGTACATTTCAAAAACATGAATTAAAAGAATCTCTCCAATTTATATATAATAATTGTTATTTTGCTTATGAAGAAAAATTTTATAAACAACTTTATGGCTCTCCTATGGGCAGTCCCCTATCTCCAATCCTGGCCCAATTAGTCCTTGATGACTTATTGGATCAGGTCCTTCCCCAACTCCCGTTTAACGTCCCTTTCATAAAAAAATATGTAGATGACCTGTTAATCTCATACCCACGTGACATGGGAGACATCCTCCTTAACACTTTCAATAACTTCCATCCACGTCTCCAATTTACATTGGAAGATGAAGGGAATAGATCAGTACCGTTCCTTGACACGAAAGTGATAAGGGGTTTGGACAACGTCGTTTCGTTTGATTTGTACACAAAACCTACCTTCTCTGGAAGATTTCTAAATTTCAATTCCGCCCATTCGTTCTACCAGAAAGTCAGCCTGATTAAATGTATGAAAACTAGAGTTACAAAAATTTGTCATAATTCTAAATTGAACTTTAATTTAAATAGACTTTTAGATAATTTATTAATAACGGTTATCCTCCTCGACTGGTCAGATCTGTCCTTTTCTCTGCACCTGTCGTTTCGGCAGCTTCCAATTCTGCGGGAGAAACCAACATTGTCATTCAAGACCTTAACGTTAAATATTTTAGTTTCCCTAATATAGAGGGCTTAACGGATAAAATTAAGAAGGTGTTTGATTCTCCTATAGTTAAGTTGGGCTGCTACCAACCTATGTCAATGGGTCAATTGTACACACAATTGAAATCTAAAACACCTCAACTCAAGAACAGTAACGTAGTGTATGATGTACAATGCAACGATTGCCTTAAGCATTACATTGGTCAGACAAAACAATGGGTCTCTTGTAGATTGGATCAGCACCGGAATGACATTCGCATAAATAGAGATGTTTGTGCTTTGGCGTCTCATACCTTACGTGAGGGCCATGTGTTCGACTTCCAAGGGACCAAGATCTTGGCCGTCGAGAAGTGTCTCCATGGGAGAACGTTCCTTGAAATGTTTTATATCAGAGCTAGTGAAAATACGGTTAACCACCGTACCGACGTGGCAGGTATTAGTAACGTATATGCCAATTTGATAGAGTTATATAGAAATAAAACTAAACCTAACTTTCAAAATTTAAATTCAAATAATTCGCGCCTCACGCAGTTACCTTTATCAGTTTAAATTTCAAATAATTCGCGCCTCACGCAGTTACCTTTGTCATTTTGAATTCAAATATTTCGCGCTTCACGCATTTACTGATGTCACTGCCTATGTTACCGACCGCCGACTAGGTTAGAATAAAAATGGTGTACCCACATTAACACGTGGTTTTAGAGTGTAGTAAAGTTTGTAATGTCAATTTTAACCGCTAACTAGTCAATTTATGTTGATTTCCTATGTATTGACATGATAAAATAGGTTGAATGTCGCCTTTTATAAAATTATTACACCATTGTCTGCCATTCGGATGTTTGAGGTTAAGTGCAGTCTGGACTTTATAATTGCTAGCTTCATAAGAAAACATGTAAGTGAGAGTACATTTTAAGTATCTTTGTATAATGATTGCTTTTGTAGAATCTTGTTCATGATTAAGGGATTACAATAAAACCCGAAACGTCGAAATGGATTAACTGTTATATATATATATATATATATATATATATATATATATATATATATATATACATATGGTTGCTACGGTGTCGGCTCCAACGCGTATGACAGACTGTACGTTGTCACCTCATATATAACGTTGATGGCTCCAAAATCGGAGGTGACAACGTATCGCCTTGTTTTCAACGGAAATGTGGTCTAGGTGGCTTAGGGAGCTCAAATCCAAAAATTGCGTCGGAGCCGATAACGTCCATTGTATATGTACGGACAAGTCATGTTAGTTCAAGCGTAGATCACGAGCGCTAGTGTCGCCCATACTAGATACGGCCGCTACGAAGTCACCTCCGCATATATGACCCCGTGTTTTGTATCGTACAACGTACGCTGTGACATCCGAAAAACGCTGGCAACGTTGCGGAGGTGATAGCGCAAGAAACATATATTATATGAGTATTTTCATATTTATTTCTGCTCTCGGACGCAGTTGAGTTGTGCATGGTATGCGAGATACAAAGGTTTTTGGTTCAAATCCAGGCCGTGGCTGAATTTTTTTATTTCAAAATTACATCCCGCTTGTTTTTATCGTTTGTTATTTATTTTGAATGGCATAGGCTGCTTTATGTTAACTATTCTAGTGTACGCACATTGCAAATATTATTTGAATAAAACTAAATTAATTATTTGCGATGCTATTACATCAATAAATTCTATAAATTCCACATACCTTTTCTTGTGTTCACCACAAATCCTATTGAATCAAGTACTCAACTAGACATAGTAAAAATATGATTCGGGAATTTTTAGTTAATACGACTAAATATTACATACAGTTTTTTGAAAATTTGAGACATGAAAAGCCCGATATAGACATGAAAATGTTTACTCTTCACAGTTATGTATTATACAAAAATGTGTAGCAGTAGCCAAAGTTTCTCCGGGTGCCTTGGTTTTTAGCTTATTTATTGTTTTTTATAATCTCCTATAAATACCCTATTGTCACAGTAAACTGTAGTGGTAGGCCTGAATAGTACAGCACCTAGTTTAGTCTATTGATCATCATTGTAGATATCAATTAAGCTAACAAGCTACAGTCGCGGAAAGACGTATGTTCGACTCCCAATTTTCTTGGGGCGAAATACATTAAAACCTACATAACGAACTGTGAATATATACAGGTTGTCTCAACATTGCGATCTCGGAAGATTGTGTCTCTGTTAATGAAGATATTTTAAAACTGATTTCACTCATATGTACACATTGTAAAACTATTAGCGTGTATACAGGCTGTTCCATAACATAGTACCAACCTAAACTTACGTTTTGTTAAATGGAACAACCTATATTTCGGCACAATTTTTAATTCCTACGACAATGAATAAAACATAACATACTGTAAACTTTGTACTTTTTGATTTATTGGCATTTTTAAGGAAAAACGGCAGTCTAAGAAAGATTGTATATACACTGTGGGCAAAAAAAGCGGCACAAATATTAAATTACTCATATTTCCAAAGATTTTAAGTAAATCCAAGCAAGCATTTCTTTGAAAAACTAATTGCTTATCTTGTGAGGATTGAAAACATACCATATTCGCAATTCACTTCTTTTTTCAACAAAAACAGCAAAAAACGTTGTTTCAAAATGTCACCCTGTATACAAAAAAAATCACCTGTATACGATGCCACAAAATCTCTACTCTCCCTTTTGACCAAAAGAAAACAAATGTCATTACCTACTAACTTTATTACACCTTTCATTTCACATTAAATTGGCCAGATGTTATCAGAAATGTTGCATAGCCAAACATAAAGCAACATAACTTTGGATTGAAACGTTCTGTTATTGCGAATATGGTATGGTTTCAATCTTCACACTACAAGCAATTCGTTTTTAAAAGAAATATTTTGAATTCACTAAATATTATTGGAAATACGAGTGATTAAAAATTTGTACCGTTTCTTTTGGCCCACAGTAGTGGCTTAGATTATGATTACGTAAGAAGCGTTCAATAAGCGTGATTACCTGCCATATCCAAATTGTGCACCGGTTGGTCATAATCTGCAACAAAATATAGCAAACAGGCTTTCCTAAGAAAGATAATTGTTTTAAATGGAACACCCTGTATTGAATTAATTTTTTTAATTCTATGCATCATCAAAAGTACTAGCACACACCAGTGCTAAAATAAACAATTGTATTGTTATCGTATACACAGACAGACGGACAGACCGATCGATAATTTTGCGTCAAACATCAGAGTTGGGCATCACTCAACTAACCCGAGATGAGTAACACTCATGATTAATGAAATCACTCGTCACTCATTACTCGTCAATCATAAATCTTAGAATCACTTATCTCTCACTAATCGTAGAAACAAGTGTTTCTATTTTGACAGCCAGTGGCGACTGCGTGATATAGTTTTAAAAATATGAAAAAGAAAATACTATTTAATAGATTTTATTTGCAAAGTAAACCCACACTACGGTAAATGTAATGTGGGTATACTTTGTTTTAATTTATCCAACTTTATCTTATAATAAATATGCATTTTTATAGAGAATAAATACTTACGTTAAATACTTACGATACGTACATCTTTCAATATTATTCACAAATTATTTTCTATAGTGTACCCACATTTCACCTCTTTAAAATGACGTACCATTGGTTAATAGTTAATTTTTTGAATTTCTTTGTGACGTTATTTTACAGTGTATTCTTTAAATGTTGTGCAATCTAAAGACGAAATAAGAAATCATTAATTTTTTAAAATGGTACACCAATGTACCATTAAATGTGATTTGGAATGTACGTTGAACGTGTACGTATCTAACGTCTCATAAAATTCTTGATGTAATTAAATAGGAAAACTGAAGAAAGGATTCTTACTGTAATTAGGGGGATTATTCAACTGCGAAATCAGTTGTGCCTGTCTTTCTTTACACTTCAAAATTTGGATTCAAGGAGGTGTATTGTTTAGATTTATATAATTGTTTACTTTATTTTAAAAATTTTTTTGCACTTTCACGGTATTATGTCTGGTGAAAACAACACTGCAATTATTTCTAATTAACCTGAAAAAATAGATGCGGCTGTAATTGTTCTTGGTAATTTACATTTAGAACAAATCAAGCCAGATCTCCAAATCAAATAACATAAACGTCGGACTAATTTTTATAACACATATCTATAAAAAAAGGTAAGTTTTGGTTAAAAGATTCAGATTTTGTGGGTTTGTATCCGCGCCTCTATTTTACTTTCATCAGTGTGAAAGTATGTTGAGTTTCTATTATGTTTTAAAACAGTGTATTTCTATTGAACAGTCATCACTCATTACGCGTTAATCGCGAGTAATCAGTGATAAATATTCAATCGTGTACGGCAGTTATGAGTGGTGAGTAAAGAAATCATCACTCACTCTGATGGGTGACCAATCGTAACTCATCACAACGAGTGATGATTAATTGAACTAATTAAAATAATTTTTTCATCACTTGCTACTCAATGACTCTATTACCAAATGCCCAACTCTGGTCAAACTCAATAGGCCATACCACAGTAAACAGGGGGAGGGGGTATAAAAATGTGTATGTACCAAAATAAAACTTGGCGTGCCCTAGAATTTGTTCGGTAACAGTTTCTATTTATTCCAATTAATTTATTCCATGGTTTTAGCGTCAATGCACGTATTTAGACAAAGCACAACAACGGACTTTGTACAACTTTAACCGGCAATAGAGAGCTGGTAAAGAATAGGTTAACAATAAAGCGTTGACCACGCATGAAGGTCGACGGCGCGGCGGCGACAGCTCTTTTTCTATTTTTTGTCGAAAACCGTAACTGGGAAAAGAAATAATTATTATTATTATAATTATTAATTATTATTATTATTATTATTAATAATTATTATTAATTATTATTATTAGTTTTTGCACGGTAACCATATTACACTTACAGCTTAGTTATCCGAGATTAAAACATTTTAATACCCTCAGAAAAGCCCTCATAATACCAATTATGTTTTGTTAGAAACTATAACCAAGTCCCATGAATATTGCCGTCTAATGCTTAATGATGATCCTCTGTAATATATATCATTCATATTAGTGCTAAATACTTAATAAATGATTTTTTAACACTATTACTGAAAGGGAGTGTTTATTTTGTGAGAAGCGAGTTTACGGCCTATCATATGCATGCTATATGATAATAGCCTATTGTGACCTCCGTAGGATTGGCAACACCGCTGGAGTTATCAGCGACACATCAGTTTCCGTTCATATGTAAATTGCGGAGGTCACTTCGTACCCTTTGTGTACCTTATATATGACCTACTAAAAAATCAAAAATCGTTTCCCCTCTTTTGATGCTCGCGTAGCGAAACTTCCCCTCATTAAAAATATGCAATCAGATCAATAATATATTATCTGGAACACCCGGAGCCTAGGTTGCCTGCTCTATATGCCGGAGGTGACAACTTACCACGTATATATATATATATATATATATATATATATATATATATATATATATAGGAAACTGGTTTAATCGGTTTAAATATACTATATATGGAATATGACGTAAATAGAATCCAAGTGAGAAGTAATTTTTAAAATTAATTAAAAGGATACGGTCTCAGCCCGGATTCGAACCGGGGCCTTCTTCCTTGCCGGGGAATTGCTCTACCGCTGAACTACTGAGCCCGGTCGGAGGATATAGATTTAATTCGTCATTTCAAACGATAGTAACAGTACGGGTTGCTGCCCCGGTTCGAATCCGGGCTGAGACCGTATCCTTTTAATTAATTTTAAAAATTACTTCTCACTTGGATTCTATTTACGTCATATTCCATATATAGTATATATATATATATATATATATACAGGGTCTCCCACGACGATCTGCCATTAGAAGTATATGGAGAACCAAATGACATGACAGATTAAAAATTTGTGGACTTATATTGCTGGACACGATCGTCTCAACTAAAATGTTTTGAGTTTTCGGTTACTTCCGGTTACACCGGAAATGATGTCATCTTTTATATTTCAAATGGAACAGCCTGTATTTTATCGCATTTTCAAAATCTTCATTAAATTTTAATTCAATTTTATGTTACATTCCCTATACCTAACATGCGTCATTTTAGAGATATTAATTGTTTTCATTAAAAAATGACAGCTGCACGGTTACTTTCAATTACTTATAAACTATCCCCTTTGACAGTTGGAAAAAAGTTGTCCGGCGAAATTGTTGTGAAGGTAACGTATTATCGACACATCGGTAGAACTCTTCTAAAAGTTATACAGGGTGTTCAAATTATAAGATCAAAGTTGAATTCGAGAATAGTATTAAAAGTCGATCTTTTCAAATGGCAACCCTAACATATGAATACATTTCTCAATTCTATGGAAAATTTTAGATCAACTTTGTGTACAATGTCCTATACCTAAAATGTAAATGTACCTACTTAAATCGATTTTTAAACATCACAGTGGAAATTGCACATATTGCCAAATCTAGATTGCGTTGGAAACAACTGAACAAGTTGGAATAAACAAAACTTTTTAGTAAAACAAGTTTTTTAGGTCATTTTTCATTATGATTGGTTTAGTATTCATAAAATTATAAGCCTACAATAAAACACAATATTAAAAACTAAAAGAAAACTTTAAGAAAAAAAAAACCCTTAATTCTATTTCAGTAATTGTTCAAAAATGTTGCCGTTTTTCGCTAAACATGCTACTATTCCTTTTACCATATTATTGTTGGTGGCGTCCCTGATAGAGTTAGCACATAACTCATTGAAAGCAGCTGGAAGTCTATCTTTCATGTTCTCCTTATCAGTTATTGGGTCCTCCATTATTGGGTGGTTTCAAATGGACGGTGCTCCAGCGCAGATAACAGTTGCAGTAAGACGCTTGCTTAACGAGCGATAATCGGTGATCGGTGGAATCCGCTTAATGGGTCATACAAATATCCACCGCGTTCCCCCGACTTGACGCCAATGGATTTATTAATTTCGGGAGCTATTAAAGATGTAGTTTATGAGAACCCAATAATTGATAAGACAACATGAAAGATAAAGTTCGAGCTGCTTTCAATGGGTTATGTGCTAACTCAATCAGGGACGCCACCAACAATAATGCGTTAAAAAGAATTATAGCATCATTAGCGGAAAACGGCAACGTTATTGAAGAGTTACTGAAATTGAATACAGCAATTTTTTTAAAATTACCTTACGACTTGGTTTTATTTTTAATAGTGTGCTTTATTGTAGGCTTATAATTTTATAATTACTAAATTAATTATTATGAAAAATTACCTAGTAACTTGTTTAATAAAGTTGTGTTTTTCCAAATTGTTCAATTGCTTTCAAAAGCAATCTAGATTTGGCAATGTTTGCAATTTCTACTGTGATGTTTACAAATTGATTTCAGTAGGTACAAGTACATTTTAGGTATAGGACATTGTACACAAATTCAAGGGAAGATGGTTATTACGTAAACTCGTCAGTAATATAGAATCAAACTAAAGAAGCGAATGATAATTAACCCAGGTGAGGATAATTTTTGGAAAAAACACCTCCGCCTGGATTTGAACCAGGAACCCTCCAATTGCCGGTTGAAAGCTCTCCCAGTTGAGCTACAGAGACGATGGAAATTTATAGGTTTTATTTGTCACTTCAGGATTTGCAATCCGAGTTTTCGAATTAAACAAACCCGTCGTGACACCTATTGGGGCTAGATGGAAGTTTGGTAACTAGGAATCGCTAATGTTTATTGCTAAACAGCTCATATAGATGAATAAATTCAAGGGAAGATGGTTATTACGTAAACTCGTCAGTAATATAGAATCAAACTAAAGAAGCGAATGATAATTAACCCAGGTGAGGATAATTTTCGGAAAAAACACCTCCGCCTGGATTTGAACCAGGAACCCTCCGAATGCCGGTTGAAAGCTCTCCCAGTTGAGCTACAGAGGCGATGGAAATTTATAGGTTTTATTTGTCACTTCAGGATTTGCAATCCGAGTTTTCGAATTAAACAAACCCGTAGTGACACCTATTGGGGCTAGATGGAAGTTTGGTAACTAGGAATCGCTAATGTTTATTGCTAAACAGCTCATATAGATGAATAAATTCAAGGGAAGATGGTTATTACGTAAACTCGTCAGTAATATAGAATCAAACTAAAGAAGCGAATGATAATTAACCCAGGTGAGGATAATTTTTGGAAAAAACACCTCCGCCTGGATTTGAACCAGGAACCCTCCAATTGCCGGTTGAAAGCTCTCCCAGTTGAGCTACAGAGGCGATGGAAATTTATAGGTTTTATTTGTCACTTCAGGATTTGCAATCCGAGTTTTCGAATTAAACAAACCCGTCGTGACACCTATTGGGGCTAGATGGAAGTTTGGTAACTAGGAATCGCTAATGTTTATTGCTAAACAGCTCATATAGATGAATAAATTCAAGGGAAGATGGTTATTACGTAAACTCGTCAGTAATATAGAATCAAACTAAAGAAGCGAATGATAATTAACCCAGGTGAGGATAATTTTTGGAAAAAACACCTCCGCCTGGATTTGAACCAGGAACCCTCCAATTGCCGGTTGAAAGCTCTCCCAGATGAGCTACAGAGGCGATGGAAAATTATAGGTTTTATTTGTCACTTCAGGATTTGCAATCCGAGTTTTCGAATTAAACAAACCCGTCGTGACACCTATTGGGGCTAGATGGAAGTTTGGTAACTAGGAATCGCTAATGTTTATTGCTAAACAGCTCATATAGATGAATAAATTCAAGGGAAGATGGTTATTACGTAAACTCGTCAGTAATATAGAATCAAACTAAGGAAGCGAATGATAATTAACCCAGGTGAGGATAATTTTTGGATAAAACACCTCCGCCTGGATTTGAACCAGGAACCCTCCAATTGCCGGTTGAAAGCTCTCCCAGTTGAGCTACAGAGGCGATGGAAATTTATAGGTTTTATTTGTCACTTCAGGATTTGCAATCCGAGTTTTCGAATTAAACAAACCCGTCGTGACACCTATTGGGGCTAGATGGAAGTTTGGTAACTAGGAATCGCTAATGTTTATTGCTAAACAGCTCATATAGATGAATAAATTCAAGGGAAGATGGTTATTACGTAAACTCGTCAGTAATATAGAATCAAACTAAAGAAGCGAATGATAATTAACCCAGGTGAGGATAATTTTTGGAAAAAACACCTCCGCCTGGATTTGAACCAGGAACCCTCCAATTGCCGGTTGAAAGCTCTCCCAGTTGAGCTACAGAGGCGATGGAAAATTATAGGTTTTATTTGTCACTTCAGGATTTGCAATCCGAGTTTTCGAATTAAACAAACCCGTCGTGACACCTATTGGGGCTAGATGGAAGTTTGGTAACTAGGAATCGCTAATGTTTATTGCTAAACAACTCATATAGATGAATAAATTCAAGGGAAGATGGTTATTACGTAAACTCGTCAGTAATATAGAATAAAACTAAGGAAGCGAATGATAATTAACCCAGGTGAGGATAATTTTTGGAAAAAACACCTCCGCCTGGATTTGAACCAGGAACCCTCCAATTGCCGGTTGAAAGCTCTCCCAGTTGAGCTACAGAGGCGATGGAAATTTATAGGTTTTATTTGTCACTTCAGGATTTGCAATCCGAGTTTTCGAATTAAACAAACCCGTCGTGACACCTATTGGGGCTAGATGGAAGTTTGGTAACTAGGAATCGCTAATGTTTATTGCTAAACAGCTCATATAGATGAATAAATTCAAGGGAAGATGGTTATTACGTAAACTCGTCAGTAATATAGAATCAAACTAAAGAAGCGAATGATAATTAACCCAGGTGAGGATAATTTTTGGAAAAAACACCTCCGCCTGGATTTGAACCAGGAACCCTCCAATTGCCGGTTGAAAGCTCTCCCAGTTGAGCTACAGAGGCGATGGAAATTTATAGGTTTTATTTGTCACTTCAGGATTTGCAATCCGAGTTTTCGAATTAAACAAACCCGTCGTGACACCTATTGGGGCTAGATGGAAGTTTGGTAACTAGGAATCGCTAATGTTTATTGCTAAACAGCTCATATAGATGAATAAATTCAAGGGAAGATGGTTATTACGTAAACTCGTCAGTAATATAGAATCAAACTAAAGAAGCGAATGATAATTAACCCAGGTGAGGATAATTTTCGGAAAAAACACCTCCGCCTGGATTTGAACCAGGAACCCTCCAATTGCCGGTTGAAAGCTCTCCCAGTTGAGCTACAGAGGCGATGGAAATTTATAGGTTTTATTTGTCACTTCAGGATTTGCAATCCGAGTTTTCGAATTAAACAAACCCGTCGTGACACCTATTGGGGCTAGATGGAAGTTTGGTAACTAGGAATCGCTAATGTTTATTGCTAAACAGCTCATATAGATGAATAAATTCAAGGGAAGATGGTTATTACGTAAACTCGTCAGTAATATAGAATCAAACTAAAGAAGCGAATGATAATTAACCCAGGTGAGGATAATTTTTGGAAAAAACACCTCCGCCTGGATTTGAACCAGGAACCCTCCAATTGCCGGTTGAAAGCTCTCCCAGTTGAGCTACAGAGGCGATGGAAAATTATAGGTTTTATTTGTCACTTCAGGATTTGCAATCCGAGTTTTCGAATTAAACAAACCCGTCGTGACACCTATTGGGGCTAGATGGAAGTTTGGTAACTAGGAATCGCTAATGTTTATTGCTAAACAGCTCATATAGATGAATAAATTCAAGGGAAGATGGTTATTACGTAAACTCGTCAGTAATATAGAATCAAACAAAGGAAGCGAATGATAATTAACCCAGGTGAGGATAATTTTTGGAAAAAACACCTCCGCCTGGATTTGAACCAGGAACCCTCCAATTGCCGGTTGAAAGCTCTCCCAGTTGAGCTACAGAGGCGATGGAAATTTATAGGTTTTATTTGTCACTTCAGGATTTGCAATCCGAGTTTTCGAATTAAACAAACCTGTCGTGACACCTATTGGGGCTAGATGGAAGTTTGGTAACTAGGAATCGCTAATGTTTATTGCTAAACAGCTCATATAGATGAATAAATTCAAGGGAAGATGGTTATTACGTAAACTCGTCAGTAATATAGAATCAAACTAAAGAAGCGAATGATAATTAACCCAGGTGAGGATAATTTTTGGAAAAAACACCTCCGCCTGGATTTGAACCAGGTGTACGTGTACCATAATACGTTACCTTCACAACAATTTCGCCGGACAACTTTTTTCCAACTGTCAAAGGGGATAGTTTATAAGTAATTGAAAGTAACCGTGCAGCTGTCATTTTTTAATGAAAACAATTAATATCTCAAAAATGACACATGTTAGGTATAGGGAATGTAACATAAAAGTGAATTAAAATTTAATGAAGATTTCAAAAATGCGAGAAAATACAGGGTGTTCCATTTGAAATATAAAAGATGACATCATTTCCGGTGTAACCGGAAGTAACCGAAAACTCAAAATATTTTAGTTGTGACGATCGTGTCCAACAATATAAGCCCACAAATTTTTAATCTGTCATTTCATTTGGTTCTCCATATACTTCTAATGGCAGCTCGTCGTGGGAGACCCTGTATACAGGGTCCTGCAACTAAGCTCCCGTCTTCTGTAGCTCACTTACTCATTAAGCTAAGAGTTTGACATTTTGCAGGCTTACCCTGTACTTCAAGGTACAATTCAAGAAATTATTTTTTATTATACTGGGTGTTCCAAAAATGTGCAACGGTAATGTGCCATGGTAATATATTTTTTAAATTGCATGCTATACATCTTTCTACACATTTGGAAGCCTTTTATGGTTGCCTACATATCACCAAAATTTTATTGAAATCGGTTGAGTGACCGCAGCGGAAAAAAATAAAAACAAAAAAAAAATTATTTTGCATCGTAGGCTTTAAAAATCAATAAAAACCACAAAATGCACCTCTTTAATAAAATTTTGCGACGTGCTTGTTAAGTTAGATATAATAGTCTCGTTAACCAAGTGACATTGATCCAAATTATACAGGGTGACCAAAATCGAGTTTCAAACTTGTCAAACTTCAAAGCGCGCTATTGGTCTTATTTTAAATTGGAACCCATATTTTTTTTTTAGGTGAAATGACGCGGAATTAAAGAATAAATATTGTTTCTGAATACAACCCCATCATAATTCCCAATATTTTAAAAGTTATTCGCCAAAAACTCATTTTTCAACGTTTCCAACGGCAATTTTAGGTAATAAATATCGTACGTGGCTTTGAAAAACAATTTATTACATAAAATATAACGCAGAGAGGTATTTTAGATTTTACTGTACTTAATTAAGTAGTTATTCAATTGCTAAATTTACTGCAAAATTTACCTATAGCCACATTTCCGTCCTTACCGCTATAGGTAAATTATGCAGTAAATTTAGCATTTGAATAACTACTTAATTAAGTACACTCAAATCTAAAATACGTCTATTATTTTTTATAAAATAAATTGTTTTTCAAAGCCACGTACGATATTTATTATCTAAAATTGCCGTAATACAGGGTGACCAAAATCGAGTGTCAAACTTGTCAAACTTCAAAGCGTGTTATTGTTCTTATTTTAAATTGGAACCCATATTTTTTTTTATGTGACATGATGCAGAATTAAAAAATAAACATTGTTTCTAAATACAACCCCATAACAATTCTCAATATTTTAAAACTTATTCGCCAAAAACTCATTTTTCAACGTTTCCAACGGCAATTTTAGATAATAAATATCGTACGTCGCTTTGAAAAACAATTTATTTTATAAAAAATAATAGACGTATTTTAGATTTGAGTGTACTTAATTAAGTAGTTATTCAAATGCTAAATTTACTGCATAATTTATCTATAGCGGTAAGGACGGAAATGTGGCTATAGGTAAATTTTGCAGTAAATTTAGCAATTGAATAACTACTTAATTAAGTACAGTAAAATCTAAAATACCTCTCTGCGTTATATTTTATGTAATAAATTGTTTTTCAAAGCCACGTACGATATTTATTACCTAAAATTGCCGTTGGAAACGTTGAAAAATGAGTTTTTGGCGAATAAGTTTTAAAATATTGAGAATTGTTATGGGGTTGTATTTAGAAACAATGTTTATTTTTTAATTCTGCATCATGTCACATAAAAAAATTATGGGTTCCAATTTAAAATAAGAACAATAACACGCTTTGAAGTTTGACAAGTTTCACACTCGATTTTGGTCACCCTGTATTATTTGGATCAATGTCACTTGGTTAACGAGACTATTACATCTAACTTAATAAGCACGTCGCAAAATTTTATTAACGAGGTGCATTTTGTGGTTTTTATTGATTTTTAAAGCCTACGGCGCAAAATCAATTTTTTTTGGTTTTTATTTTTTTTCCGCTGCGGGCACTCAACCGATTTCAATAAAATTTTGGTGATATGTAGGCAACCATAAAAGGCTTCCAAATGTGTAGAAAAATGTATAGCATGCAATTTAAAAAAAATATATTACCATGGCGTTGCACATTTTTGGAACACCCTGTATAATAAAAAATAATTTCTTGAATTGTACCTTGACGTACAGGGTAAGCTTGCAAAATGTCAAACTCTTAGCTTAATGAGTAAGTGAGCTACAGAAGACGGGAGCTTAGTTGCAGGACCCTGTATATATAATTAAAAGGTTTTCGGACATCTCGTGTAAAAATATATTTTATTTGCAACGTTTCAGCAGACTCGCACCTGCCTTTCTCAAGCATACAAAACTAATTGAAAAAACTTTGAACTGTCAAACAAGCTCGTGTCAAATAATAGTTATTTAACCAACAAGTATATTAAAAAGAGCGATTAATGATCGAGACTGTTTAACGCGCGAGCGAAGCGAGCGCGTTAATTGTCGAGATCATTAATCGCTGTTTAATATTCGAGTTGGTTACAAAATTTTTCCGTCGATCGTATTCTTCTAGCATCGTCTACATAGATTTTTCTTCGCCGATGTCTTTTTAGGTTATATGACAATTTATGTAATTTGACACTGACGTTCTAGCGGTATGTTTTGATTGGAAGGTTTCATTTCACATATGATCGATTGGCCTATCAAACGACGACATTGCGTCTTGTGATTGGCTATCACAAATCATGCATTAATAGAAGTCGTGCATTAATGTAGTACTTTAATAAACGATTTCCTATTCACTAAACTGACTCATAAATAAACGATCGACGGAAAAATATATTTTTACACGAGATGTCCGAAAACCTTTTAATTATAAATAATGATCGTGAAAATATAAAATTTAATATATATATATATATATTTTTAACTACTTAATTAAGTACAGTAAAATCTAAAATACCTCTCTGCGTTATATTTTATGTAATAAATTGTTTTTCAAAGCCACGTACGATATTTATTACCTAAAATTGCCGTTGGAAACGTTGAAAAATGAGTTTTTGGCGAATAACTTTTAAAATATTGGGAATTATGATGGGGTTGTATTCAGAAACAATATTTATTCTTTAATTCCGCATCGTTTCACCTAAAAAAAATATGGGTTCCAATTTAAAATAAGACCAATAGCGCGCTTTGAAGTTTGACAAGTTTGACACTCGATTTTGGTCACCCTGTATAATTTGGATCAATGTCACTTGGTTAACAAGACTATTATATCTAACTTAACAAGCACGTCGCAAAATTTTATTAAAGAGGTGCATTTTGTGGTTTTTATTGATTTTTAAAGCCTACGATGCAAAATAAATTTTTTTTGGTTTTTATTTTTTTCCGCTGCGGTCACTCAACCGATTTTAATAAAATTTTGGTGATATGTAGGCAACCATAAAAGGCTTCCAAATGTGTAGAAAAATGTATAGCATGCAATTTAAAAAATATATTACCATGGCACATTACCGTTGCACATTTTTGGAACACCCAGTATAATAAAAAATTATTTCTTGAATTGTACCTTGAAGTACAGGGTAAGCCTGCAAAATGTCAAACTCTTAGCTTAATGAGTAAGTGAGCTACAGAAGACGGGAGCTTAGTTGCAGGTCCCTGTATACAGGGTCTCCCACGACGAGCTGCCATTAGAAGTATATGGAGAACTAAATGAAATGACAGATTAAAAATTTGTGGACTTATATTGTTGGACACGATCGTCTCAACTAAAATATTTTGGGTTTTCGGTTACTTCCGGTTACGCCGGAAATGATGTCATCTTTTATATTTCAAATGGAACACCCTGTATTTTATCGCATTTTTAAAATCTTCATTACATTTCCATTCAATTTTATGTTACATTCCCTATACCTAACATGTGTCATTTTTGAGATATTAATTGTTTTCATTAAAAAATGACAGCTGCACGGTTACTTTCAATTACTTATAAACTATCCCCTTTGACAGTTGGAAAAAAGTTGTCCGGCGAAATTGTTGTGAAGGTAACGTATTATCGACACATCGGTAGAACTCTTCTAAAAGTTATACAGGGTGTTCAAATTATAAGATCAAAATTGAATTCGAGAAAAGTATTAAAAGTCGATCTTTTCAAATGGCAACCCTAACATATGAATACATTTCTGAATTCTATGGAAAATTTTAGATCAACTTTGTGTACAATGTCCTATACCTAAAATGTAAATGTACCTACTTAAATCGATTTTTAAACATCACAGTAGAAATTGCACATATTGCCAAATCTAGATTGCGGTGAAAACAACTGAACAAGTTGGAATAAGCAGAACTTTTTAATAAAACAAGTTTTTTAGGTCATTTTTCATTATGCTTGATTTAGTATTTATAAAATTATAAGCCTACAATAAAATAAAATATTAAACATAAAAAAACGTTAAGAAAATAAAAAAAAACGCTTAATTCTATTTCAGTAACTGTTCAAAAATGTTGCCGTTTTTCGCTAAACATGCTACTATTCCTTTTACCATATTATTGTTAGTGGCGTCCCTGATAGAGTTAGCACATAACCCATTGAAAGCAGCTGGAAGTTTATCTTTCATGTTCTCCTTATCAGTTATTGGGTCCTCCATTATTGGGTGGTTTCAAATGGACGGTGCTCCAGCGAAGATAGCAGTTGCAGTAAGACGCTTACTTAACGAGCGATAATCGGCGGTCGGTGGAATCCGCTTAATAGGCCATACAAATATCCACCGCGTTCCCCCGACTTGACGCCCATGGATTTATTAATTTCGGGAGCTATTAAAGACGTAGTTTATGAGAACCCAATAATTGATAAGGAGAACATGAGAGATAGAGTTCGAGCTGCTTTCAATGGGTTATGTGCTAACTCAATCAGGGACGCCACCAACAATAATGGTTAAAAAGAATTAAAGCATGTTTAGCGGAAAACGGCAACGTTATTGAACAGTTACTGAAATTGAATTAAGCATTTTTTTTAATTACCTTGCGATTTGGTTTTATTTTTAATAGTGTGCTTTATTGTAGGCTTATAATTTTATAATTACTAAATTAATTATTATGAAAAATTACCTAGAAACTTGTTTAATAAAGTTGTGTTTTTCCAAATTGTTCAATTGTTTTCAAAAGCAAACTAGATTTGGCAATGTTTGCAATTTCTACTGTGATGTTTACAAATCGATTTCAGTAGGAACAAGTACATTTTAGGTATATTCAATATTTTTTTTTCAATTCAATACTTTATTGGCGATATCATGTACAAAACATTTTCGCAAGTCACAAGCAGTAAGATAATAGCACTACAAACAACTACAACAGCAACAATAGTGATGGCGCAATAGAAGTCACAATACAAGCTATATTAACCCAGTTAAAGTCCTACAATTCTACAGAGCGGTCACACAACACTTTAAAACAAGAAAACATGATATAAAAATGGCGAATCATCACAGATCCGCAAAGTCATGGGTAAGGTATTCCTCCCAACCGTAGAATTGTTTGGTGGCTAGGTAATCTGTGAGCACTTTCTTATACTTGTCATACGGTAGTGCAGTCACATGCTGCGGTAATGAATTATAAAACCTAATACCGTGGTAGTTTATTCCATCCCTCGCTCTCCCCGTTCTCTTATAGGCGGTATCCAGTATCCCACCATGCCGAGTGTCATAGTGGTGGTAATCTTCACGCTTTTTGTAAAATGAGATGTTCTGCCTTACATGCAATAAACAGCTAAGAATGAATATGTTTGGGAATGTCATTATTTTAAGACTATGAAATGTGCTTCTGCAACATTCCATATATCTCAAACCCGCGATCACCCTGACGCACCTCCTCTGTGCGCCAAACACGAGAGACGCATGCGTCGAATGGCCCCAACACAGGATAGCATACCGGAGGAGAGGATAGAAGTAGCCGTAATAAACCGTCATCAACGCGTCAAATGACACCAAGTTCTTCAAACTCCTTATTGAATATATAATTTTGTTCAATTTTCTTGTAGTTTGATTACTATGCTCCTCCCATGTCAACTTGGGGTCAATATAGACACCGAGGTACCTCACCGGCTCTAAATGCACCTCAACCTTGCGCAATGATAGAGTTAGCGACTGTGTCTTTGATGTGTTTAGACACAGGCGATTTGACGAAAACCAGTCAACAATTCTCTCATCCGACCGCACAACTCGTTCCCGCAGATCGAGCAACGTTTCCGACTTATTAATCAGACATGTATCATCGGCAAATAGAACGATACCCGCGTCATCCGATATTGCTCCCGACAAATCATTTACAAATATGAGAAACAACACAGGACCCAAAACAGAACCCTGCGGGACTCCGTGACTTAGTGGCAATCGGCCCGAAGATCGCTGACCGTAATCCACATACTGCCATCTGTCACCCAGATACGACGCCAACAGATCGACGCTATCTGTCCCAACCCCCAGTGCATGCAGCTTCTCTATCAACAGCCCGTGCGAGACGCAGTCGAACGCCTTTGACAAGTCGTAGAAAGCAGCTTGGGCGTATAATCTATTCTCAAAACAGAACTGAACTTCCGAGACCAGGGAACTGATTGCCTTCGACGTCGATCTATTTTTTCTAAATCCAAACTGAGACTCATTGAGAAGGTTGTTGTTTTCAAGGTACTCGCTGATGTGATTTTTTAAAATAGTTTCAAAAATTTTTCCGAATGCTGGCGTTAATGAAATTGGCCTGTAATTTGATACGTCATTGCAATTCCCTTTTTTATATATGGGTACTACTCTGCTGATTTTTAAACATTCAGGAAAGACGTGCGCATTAATACAAAGGTTAATCAATTTTGTGAAAGGTATTAGGATTACATCTTTTATACATTTGATAATTCTATAGTTTATGCCATAGGCGTCTATGGTAGAGCTTGTTTTGAGTTTGGATATGACGTCTCTAAGCTCGTTAAAACTAATTTCCCGGAAATTAAACTGTTCTATCAGTGAAGCTGATTTAGTTCCAACGTCAGCTGGACGGGCGGGAGGTAACGTTGCAAGCATTGTATCTGCAACCGCACAAAAATAGTCATTAAAGTCCTCCGCCGTCAGTTTATCCGGCTTTGGATCCACTCGGGGTGGGCAATTATTTTTTATCACGTTCCAAACTGCCTTCTGGGTATTTCTCGAAGATTGAATGTAATTGTTGTTCGCATCTCTCTTATGTTTTTGCAGTATGTTCCGATATCTCCCCCTATAATCCTTCAGATATTCTAGCGAAACAAGATGAGGATGCTGCTTATTTAGTGCCGTTAGAAGCTGCAACGTATCCCTGGCGTGTCTGGCTTCACTTCCGAACCAAGCTTTATAATTTGTTACTCCGTTATTACTTGTTACTGTCTTTGTTTTCTGAGAAAAACTAAGGTGAATCGCATCTGTTATTTTTGTAACAAAAACGCTAAACTTGGCGTCCGCGTCAACGCTGCGCGCATCAACAAAAGAAAAATCATATGACTCCAACATATTGTAAAGTTTAAAAAGGCCAACAGTTGTAATAGGTCTATAAGTTATCTTGATTTCTTTGCTATGATCCTTAGGTAATATACACTCAAAGGAGACGCCAAGGTGATCCGATAAGCACGGTTCCACAATTACAGAACTATACAAAGAAACATTAATATTAGTAAATATATTATCAAGGCATGCATTTATTCTCGTCGCTTGACAATTAGTTTTGTACAACCCATAGGAGCCAAAGAGGTCGCATAATAAGCGCGATTCCCTTGAATTCCCCTCAAAGTGGACATTAAAGTCCCCCGTCACTACAACACTCTTGACATATGACAATTTACCTAATACCGCATCCAATTGCATCATATAATAATCAAAATTTCCCATGGGGGAGCGATACATTGTTAAAACCTGTACTTCGTTAATCACAAATCCAGCCACCTCAAAATCAATTTCACGCGAAAACTTTACCGGGTCAAACGGCAGATGAGCCAGGGATGTATGGTTATCACCCACAAAAACAGCAACACCGCCATGTCGGCGAATCGAACGACTAAGACTCGATACATTTACATAGCCACCAATATTTAGACCACTCAAACGCTCTTCCGATAACCAGTGCTCATTAAGACATAGTACATTGTAATTACCCTCTCTCAACAAAGCCTCCAGCTCACAACTCTTTTTAGACAAACCCTGAATATTATAATGTAAAATACGGAATACTTTTTTACCAGACATTGCGGTATTTCCGAGCATGTCGGTTGTTGCATTTATCACGGGACTGCAAAAATTTTCAGTTTCAGGATCGATTACAATTACATTGGGAGGTTCGGTACATACATTTGCCACATTGAATAAATCATCGTTACGTCGGATCGTCTCACAAATTACTGAATTATATAAGCAAAAAATTACCCTACGCATCTCTGCGGTGGTCAGGTGGATACTATCCTGTGTAATATCCGACTCACGCAGTATTTCTCTCAAGTTTAGCCAGACCATATTATTTGCGTTCATATTGGCGATCTCCTCACGCATTACCCTGTTGAAATTATTAATTCTGTTTTCCAGTTCAGGTTTAACATTTAGTATCGGCACTGACACAATACAAACATTAGTCTTCGATAAACCTGCTTTTAAGTCCACAATTACGTCTTTACTTAGAGATTCCCCTCTTAGCACATTATTTGTCCCCGCAACAATGATAACAAAGTCTCCCTTGTCACAATCCCGCGTCATCTGTGTTAAATCGCTGACGACATCTTCAAAAAGGGCATTTGGTTTCAATAGAGTTTCTGTGTGATAGTGTTTCTTGCCATAATCGTTCATTATTAGTGTTGCGTTACGGCATTCACTATCACCCACTATCAATATTCTTCCCCTTTTTTTGTCCATGCAGGTTACTTTCGAGCCTAGATGCAGAACAGGAATCTGCTTTTCCAAAAGCCGTTTAGACGGACCGTCACCAGATGTTACCCTTGGTTTGTTTACAAGTTGCTTTTCAGTGTCTAGGTTAGTGTTTCGACCAAGCACATGTGATTGTTTCAATATGCATTCTATTCCACTTAATTTCGCAGTAAGTACTAGTTCCATTGTTCTAATTTGCTCTCTAATATTCTCGATTTGATTTGAATCTTCAACGTTCCCTTCATCATCAAATTGGTCTGAATTTGCTTCCGTTTCATTTACCTCGGTCTCATTCAAGGTTTGTTCCAGTATTTTTGAATTTAAATCGCATAACCGCTGTTTTAGTTTATTAATTTCAAGTTCTTTCTCCTCACAATGGCACTGTTTTCTTGACAGCTGGACACAGCAATAAATTTCACCACTTATTCCAACATGTGCTCCTGGAATTTTCAGCAGGCACGAAGGGTGGTAGCAACTATCACAATTTGCACACAAAACAGTTTTTAACATTTACACTACACCTTTTACATACTATTTCACTGGACTTAGCTCTAGCTGGCGCCATGTTTCATATAGAAGATGGACATTGTACATTGTATAGGACATTGTATAGGACATTGTACACAAAGTTGATCTAAAATTTTCTATAGAATTGAGAAATGTATTAATATGTTAGGGTTGTCATTTGAAAAAATCGACTTTTATTACTTTTCTCGAATTCAACTATGAAGTTATACTTTGAACAGCCTGTATAACTTTTAGAAGAGTTCTACCGATTTGTCGATAATACGTTACCTTCACAACAATTTTGCCGGACAACTTTTTTCCAACGGTCACAGGGGATAATTTATAACTAATTGAAAGTAACCGTCCAGCTGTCAGTTTTTAATCAAAAATATGAATATCTCAAAAATGACACATGTTAGGTATAGGGAATGTAACATAAAATTCATCTAAAATTTAATGAAGATTTAAAAAATGCGATAAAATACACAGTGTTCCATTTGAAATATAAAAGTTCAGATCATTTCCGGTGTAACCGGAAGTAACCGAAAACCCAAAATATTTTAGTTGAGACGATCATGTCCAACAGAATAAGTCCAGAAATTTTCAATCTGTCATTTCATTTGGTTCTCCATATACTTCTAATGGCAGCTCGTCGTGGGAGACCCTATATATATATATATATATATATATATATATATATATATATATATATATATAGAGAGAGAGAGAGAGAGAGAGAAGGCCGGCGGTGATACTATGAACAAAAACAGCCCAACGGGCAATGCTGACAACAAGAACAATAAGAAAACTAGTTTAAAAATGCTTCCTATGTTCCTTCTATATAATGCCAAAGACTTATAATAGTGCAAAAGAACAATCTGATAGTTGAGAGCATAAAAAAACATGAAATTTTGAACAATTTTCTGTTAAAAAAAAAATAATACAAAAAAGAATTATTTTAAATTAAAAAAACTTTAAAAATCTCTATCAAAATTTATAATGTTCGAGTAAATGATGCTGAGACCCTCTGTGTCTTGTTTAAAATTCACAGTATTTTCCAATATATTGAAATTATACATCTCCAAAAACATTCTGTTGCGATAGTTGCAATCCGAGTCAAGAACCCTCACATCCTCAAAGTCAAAAGCATGTCCATGGCTGACAGCATGGCAAGCAAGAGCGCATCTCTCCTTTTTGGTCCTACAGTCGCTCTTATGTAGGGCGACACGACTCCGAAGCCACTGCGTGGTCACACCCACGTATTTACCCTCACACTGATTACAAGAGATACAGTAGATTATATTTGATTTAAAATTTAGGGGTATTCTATCTTTAATATTACTATAAATTTGTGACAATTTTGACGGATAATGGCATACTAATTTAAATTGGTTGGGGAGAAAAGGGGAAAAAATCTTCTTCAACTTATGTGTTATAGTTGGTACATACATTATTTTAACATAGGAGGGTTGTATGTCAATAGGGGGATCAAAAACACTTATGACGGGTTGGCTATTGGTATTAGTAGAATATAAAATTTTATTCACTATTTTTAATGGAAAACCATTATTTAAAAATACGCGTTGAAGTTTTTTTAAAGCTGAAGGCTGAAATTGGGGAACACTAATTCTTAAAATACGATTCTTCATAGCTATGATGGTATTGATTTTATGGGTAAACGAATGAGTAGAATAAAAATTTATATATCTACCTGAATAGGTGGGCTTGGTATACCAATCAACGGCCACGGAACCGTCCCCACAATTAAATAACAAACAATCGAGAAAAGGAATACACCCCTCTTTCTCTAGTTCAACCGTGAACTGTATGTGACCATGAAAGCCATTAAAGACTGCCAATATGTCCTCCACCTCATCCGCAGGAACACATGTACTGATGTCATCTACAAATTTGTACAAAAAAGGCACCACAAACCCCAAACGTGGGAGGATGTTAGCCAAAACATGGTCCATTGCCATAAGGGCTAAAATGGGGCTTAACGGGGAACCCATAGGGGTGCCAAACAACTGCAGATAAACCTGATTATTAAAAGTGAAGTATTCTTTGGTGAATAAAAATTTTAAGGTGTCAATGAAGGTTTCCAACGTAAAACAACAATTATCCCTTATCTTATCCCACTTTAGGGTCACGACATGAATAATAAGGTCAAGCGGTATGCTGGTGAAGAGACAGACAACATCAAACGAAACCAATGCGAAGCCATGAGGTATGGTGTTATCCCTGACTCTCTCCACAAAATCAAAAGAGTCCGTGACATTATAGTTCGTGTTGCTCAAAAATGACCGTGATAAAATATTTGCTAAAAATTTTGAAAGCTCATAAGTGGCTGAGCCAGATGCAGATATTATAGGTCTTAAAGGAGTACCATCCTTATGAATTTTTAGAAGAAAGTACGCACTACTCACGGTGGAGTTCTTAATTGTGAGTCGTTTATAATCCTCGTCACATATATTTACCGGTATTCAAGCCCTTTAACAACTTGTTGAGTTTATTTTGATTCGACGAAGTAGGGTTTGTGTTGATCTTCTTATAAATGTCAGCGTCACCAAGCATTTCAGTCGCCTTATCAAGATACTGGTCCTTACTCCTAATCACTGTAGTGGCACCCTTATCTGCACGTGTGACTAGCAAGTTCGGATTTGATTTGAGGAATCTTCTAGTTTTAGTGAACGAACTAATCAAGTGTGCGTCTAGTGCTGATAAGTGTGTCGGGGAATTTATATAATTTGTTATAACGTTAGTAACCACGTATTTACCCTCACACTGATTACAGGAGATACAGTAGATTATATTTGATTTAAAATTTAGGGGTATTCTATCTTTAATATTACTATAAATTTCTGACAATTTTGACGGATAATGGCATACAAAATTTAAATTCGTTGGGGAGAAAAGGGGAAAAAATCTTCTTCAACTTATGTGTTATAGTTAGTACATACATTATTTTAACATAGGAGGGTTGTAACATAGGGGGATCAAAAACACTTATGACGGGTTGACTATTGGTATTAGTAGAATCTAAAATTCTATTCACTATTTTTTATGGAAAACCATTATTAAAATACGCGTTTTTAAAGTTTTTTTAAAGCTGAAGGCTGAAATTGGGGATCACTAATTCTTAAAATACGATTCTTCATAGCTATGATGGTATTGATTTTATGGGTAAACGAATGAGCAGAATAAAAATTTATATATCTACCTGAATAGGTGGGCTTGATATACTAATCACGGAACCAATCAAACGGTTCCGTGGCCGTTGATTGGTACATGCCGCTGTCGCTAGCATGAAGAAATTAAGTAACGTAAACACCAGGTTGGCCAGGATGAAGAACAGGTTGACATTCTTGGTACGATGTAGGAATGCAAGCTTGACACCGAGACATATAGGCGATGGAACGAGGACTATTGCGACCTTGCTTGGTGGCACGGACACAAAGCTCATGAGATCAGATTACTTTAAGTAGCATTAGGAGGTTGGAGGTAATGATGCATGAGTTGAGTGAGCATTTGAGAGTGAATTTGCCTTTCCATATACATTCCAGTTTTTCTGATTCTTTGAGTCTGAGTTATAGGAAAGCTTTCACTAGAGTCAAGAACAGTAATAAAATTAAATTCGATAATTTACTTGAACTTTCTCATCCGGTTAGAGGTAGGATGTTTGATAATAACACCGATTGGATTGTCAATTTGTCCTCTGTAGATATACCAACGGATGTCGTTGATCTTTTATCTCTGGGGCCTAAGTTTTGTATGCCACCCAGTAGAGAGAGAATTTAAACGTGAGGCGTTTGTTAATGGAGGTGGAAAACGGTTTAGCACTTTGTCCAGTAAATAACAGAAACATTTTAAGATCTCAAGTTACTAATGTTATAACAAATTATATAAATTCCCCGACACACTTATCAGCACTAGACGCACACTTGATTAGTTCGTTAATTAAAACTAGAAGATTCCTGAAATCAAATCCCAACTTGCTGTCACACGTGCAGATAAGGGTGCCACTACAGTGATTATGAGTAGGGACCAGTATCTTGATAAGGCGACTGAAATGCTTGGTGACGCTGACATTTATAAGAAGATCAACACAAACCCTACTGCGTCGAATAAAAATAAACTCAACAAGTTGTTAAAGGACTTGAATACCGGTAAATATATAAGTGACGAGGATTATAAACGACTCACAATTAAGAACTCCACCCTAAGTAGTGCCTACTCCTTTAAGACCTATAATATCTGCATCTGGCTCAGCCACTTATGAGCTTTCAAAATTTTTAGCAATTATTTTATCACAGTCATTTTTGAGCAATACGAACTATAATGTCACGGACTCTTTTGATTTTGTGGAGAGAGTCAGGGATAACACCATACCTCATGGCTTCGCATTAGTTTCGTTTGATGTTGTCAGTCTCTTCACCAGAAGAAACAGATCACAGAGTCCGACGAGAAGACGCTGAACGCTTCCGGACGATTACATATAGAAGACAACGATTCAACAAAGGTGAAAAAGACCCACAATGCTAGCAAAAACGAACGAAAATGTCCAAAAGAGGACAATAAACAAAAATAAAGAATATTTAATTCTACAAAGAAACATGAACGGGAGCTACGCAGCCATGACCCTGTTGAACAAGACACTAATGGAGAAAAATATAGACATCGCGGTGATAACAGAGCCACACAAACGATCAATTGACAAAAACAACTGGTTTTCAAAGTGATGAAGAGAACGCAGTCATAAGAATCATGAATAAAACTTAACCTACAAAAACTGGTAGTGGACCAAATTTCGTGTATGTAGTATGGAGACAAACACTGATAGTGTCATGCTACTGCTCACCAAATAAAGCAGACGAACACCTAAACGAAACACTGCAATCATTAACAGGCATTATAAGGGAACATAGAGACAGAAAGACCATAATAACTGGAGACTTCAATGCCAAGTCTCTGGCATGGGGTGGACAACATGACACAAAGAGAGGGGAATGGCTGACTTCGTAGCCACAAACAACCTACACCTCATAAACGAACTAGGCATCCCAACGTGGCAGAGAGCAGGCAGCTCCTCAATCCTAGACTTGGCACTAGCCAACAACTTACTAGGACAGCAGGACATAAAATGGACGATCCTGGAGGACGAAAACTTGAGCGACCACAAGAACATAATAATAACAATACAAGAACGGAAAGGACTACTGAATGCAATACAGGACGAAGTGAAAAGATGGGCGATAAATGCAACAAAAATGAGACATGCAGATCGGATAATAGGGAAAGCACTGGAGAAAGTAACTACGCTGACTACGAATAAACTGAATAACATAACAAGAGAAGTATGGAACGGTGCCTTTGGTCCAAAAAGAAAGACAAGGTCGAGAACATCTTTGTACTGGTGGAATGAAGAAATTGCCAGCCTTAGGGAGACATGCACGAGAGAGAGAAGAAAGAAGATGAGATAGAGAAACAGACACAATGAAAGCCTAGAAAACTACAAACAAGCCAGAAAGAGACTGAAGGAGGCAATCATAAGGGCAAAGAGAGAGGCCTGGAAGAACCTCATACTCGATTTAAACAACAACGTATGGGGTGACGCATATATAATCGCATGCAAGAAATTGAATACGTTCCCCAAAACAGCAATCGCACCAACAGAAGCCGGGACGATAATAAGAGAACTCTTCCCTAAAGCTCCCAACACTACATGGCAAGGAAAAGGCAAGAAAAAGAACAAAAAAAGTTGAACACCAACAAGTAACAACCTACGAAGTTAATAAAGTAGCGAGAAACACCAAAACTGGAAAAGCACCCGGACCGGACGGAGTTCCGGCCGAAATAGTGGAAAAGATGATACAACACAAGCCTGAACTGTTTCGAAATTTCTTCGACTCATTAATTAAGCAGCCTTCCCCAAAGTCTGGAAGCAGGCCACCCTGACCCTCATTGAGAAGCCAAAGAAGATAAACAACCCTGAAGGAAACACAAAATACAGACCAATCTGCCTTATTGATTCATGGGCAAAAACCTACGAGGCAATCGTGAGAAACAGATTAGACGAACACTTAGAAAATGGGAATCTTTCCGAACAACAGTACGGCTTCAGGAAAGGAAGGTCGACCGTGGACGCCATCGAGATGGTTAATAAAATAAACGCAGTGTGACAAATTCAATAGAGGGAAGAGTATAACAGTATAAGATGGGAAAACATATGTATGTATGTAGGTTTGAGAGGTTGGGAAGGCCCAAAGCACCTAGGCCCCACTGGACCCTTTGTGCAGACCTCTTGTGCTCACTCAGGACTCCTAAGCCAGCCCAGGCTCTGGGCTAAGGCTACGAGGCACGATAGAGGAGCATTTCGAATACTGTCCATGGTAGGCCATGGGTCCCCAAGAGCACTTACCCTATGGTCTTCTAGGGCGGGGCATTCGCACAGTATGTGTCTTACCGTCTCATCGTCCTGCGAACAAGCTCGGCAGGTGCACGTGTCAGTCAGTCGCAAACTGAACATATGCTTCCGTACTTTACAATGACCAGTGAGTAGTCCAGTAATAAGCCGGAGCTTACCTCTGGGCAGTTCAGAGAATTTCCTGGCTAACGTTGTGGATGGATACCTGAGACTCTCCTTGGCCAACGAACAGCCTGGTGTGGTGTCCCACCTGTGAATAAAACTGCTGTGGGTAATGTCCTTCACCATGTTCCTTAGGGCAGTGTTTGAGGGAAGGATGATGGGTTCCTGTGCAATGGCTGTGTGACCAGCAGCTCTTCGTGCTAATCTGTCAGCGCACCGATTGCCTCCATTATTTTTTGAGTGTCCTTTTATCCAGCTGATGGTGATGGTATTTCTCCTGGTAGCCTCCACCAGGGAGTTGTGGCAGTCCAATACGAGCCCCGATGTGAAGCGACACCGTTCGAGGGCCAGGATGGACTGTCTACTGTCAGTGAATATCACTATGTTTTTGCCTGACTTGTTAGATTGACTAATGATGTCTGAGGCTGTTTTGATGGCGAAAAGTTCCGCCTGTATGACAGAAGGGAATTTACCAAGCGGGATCGACCGGCGAGCCTGGAAGTCGTGCGAGAAGATGCCAGCACCTGTACCGTTCGGTCTTTTAGAGCCATCCGTGTAGATCTTTAGGCTTCTACTGAGATCAGCCTCAAGGGCTGTGTTGTGGGTCAGATATGGTTTCCTGAAAACATAGTGGGGTGGGATGTAATCTGTAGGACACTCCAAAAAGGGCTTACCCTTGGTGACCTTCCTCCATAGTTCGATCCTCTTGCCACCAACATGTCTGTCCCAGGAGTACCCCACTGTGCGGAGTCTGGATAAAGTTGCTAGAGCCACTTCTTCTACGAAGATGGCAAGGGGTGGCAGGTACAGCATGTTTTCCATCGCTACAGTAGGGGTTGAATTCATTGCGCCCGTGACGCTTAGGCAAGCCATTCTTTGAATGCGATTCAGTTTGGTGATCGTGGAGGCCAGCTTGACTCTGGGCCACCATGCCACCGCTCCGTATGTGAGCATGGGTTTGATAACTGCCGTGTAGATCCAGAGCGTGAGCTTAGGTGAGAGGCCCCATGTACGTCCCATGGCTCTCCTACACTGACCGAAACCAATGCATGCCTTTTTAACTCTATTGGTTAAATGGTTATTCCATAGCAGCTTTCTGTCAAAGATAATACCAAGGTATTTGACTTCGTCAGACAGCCGCAGTGTTGTATTACAGAGCTTTGGCAGCCTGAAGTTTCCGGGATTCCGGTTTCTCGTGAAGAGCACCATCTCTGTCTTGGCCGGGTTGACCGACAGGGAGTGTTCTACGCACCATGTTTTGACAGCATTGAGGGCTCCCTGCATCCTATCGGAGAGGGTGTCCTTGTGATTGCCTCTAACGAGGATGACGAGGTCGTCAGCATAGCCAGTTGTGTGGTAGTGAAGATCGTGTAGCCGTCGGAGAAGGCTGTCCAGCGTGAGGTTCCACAGTAGTGGAGAAAGAACTCCGCCCTGCGGGCAACCACCCGCAACCTTCCCCCGAAAAGTGGCCTCGCCCACTCTTAGATTCACTACGCGCTGTCTAAGCATACAATTGATCCAACCTCTTACCACAACCGGTACCCCACGCGCGGAAAGGGCTCCGTTGATGCTTCTGAAGGTTGTACGGTCGAAAGCTCCTTCGATATCAATGAATACGCCCAGGGTTGACTGCTTAGCGTCAAATGATCTTTCGATATAGCTGACAACGCTGTGCAGCGCTGTGTCCGTGGATCTGCCCTGGGTGTACGCATGCTGTTGGGGGTGAAGTGGCTCTGTAATGAGCGCAGTGTCCCTGATGAATCGATCGCACAGTCTCTCTATGGACTTCACGAAGAAGGATGAAAGACTGATTGGACGGTAAGACCTTGGAATGGAGTAATCCTGTCTGCCTGGCTTGGGGATGAAGGTGACCGTAACCTCCCGCCAACGGACAGGGATGTACTGGAGTGCAAGGCACGCCTGGAAGAGACCTTCAAGGTGCGGTGCGATCATATCCAGACCCCACTGGAGTAGGGCAGGAATGACTCCGTCAGGTCCTGGTGACTTGAATGCCGAGAAACTTTTGATTGCCCACCTGATTCTGTCCAGTTTGCTGATCTGCGAAGCAATCAGCCAATCCTCCTCGGTCGGAGTATTCCCATCCTCCTCACGAACAGAGGTGGAGGTAGGGGGAGCTGCTACTGAACCTGGAAAATGAATATCCATTAGTAGTTGTAAGCTTTCGGAGGGGTTGTTGGTATACCTCCCATCGCCCCTCCGTAGTATTCCTATCTCTCGTTTGGGACCGGCAGAGATGAGTTATTTTCACCGAGAGACCTCGGTTATACTCTCGACATCCTCACAGAAGCTCCGCCATGACTTCCTCTGTCGTTGACGGATTGTGTCTGCCCTTCTGCGGACTGCCCTTCTGGTCTGGGCAGTCTTGAGCAACGCTTCGAACCGCACAGACGTGTGCAGCAATACTCTCAGTTTTCGTGACGCTCAAACCAACTCCTTTACCGCACCAGCTGCAGCCACAAGCGACAGTGACCCCACTGTCAGCCACCTGCTCGCGTGGACGGCACAAGTGATTGGCAACGGAAGTCACCATCAAACCCATCGTCTACCAGCGAGACTGCCCACCGCGTTGACTTTGCTGGCACGGTCAGACACATAGTTTTGGCCAGTCCCACAACGCACAGGCGGATTGTGCATCTCGACGACGATCGGTAAGAAGCTACGCCAAATCCTTCGTTAGAATCTGAGTTTCCTTTTATTTTCTACATATTTTTCCTAGAATCCTTATTTTTATTTCTTTCCTCGACCGCAAAAACTACTTGCGTCGCCCAAACTTCCCCCACCAGTACATCCAGACAAATACATCACCCAAGACTGGTATTGCCTGGACACCGCTTACGATGATCCTCACCGCCGACAACGTCAAGGAATCCCTGGACAATTTCGTCGTATTTTTCTGCACCTCGCAAGAAAGACGACATGAGCTACGGGATATCCTCCAAGCCTTCGTGCAGCAAATAGCCGACCTTCCCGATTTTCCACCTACACCAAAGGCTACCAAGATCCCCGCCATTGAGATCACGGAACCATCGAAATGGACGACTCTGCTCGCCTCCATGAAAACAGACTCCTATGACTTTACAAAGTCAGGCTCCGCCCTCACCATCAAGAAGCGAGTGCATGTAAAAATGAATACCGTAGAAAACTACTACAAGGTGCTGCATCACATCACCAAATTGAATATCCAACACGTGGCAAAAGACAAACCTCCTCTTCCCAAAAAAGTCACCTCTCCTACCACACAAACTACCAACATTCCATCCTCCATGCAGAGTCCTGCACAGAATGCAAGCACCTCCAATGCCACCCCGAACAATCCCACATCAACGACTAACCTAGAGTCCACAAACGACAAAACACAAATCCAACAAATTATCCCCAATGTATCACCCGGCCCCTCGCCAAAATCTCCTACCACCCAAACCAATGACGCACTCCGTCCTGCACTTTCCCTAGACCACTCTACGGAAACACGTACCCACACCGGATAAAAAGCCTGGAAATATCCCGCCGATCATCGTCCGAGAAAAGATCAAGTGGCCCACAATACGCGACGCCCTCCGCAACCAAAATGTGCAGATAGGCTCCGCCCACAACACACAACATGGTATTAAATTCCACGCGCTATCACTCGAAGACCACAACAACGCGTTACATCACCTCACCGACAACAACATACAGTTCCACACTTACACCCCCGCTGGGGAGAGAGAACTCCAGGCCGTCATAAGAGGCGCCTACCTGGATCTCTCGCTGGAAGTTGTGGACAAAGACCTCAGAGCCCAGGGATTTAATCCCAGCAGACTAATAAGAATGAAGCACCCAAAAACCAGAGCAGAAATGCCGCTCATACTCGTCTCGGTGCCCACAGACCAGCACCAAATATACGATGTCTCCGACCTGGGCGGCGTGGAGGTCCGCATGGAGCGACTTAAGCGTTCTCCACCGTCTGGACAATGCCACCGTTGCCTTCTGCTTGGACACGCCTCCACCCACTGTCACGCGACACAAAAGTGTCTCCACTGCGGCGAAGAACACCACTTCAATGCATGTACCAACACAGACAAACCTGCAAAATGCGCCATCTGCGGTGGAACCCATCGAGCGACATATCGCGGATGCGGCAACATAAGCAAGACCCGCAGAGCTAACCAACCACAAAATCAAACCACAACACCTAACTCCGTACCTACAATCCTCAGCCGCTCTCAAGCCACGCCCACATCTACATCTCCAAAACCAAACCAAATAAACCACGCCCACAAAGACGGTTCCGTTCCTCTCTATGCCCAAACTGCCGGTCATCGCAAATTACCTACCAACATAGACACTGCTCCGATTGAACCACGCCTAAGAAACTTCCTGAAACAACTCGTCCTAGAATTCCATAACCTTTCCACCAAAATAAATTCCATGGCGGAAATGCTACAATGATCAACGACACAAGCACCAGATGCAGCTATCAACCAACACACAACCTACTGCGCAGTGAAGTTTCGCGCAGAAACATTGGCAAATTGGCGTCTAAAAGCCACTGGCTTGACACCTCATCCAGCATACAAATAGGTTACAGCTCTCTGGTCTGGGCCCTAAGGAGTGCAAGCTCCGGGCACCACAATGGAGTGGCGCGCCCGGGCCCGGCCACCTTCCTTAACGGACAGGCCCTCTTGTATGGCAGTATGAGGGCGTTGCTAATGAAGGATGAATATTGCTCCAGTTGTTTGCTGTCCTGGGGACAAGATATAGTTAGATTGTGCAACTCACCAGAAAGGTGTCCACGGTAGGTGTTGACATCGGTCCTTCTGGCGTCCCTCGCCAATCTATGACTAACCTTGCATGAGCCAAGGTCAAAGGTAATCCATCTGTGGTCGGAGATGGAAACCTCCTCCGACACTGCCCAGTTTTGGACTAAATGTGAGATGCCTGGGGTGGTTAGTGTGATGTCAATCACAGTCTGACTCCGTGCATTCACGAATGTAGGAGTCGTGCCCAGATTAGCTATCTCTAGGTTACTACTGGAAATGAAATCGAGCAGCCTGATGCCTCTATAATTGTCCGCGATGCTCCCCCAGGATGTGGAGTGTGCATTAGCATCGCAGGCAATCACGAGCTGCCAGCCCTTGAGGGCGCAGGTTTCCACCAGACTGGTCATACCTCGCGATGGTGGGAGGTCCTCGATCGGGAGGTACACAGAAGCCAGCACTAGGTCCTTGGGTCTGCCATCCTCTGACCAATGCAGCCTAACGGTGGTTGTATCTCCATCTGTGTGCTGCGGGAGCAGGTGGGCGTTGAACTGCCTCGGAACAGCTGTCCTGGGTCTGATGTGTCCGTCGCAACTAAAAATAGAGCCGGTAAGTCCACTAAGACCCAGAACCTTGGACCTTGCAGTCCAAGGCTCCTGGATCAGAGCTATGGTATTCTTCATCATGTCGAGGTGCCTGCATAAGGTAGCCGACGCTGCACGACTATGATGGAGGTTACATTGTACTGCCCTCAAGGTGCCGTCCCTCCTTCGGGTACCTCCGTTGAAGATTTGCCTCACTTTGACGGTTAGGCCTGCTGCTCAGAAGAGTCTGCTGGGCTCGGAGTCGGTGACTCAACGTAGTCGAGGGGCGCATCCAACCGTGATGTGGTGGCCCCCTTTGGGGCATCGACAGAGGGGGCGTCAAGCCTGGAACTGGGTCCGGCGACGGAGGACTCTAAGGTGTCCATTTCTGTGGATGTGTTGACTGTCGCCACTGATGTAGGTGTGGCACAGGAATCAGGAGCTGGCGCTGTGTTGTCAGCCGTGGTATCGGGATCTTGCCACCTACAAACACGGGCTCTGAGTGGCTTTAGTAGAAACCAAAGCTTACCTTCATTAGCCCGTAGCCAGTCGGTGTCCTTTTTCCCCACTCCGAAAACCAGGAGTCGGCCATCTGGCTTCTCCTCGTAGTGGAAGAGGCACCAACCGGGAATGTCCAGGTGTGTATTCTGTACGGCAATGCCCCGTATCAGAAGTTCCAAGGAGGTGAATTTGGCAATGCCGAAACTTAGCGGAGCCCAGATTTGAACTCTGGACAGCCTCGGCAAGTCGTCCTCCTTGACTATTCTGAGGGTGACTCCCTCTAAAGGTCCACACTTGTGGAGGTTGGTCTTCAACCACTCCAGCGAGTCCGAGCATTCGCAGTGAACTCGCATCATCTCGCCCCTGAAATTAATCGTGGCGAAGTGTGGAATGAAGTTGGGCGCCGGCTTCATGACTTCTTGGAACACTAAGTCCAGAAGGTCAGCCTTGAGGATGGCGTAGTCAGACTCCTTGAGCTTGCCCAAGGAGTTGCTGCCGTCTATGATAGCTACTCGGAGGTGGCTGGTAGTCGCCTCCTTGTAGGAAAATCGGCTAACGTTAGCCGCAGTACCCTGCCTGGCCCATTTATTGATCCTTGGGGAAGGATCGGTGGACGCAACGGGTCGTGGTCGCTTGGACGTGTTATCCCTCGCCGTCCTGGAACCGGCCAGACTCTCGCCACCGTGGTGAGCGGGTCTTCCGTAGTTACCAGAACGTCGGGGTTCGTTTCGACGTTCCTGTCGCAAGTTGCCCTTGGGTCTCGGTCCTGTGTGGGAGTTATTGGTCCTCGTCGTGCTCGAACGGGATTGTCCCGGAGCAGGTTGGCCACTATGGCCGGACGTCGAGGTAGAGGGCTGTGCGGGGGCGGTGTCGGTCCTACTGGCCGCATCCTGACGCCTCCTTGCATCGGGCCAGGGACGGCGGCGACGGTTCCTCTTGGGGCGCACTTGAGTGAATTCACCGTCGTCGCGGCTCCCAGTGGCCGGTCGCCCATCCTCCCTAGGCGTTACCGTGCCAGAATCGGCGCTCATCCTGGCGTTCTCCTCACCAAAAAGTGGTACCGGAAAACACGCGGTACAAAGTAGGGTTAGGTTTTTCGAAAAACGTAAAAATCGAGTAATAAACTCACCTAGGGCCCCAAAGATTGTGTTAAAACACAGATAAACACACTAGCAGTGGTAAGGGGTTCGCACAAGTGGCTAAAACGCTGAAACACACGAAAAATTCGCGGAGCGATTTGGCGCGCGTGCGGACTGTCCGAGCTTCACAGACAGAATGGGAAAACATAGTTAAAGCGATGAAGAAAAAGAAAGTCCCAGAGAGTCTCACCCGTTGCACGATGAGTTACCTGTCTGAGAGAACAATAATATACCATGGCCAGACATACGAAATGAAAAGAGGTGTGCCACCAGGGGTCAATAATGGGTGCTACTCTCTGGAACTTAGCATATGACAGCATCCTGGGCATTCCAAGGAAACCAAACATCAACCGCATCGCATACGCTGATAATCTCGCTGTGACTGTTCAAGGATGGACAAAAGACGAGATTGTCAAAGACACTAAGGAAATCCTGTGCGACATTGAAATATGGTTTCAAGAGATGGACCTTGAGATTGCCTTTGAGAAGACCGAAGCAGTCATAACGAGAGGCAGAAGCACCCTATACGAACTGCAATTCAATTTCGGCGAACACACCATACAGACACAGCAAGCACTGAAATATCTGGGAGTAACAATCGACAGGAACCAGAAGTATGTTGAGCACGTCCGACAGGTTGCACAAAAGGCAGAAAAAGCGGTAAATGCCTTGAAAAGGATTATGCCTAGAATCTCCGGCCCCACGCAAAGAAAACGCCAGATTATAGCCATAACGGCGGAGAGCATACTCACGTACGCCTGCACAACGTGGATGAGAGCCTTAACCCACAAGAAATACAGAAATACACTACTGACAGTACAAAGAAGACAAAACATATTGACTATGAGCGCCTACAGAACCGTGTCCACCGCCGCACTGTCTGTCATCGTTGCCATTATACCCATCGACCTCAAGATCGAAGAGAGAGGCAGAATCAGAAGAAACAAATCCAAGACGAAGGACGAGAGAGGGAAGACGATGGAGATGTGGCAGAAGAGATGGGATGAGGAGAACCAACGAGCTCAGTGGACGAAGACCCTCATAAAGGACATCACGCTACGGTGTAACAGAAAACACGGAGAAGCGCACTACCACCTAACCCAGGTCACGGCTCTAACGGCTGCTACCTACTACGTATCAAAAAGAGGACCACTGATAGATGCAAAGACTGCGAAATGCAGGACAACCCAGCCCACGGCCTCTTCGAGTGCGCGAAAAACGAGGTAGCAAAAGCCATCCTGGAGAGAGCAACCGGAAGAACCCTGACCCCAGATAATATCATCGAAACAATGCTGACAAGCGAGGAGAACTGGAAGATGATCGAACACCAGATAGCTGATATGATGCGAGACAGAGAGGAGAGAGAGAGACTGAGTGAGTAGTGGCACAAAGTTTAGAACATCTGAAATAAAGGAAGTACTGTCGATGCAACGCGAAAGTGGTCCCGACGGCGCTCAAGATCTCCCTCTACGATGAGGAGGAGTTTTAGTGGATAGAGACACGATGGAGTCCCACACTACAACCGACAAATAAATAAAAAAAGAGGTCTCTTCACCAGCATACCGCTTGACCTTATTATTCATATCGTGACCCTAAAGTGGGATAAGATAAGGGATAATTGTTGTTTTACGTTGGAAACCTTCATTGACACCTTAAAATTTTTATTCACCAATGTATACTTCACTTTTAATAATCAGGTTTATCTGCAGTTGTTTGGCACCCCTATGGGTTCCCCGTTAAGCCCCATTTTAGCCCTTATGGCAATGGACCATGTTTTGGATAACATCCTCCCACGTTGAACTAGAGAAATAAAGGTGTATTCCTTTTCTCGATTGTTTGTTGTTTAATTGTGGGGACGGTTCCGTGGCTGTTGATTGGTATACCAAGCCCACCTATTCAGGTAGATATAAAAATTTTTATTCTGTTCATTCGTTTACCCATAAAATCAATACCATCATAGCTATGAAGAATCGTATCAGTCGGCGACTGCTGGCCTGGGTTAGGAACGGTTCTGTAGGCGCTCGTAGTCAATATGTTCTGTCTTCTTTGTACTGTCAGTAGTGTATTTCTGTATTTCTTGTGGGTTAAGGCTCTCATCCACGTTGTGCAGGCGTACGTGAGGATGCTCTCCGCCGTTATGGCTATAATCTGGCGTTTTCTTTGCGTGGGGCCGGAGATTCTAGGCATAATCCTTTTCAAGGCGTTTACTGCTTTTTCTGCCTTTTGTGCAACCTGTCGGACGTGCTCAACATACTTCTGGTTCCTGTCGATTGTTACTCCCAGATATTTCAGTGCTTGCTGTGTCTGTATGGTGTGTTCGCCGAAATTGAATTGCAGTTCGTATAGGGCGTTTCTGCCTCTGGTTATGACTGCTTCGGTCTTCTCAAAGGCAATCTCAAGGTCCATCTCTTGAAACCATATTTCAATGTCGCACAGGATTTCCTCAGTGTCTTTGACAATCTGGTCTTTTGTCCATCCTTGAACAGTCACAGCGAGATCATCAGCGTATGCGATGAGGTTGATGTTTGGTTTCCTTGGAATGCCCAGGATGCTGTCATATGCTAAGTTCCAGAGAGTAGCACCCATTATTGTCCCCTGTGGCACACCTCTTTTCATTTCGTATGTCTGGCCATCGTATATTATTGTCCTCTCAGACAGGTAACTCATCGTGCAACGGGTGAGACTCTCTGGGACTTTCTTTTTCTTCATCGCTGTAACTATGTTTTCCCATCTTATACTTTTAAATGCGTTCTTGGCGTCTATGGTGATGAGTATACAAAATTGCCTCTTACCTCTATTGAATTTGTCACACTGTGCGTTTATTTTATTAACCATCTCGATGGCGTCCACGGTCGACCTTCCTTTCCTGAAGCCGTACTGTTGTTCGGAAAGATTCCCATTTTCTAAGTGTTCGTCTAATCTGTTTCTCACGATTGCCTCGTAGGTTTTTGCCCATGAATCAATAAGGCAGATAGGTCTGTATTTTGTGTTTCCTTCAGGGTTGTTTATCTTCATTGGCTTCTCAATGAGGGTCAGAGTGGCCTGATTTCAGACTTTGTTGTGCGATTGCTGTTTTGGGGAACGTATTCAATTTCTTGCATGCGATTATATATGCGTCACCCCATACGTTGTTGTTTAAATCGAGTATGAGGTTCTTCCAGGGACCCTATTCTCGTCATCTTTTTGAAGCGAATGATTCTTTCCGAATGTGTTCGAATTATTAGGAGAGTCGGAGTGGGGATACCACGTATTTAGGAGCACGTTATGAGCAAGTCTTTTTGAATGTGTTCGAAATGTGAGGATCTTCCTTGTTCTGCCGATGCCCGATACGGCGCGTGGCGTGTTTATTATTGTTCTTGGCAACAGTTTGACAAAACTAACCTATACATTTTTGGTTATGCTTTACATGCGATATTACGGCGCTTGAAGCATAAATATACAAGCGAAGGCTTGAAGAATTACTTGGGGCTACCCACACTTGGTAAGTATCTCACAAGTCACAACTACACGTTATTTATTATTAAATTTGCAGTAAAATGGACGAGCTCCCGCAAATTCAGCTTATCGAAGAGCGTTAAGCCGCAAATAGGCGACAAATTGATAGGAATGACGTAGCTACACCTCTTGAAGTGCTCACAGATACCCAATTTGTTCGAATGTTCCGATTAAGCAAGGAGTTGTTTTGGAAGCTTGTTGAACTGTTGCGACCATTCTGACGAATGAGACTAAAGATACTGCGTTGGATCTTGAAACGAGGGTAAGAACACTAATGGGCTAATATGTATAATAAAGTGTAATTATAACATTGTTATAAATTTTAGATACTGGCCGCACTGCGGTTTTGCGCATCGGGTTCTTACCAATTGGATATATTATACCGATGTATAAGAGACGTAACAGATGCATTGAATCAACCGGAAATATTTGATACGTGGCTCAAATTTCCATCAAACATTCATGAGCTTATTTTTTCGAAGCTTCGGTAAATGATAACGTTACACAGGTGGACTACGTTTTACCTCACGCATTGCTTATAGATTCTTTGAGAAATATCAGGTTCCAGGCATTATAGGCTGTATTCATTGCACTCACGTAGCCATCTGCCCACCCAGAATTGACGACCCGAAGTATCCAGAATATGTGTATTTGAACCGTAGAGGGTACCATTCGATAAACGTTCAACTGGTAGGTATATAGGGAATCATAAGAACTAGTACATCTGAAACCAATACATCACCTTTAGATTTGCGACTATCCGGGAAGCACTCACGATGCCTTTATGTGGAATAATTCAAACATCCAAAATGACTTGAGGAATTTTCAGGTAGCCGGCCATAGATATTCAGCCCAGTACCTAAAAAGCTCTTTCGGAGATGACATTATTGAAAAAAAAAATATTAATTAGGTGTCTCCTACAGCTACCACCCCTTTCAGTTAATCGCAATATTAAAGGGAAACCCTTTACATATTTATTTATTTATATATATATATATATATATATATATATATATATATATATATATATATATATATATATATATATATATATATATATATATATATATATATATACTTGTGGAAAAGTAACGACCGTAACTTTGTAGTAATTAACGTAGAATAAAATTATCGTGGGAATATCGGTCAGTGGGCGTAGTAGAATAAAGGAAACTCCTTTTGTCTAGGTTCAAATTTTCGTTTTAATTTTAAAACTTCATCAGGAACGAGCTAAAATTGACAAACATAAGTATGAGCTTCACTCTACAATGTAAAACACTTTCATAATACAAATGAACGTTACAAAAATACAGTCACTATAGTAAAACTCAACAAAACAACGTACATCATAGAGTTAAAGAAGTTCGCCAACAGAAACATGTCATCAGAACCAACACACCATTAAACACATCACTAGCGGTTCAATTAAATAGCTGAATGCCCAAAACACAACTCACAAACAGAAAAGAACGAAACACGAAACGGTACATGTGTTCAGCCTTTCAATGCTACAAAACAAAATAGCTGTGAAGCAGCAACAAAACAAACTGCGACCACCAACCTAACACGATCGTGGAAGCCAGGGCTACCAACACCAACAACTATCTCGTACTACGTATTGTTAAAACTATGATTAATTAAAAACGAATATATGTTGCTAAGTTGACCTGTATCAGACTTAAAATTTAAACTGCTATCTTTGTTTAGTTGAATGTGAAACATTTCTAGGAAGAGTCTAGCTTTATGGTTGCTTTCAATCGCAATGATTTCGGTATTACTCCAATCCATAACATGGTTACAATCAACGACATGTTGCGCCACCGCACAATTTCTTCTGCATAATTTAGCGTCACTCTTATGTAATGCCAAGCGTGATTTCAACCATTGGGTTGTCTGGCCATAATATTTCATGGAGCAACCACCACACGGAATACAGTAAATGACATTAGATTTTAACGAATGGGGCGTTTTGTCTTTGATTTTTGAAAATATGTTATTAATAGTCCTTACATTGTTAGTAACCACAATGCGAAAATCATCATTCCTCAGCAATTGAACCAACTTGACGGATAAGCCATCAATTTGACTGAGTTTCATATATTTGACTTTAACAACGCTGGCACCATCGTCCGTCGCATAATCATGGCGTGGGCTATTATACACAATCCTTTTAACTAGGGTTTTAGGATAACCATTGTTGATAAATGTCTCACACAGGTCACTTAAATTGCTCTCGATGAAAATTAGGTCGCTAATATGCAATACTCTATTCCTCATGGCCAAGAGTGTATTGATTTTTTGCTTCATAGAATGATTTGAATAAAAATTGATATATCTTCCGGACGCCGTGGGCTTCCTATACCAGTTCAATCTAACCGCATTGTCTGTAGGATCACGTACTACTTTGGTGTCCAAAAAGGGGACTCCAAAATCGACCTCTTCCTCCACAGTAAATTGTAAGTGAGGATTATACCCATTAAACGTGGTTAAGATCTCTTGTACCTTGTTATTCGGTACTGCGCAAATTATGTCATCGACATATTTGTATATGAAAGGTAACTTAAACGTGAGTTTTTTAATACAGGTATCTAGGAGGCTATCCATGACCCACTGTGCAAGTATCGGACTGAGCGGAGAACCCATCGGCGTACCAAAAATTTGTTTAAAAAATTTATCTTGAAAAGTAAAATAACAGTTACTGTAAACAAATCTAATTAAATTTAGAAAATGCTCTTTTGGAATAGAACAGCAATCAGCAACAACCTCCCATCCATCGTCTATCACTCGAACGACCAGATCAAGTGGTATGTTAGTAAAAAGCGACACTACATCCAACGAGATTAAGACAAAATCCGGTGGCAGCGCTACCCGTTCCATCAATATCGAAAAAGTAAAAGAGTCTTTTATATTAAATTTTTCGTTATCCTGAAGGGATGTTTGTAAAATATCAGCTAGGAATTTAGAAAGAGCATATGTTGGAGAACCTATGGAGGAAACAATTGGCCTTAGGGGAACATTGATTTTATGGATTTTTGGTAGCCCGTAGAACTTTGAGGGGATGGAATTGTATTTAGTAAGAGATCTAGCAATGTCTTCATCAATATAATGTTTGTCTCTTAATAGAAAGATAAGTTCGTTGTTCTTTTTTTGTATAGTGATGGTGGGGTCTTTAATTAATTTCTGATACACGACAGTGTTATTCAGGAGGGCCAATGATTCGTCCACATACTTCTCCCTGCTCATCGCCACTGTGGTACTACCTTTATCCGCCCTAGTTATCATAATGTCAGGTCTACTTTTCAAAAAAGCCAGAGTCCTCCCAAAAATTTCATCAAAGGGTGAAACACTTGCATGATGTGAAGCATCAGACAAGTAACAGTTGGTGATAGTGTTAGTTGCCCGCGCCCTGTACAAATCCTGGCGGTCAGAGGGTAGGGCCCGTATAATATTCTCAACTTGTGACAATAAGACAGAAATCGGAACATCCTTATGAGTGGTATTTAAACTAAATTTCGGACCCAATGCCAAAAAATTTTTAATGTCCTCAGGGAACACTGTATCAGTTAGGTTTTTGAACCATTTCGAATTGTCTTTACACGGTTTGATACCAACCACCTCTGATTTCAGCTTATTAAGTTTTTTTAAATTGTTGTTCTTTATCGTAGTGAATAATTTATTAAAATTGAAACTCATCCTACTTGAATACTCTTCAAACACAAACCTAGGCACCAACCCTCTGGCCTCCCCCACAATCGTTTTTAAACATTTATCAAGATGAACAATATTTTTTATGGTAATCTGAATCTCAAAATTAATAATCTTCATCCCCAACTTGCCATTGAACGTCTCAATCCGGCGAGTGAGTGTTCGATCGTTGCAATCCAACAAACGCAGGACGTTCTTAGAACCGTGTGTGATGTGATTGGGGTTGATGCGGCTCCTCCGACAACTCAGAAGAAAAATTCTTCTGTTTCTCGCGTTGGCTAACTTGATGTTATGCGAAGCCCAGGCTTTGAGTGTGCTAGATGCCTCTGCACCATACCTTATGGAGATGTTGTTATAGAAACCCATCTGGAATAATATACTTGTGGAAAAGTAACGACCGTAACTTTGTAGTAATTAACGTAGAATAAAATTATCGTGGGAATATCGGTCAGTGGGCGTCGTAGAATAAAGGAAACTCCTTTTGTCTAGGTTCAAATTTTCGTTTTAATTTTAAAACTTCATCAGGAACGAGCTAAAATTGACAAACATAAGTATGAGCTTCACTCTACAATGTAAAACACTTTCATAATACAAATGAACGTTACAAAAATACAGTCACTATAGTAAAACTCAACAAAACAACGTACATCATAGAGTTAAAGAAGTTCGCCAACAGACACATGTCATCAGAACCAACACACCATTAAACACATCACTAGCGGTTCAATTAAATAGCTGAATGCCCAAAACACAACTCACAAACAGAAAAGCACGAAACACGAAACGGTACATGTCTCCAGCCTTTCAATGCTACAAAACAAAATAGCTGTGAAGCAGCAACAAAACAAACTGCGACCACCAACCTAACACGATCGTGGAAGCCAGGGCTACCAACACCAACAACTATCTCGTACTACGTATTGTTAAAACTATGATTAATTAAAAACGAATATATGTTGCTAAGTTGACCTGTATCAGACTTAAAATTTAAACTGCTATCTTTGTTTAGTTGAATGTGAAACATTTCTAGGAAGAGTCTAGCTTTATGGTTGCTTTCAATCGCAATGATTTCGGTATTACTCCAATCCATAACATGGTTACAATCAACGACATGTTGCGCCCACTGACCGATACTACTACGCCCACTGACCGATCTACTACGCCCACTGACCGATATTCCCACGATAATTTTATTCTACGTTAATTACTACAAAGTTACGGTCGTTACTTTTCCACAAGTATATTATTCCAGATGGGTTTCTAGAACAACATCTCCATAAGGTATGGTGCAGAGGCATCTAGCACACTCAAAGCCTGGGCTTCGCATAACATCAAGTTAGCCAACGCGAGAAACAGAAGAATTTTTCTTCTGAGTTGTCGGAGGAGCCGCATCAACCCCAATCACATCACACACGGTTCTAAGAACGTCCTGCGTTTGTTGGATTGCAACGATCGAACACTCACTCGCCGGATTGAGACGTTCAATGGCAAGTTGGGGATGAAGATTATTAATTTTGAGATTCAGATTACCATAAAAAATATTGTTCATCTTGATAAATGTTTAAAAACGATTGTGGGGGAGGCCAGAGGGTTGGTGCCTAGGTTTGTGTTTGAAGAGTATTCAAGTAGGATGAGTTTCAATTTTAATAAATTATTCACTACGATAAAGAACAACAATTTAAAAAAACTTAATAAGCTGAAATCAGAGGTGGTTGGTATCAAACCGTGTAAAGACAATTCTAAATGGTTCAAAAACCTAACTGATACAGTGTTCCCTGAGGACATTAAAAATTTTTTGGCATTGGGTCCGAAATTTAGTTTAAATACCACTCATAAGGATGTTCCTATTTCTGTCTTATTGTCACAAGTTGAGAATATTATACGGGCCCTACCCTCTGACCGCCAGGATTTGTACAGGGCGCGGGCAACTAACACTATCACCAACTGTTACTTGTATGATGCTTCACATCATGCAAGTGTTTCACCCTTT
>OZ030392.1:34019819-34086246 GCA_964023965.1 Melinopterus prodromus
GTGCGTGCGTGCGTGCGTGCGTGCGTGCGTGCGTGCGTGCGTGCGTGCGTGCGTGCGTGCGTGCGTGAGTGCGTGCGTGCGTGCGTGCGTGCGTGCGTGCGTGCGTGCGTGCGTGCGTGCGTGCGTGCGTGCGTGCGTGCGTGCGTGCGTGCGTGCGTGCGTGCGTGCGTGCGTGCGTGCGTGCGTGCGTGCGTGCGTGCGGGCGCGCGCGCGCGCGGGCGCGTGCGTGCGTGCGTGCGTGCGTGCGTGCGTGCGTGCGTGCGTGCGTGCGTGCGTGCGTGCGTGCGTGCGTGCGTGCGTGCGTGCGTGCGTGCGTGCGTGCGTGCGTGCGTGCGTGCGTGCGTGCGTGCGTGCGTGCGTGCGTGCGTGCGTGCGTGCGTGCGTGCGTGCGTGCGTGCGTGCGTGCGTGCGTGCGTGCGTGCGTGCGTGCGTGCGTGCGTGCGTGCGTGCGTGCGTGCGTGCGTGCGTGCGTGCGTGCGTGCGTGCGTGCGTGCGTGCGTGCGTGCGTGCGTGCGTGCGTGCGTGCGTGCGTGCGTGCGTGCGTGCGTGCGTGCGTGCGTGCGTGCGTGCGTGCGTGCGTGCGTGCGTGCGTGCGTGCGTGCGTGCGTGCGTGCGTGCGTGCGTGCGTGCGTGCGTGCGTGCGTGCGTGCGTGCGTGCGTGCGTGCGTGCGTGCGTGCGTGCGTGCGTGCGTGCGTGCGTGCGTGCGTGCGTGCGTGCGTGCGTGCGTGCGTGCGTGCGTGCGTGCGTGCGTGCGTGCGTGCGTGCGTGCGTGCGTGCGTGCGTGCGTGCGTGCGTGCGTGCGTGCGTGCGTGCGTGCGTGCGTGCGTGCGTGCGTGCGTGCGTGCGTGCGTGCGTGCGTGCGTGCGTGCGTGCGTGCGTGCGTGCGTGCGTGCGTGCGTGCGTGCGTGCGTGCGTGCGTGCGTGCGTGGGTGTGTGTGTGTGTGTGTGTGTGTGTGTGTGTGTGTGTGTGTGTGTGTGTGTGTGTGTGTGTGTGTGTGTGTGTGTGTGTGTGTGTGTGTGTGTGTGTGTGTGTGTGTGTGTGTGTGTGTGTGTGTGTGTGTGTGTGTGTGTGTGTGTGTGTGTGTGTGTGTGTGTGTGTGTGTGTGTGTGTGTGTGTGTGTGTGTGTGTGTGTGTGTGTGTGTGTGTGTGTGTGTGTGTGTGTGTGTGTGTGTGTGTGTGTGTGTGTGTGTGTGTGTGTGTGTGTGTGTGTGTGTGTGTGTGTGTGTGTGTGTGTGTGTGTGTGTGTGTGTGTGTGTGTGTGTGTGTGTGTGTGTGTGTGTGTGTGTGTGTGTGTGTGTGTGTGTGTAAACGATTTTTGTGGCGACGATTCCGGAGAAACTACAAAAGGTATCGGAACGAAAGTTCATATTTAGAAGTTTTGTTACCAAACTTACAGCTGAAAAGCTTTTGGTTGAAAAGGGTCCAAAGGAACTGGTACTTTATTCTAAGCTTTTTTGAAGGATTTAGCAAATGAGCCGCCATTTCTGTAATTTCGACAAAATAGTTAATTAATAAATTAAAGTAGAGGAAATTTTGAATAATTTATACCTATGACTTTTTTGGTAAAATTAATAGTTTAGCTTCAAGAGCAAATTCTATTTGATCGAGATCGGTCGCATCTGCATTGATATGAAATTACATAGTAGCCAGGATTTTCACAAATATTTTTTTGTGTTGTCACATTCGAAAACAGCCGATCTCATCAGAGGTTGGAGAACCACTATGGAACGTTGCCGCTGTAGTGCGGCAAATTATAAAATACAAATTTCAAATAAAATAAGATCACCAATTCGATTGTTCGTTGATAAGAAATATGTACCCGTCTTTATATCTAATTCTAAAAACGATAAATTGAGAAAATTATAAATAAAGTATAGCGATGAGTGTAGTTTTATTTTAGTATGTTGGTACAGATGTGTCATGAACAAATATAAATCTGTCAGAATTTGAATTACCTTTTTAAGGTGCGTTATCATTAGTGATAATGGCAGTGGTAGCAGACGCCGTTATAGTATTTCCAATGGTTATTGCTAGTGACTCATGTTTATGTACATGCAAACTAATATGTGTCATTATCACGATATGTAAGAAATACTATAATTTCGAATTCTACCACCGCCATTAGCTACCATTACCTACCAATCGGAACGCACCTTTAAACTTGACGTTTCGTCAAAGTGGTACCAACCTAGCATTTACTATAAATAAATCATTTATTTTTTTTTTAATACGTATTTCTTAAAAATCAACACACTAAACGTTGATGTCGTTCCTGCCAAAAACTAGATAGCGAGACTCGCTCTCATGCGACGGCGACACTCCGCCTTCGGTGACGCGCCGCATCACCGCTCGTCGCGCTATTCCGTACTTTCGGCATTTGTGACATAAATAACTGTTATTCTAATGACGTAGTGTAGGTAGTGTCAAATGCTTTGACAATACCTACGATTTATCTCAATACAATAGATTCTCATGCAGCTAAACTATTAATTTTATATATTGTATGATAAAGTCATGTGCCTGGCCACATCAGATTTTTTTTCAATAACGTCATCTCCGAAAGGCCATTTAGGTACTGGGCTGAATATCTGTGGCCGGCTACCTGTAAATTCCTCAAGTCATTTTTGTTGAAGTATTCAACAATAATTATTTTCGGAAGTGGACAAACGGTTTTCATACATACTAAATGTTATTCGATCAACCAATGATCTATCGACTGAGGGAAACTCGATGCGATTTTCTTTCTGTCCACCGTTTTTATTGGTTTGTCTAGTTTTTTCAGTCTGACAGATAAAAAAAGTCAGAGAACACGCATTGTCTTATTGTAGATTATTACCGGTTAATTAAATAGTTTTTGTACCACCAATTGTGTGTTTTATTATCTCAAAATCGAACAGGTTATGGGCCCAGACACGTTAGCTCACCTGTAAGAGATAATAAATTCGCGGAAGGTCTAGAAAACCGGTATAATGGCGGAAAGTGCGAAATATAACGTCGATAAGTTAAACGGACAGAACTACGAGTCATGGAACTATTTAGTGAAAATGTTACTAATAAACGCTGATTTATGGGACGTAGTATCGAGTAAACTACCGGCACAGGAGGTGCAAGATGCCAAATGGAAAAAGGAAAATGATAAGGCATTATCAACTATAGCCTTACTTGTCGACGTTAGTCAGTTGGTGCATATCAAGGATAAGCAATACGCGCGTGACGCGTGGGAAGCACTAAAGGAGTATCACCAAAAATCAAGTTTATCTAGCATGGTGTTCCTATTAAAGCGGATTTGCAGGTTGACGCTAGAAGAAAATGGTGATATGGAAGCCCACATAAGTTTATTCTTGGAATTATTGCATAAATTAGCCGCCTTAGGAGAAGAAATTAAGGACAGGTTCGCAGCAGGGATTTTGCTGGGAAGTCTTCCAGACTCGTACAGTTTCTTAATCACAGCGCTGGAAAGTAAGTCATCGAATGAATTCACACTTGAATTTGTTAAGAGGAAATTAATCGATGAGTACAGGAGACGTCAAGGAGCTCTTAGAATGCAGGAGGAGTCAGCCATGAAATCAGTATATAAGGGTGACAAACACAATCGTGCAGCAAGCACAGATGCAAGGCTATGTTATTTTTGTAATCGGAAAGGCCATTTTAAACGGGATTGTTTTAAGTATAAGGCATTTATAAAGGCAAGGGCCAACACAGTTGCTGAAAGTAATACTGATGACGTTTGTTTTATGGTAAATTCGAGCTCAAACAACGTAAACAGGGATTCTGCTTCGTGGTATGTAGATTCAGGAGGACACCGAAAGTAGTTATGTACGAAGACAACCAAAGCTGTCTAAAGCAACTGGAAAACCATAAATTCAGTAATCGAACAAAGCATATTGACACAAAATATCACTTTGTGAAGGAGTTGTATGAAACGCGAGTTTTTGATTTTCAGTATTGTCCGACTGAGGACATGGTAGCTGATATGTTAACCAAGCCGCTAAGTAGGGTAAAGTTGGAATACTTAAGTGCCAGGGGTGGTCTGTCTGACTGATTGAGGGGTAATTATAGTTGAGAAGGGGGTGTTGAAGTATTCAACAATAATTATTTTCGGAACTGGACAAACGGTTTTCATAGATACTAAATGTTATTCGATCAACCAATGATCTATCGACTGAGGGAAACTCGATGCGATTGTCTTTCTGTCCAGCGTTTTTATTGGTTTGTCTAGTTTTTTCAGTCTGACAGATAAAAAAAGTCAGAGAACACGCATTGTCTTATTGTATATTATCACCTATGATTATCACCGGTTAATTAAATAGTTTTTGTACCACGAATTGTGTGTTTTATTATCTCAAAATCGAACAATTTTGGATGTTTGAATTATTTCACATAAAGGCATCGTGAGTGCTTCCCGGATACAGAGCATTGACGTTAATAATTCTTAGATCAGAGTCGCAAATCTAAAAGTGATGTATTGGTTTCAGATTTACTAGTTCTTATGATTCCCTGTATACCTACCAGTTGAACGTTTATCGAATGGTACCCTCTACGGTTCAAATACACATATTCTGGATACTTCGGGTCGTCAATTCTGGGTGGGCAGATGGCTACGTGAGTGCAATGAATACAGCCTATAATGCCTGGAACCTGATATTTCTCAAAGAATTTACAAGCAATGCGTGAGGTAAAACGTAGTCCACCTGTGTAACGTTATCATTTACCGAAGCTTCGAAAAATTAAGCTCATGAATGTTTGATGGAAATTTGAGCCACGTATCAAATATTTCCGGTTGATTCAATGCATCTGTTACGTCTCTTATACATCGGTATAATATATCCAATTGGTAAGAACCCGATGCGTAAAACCGCAGTGCGGCCAGTATCTAAAATTTATAACAATGTTATAATTACACTTTATTATACATATTAGCCCATTAGTGTTCTTACCCTCGTTTCAAGATCCAACGCAGTATCTTTAGTCTCATTCGTCAGAATGGTCACAACAGTTCGACAAGCTTCCAAAACAATTCCTTGCTTAATCGGAACATTCGAACAAATTGGGTATCTGTGAGCACTTCAAGGGGTGTAGCTACGTCATTCCTATCAATTTGTCGCCTATTTGCGGCTTAACTCTCTTCGATAAGCTGAATTTGCGGGAGCTCGTCCATTTTACAGCAAATTTAATAATAAATAACGTGTAGTTGTGACTTGTGAGATACTTACCAAGTGTGGGTAGCCCCAAGTAATTCTTCAAGCCTTCGCTTGTATATTTATGCTTCAATTATGCTTCAAGCGCCGTAATATAGCATGCAAACCATAACCAAAAATTTATAGGTTAGTTTTGTCAAACTGTTGCCATGAACAATAATAAACACGCCACGCGCCCTATCGGGCATCGGCAGAACAAGGAAGCTCCTCACATTTCGAACACATTCGAAAAGACTTACTCATAACGTGCTCCTAAATACGTGGTATCCCCACTCCGAGTCTCCTAATAATTCGAACACATTCGGAAAGAATCATTCGCTTCAAAAAGATGACGAGAATAGGGTCCCAGGCCTCTCTCTTTGCCCCTATGATTGCCTCCTTCAGTCTCTTTCTGGCTTGTTTGTAGTTTTCTAGGCTTTCATTGTGTCTGTCTCTCATTCTCATCTTCTTTCTTCTCTCTCTCGTGCATGTCTCCCTAAGGCTGGCAATTTCTTCATTCCACCAGTACAAAGATGTTCTCGACCTTGTCTTTCTTTTTGGACCAAAGGCACCGTTCCATACTTCTCTTGTTATGTTATTCAGTTTATTCGTAGTCAGCGTAGTTACTTTCTCCAGTGCTTTCCCTATTATCCGATCTGCATGTCTCATTTTTGTTGCATTTATCGCCCATCTTTTTACTTCGCCCTGTATTGCATTCAGTAGTCCTTTCCGTTCTTGTATTGTTATTATTATGTTCTTGTGGTCGCTCAAGTTTTCGTCCTCCAGGATCGTCCATTTTATGTCCTGCTGTCCTAGTAAGTTGTTGGCTAGTGCCAAGTCTAGGATTGAGGAGCTGCCTGCTCTCTGCCACGTTGGCATGCCTAGTTCGTTTATGAGGTGTAGGTTATTTGTGGCTACGAAGTCAGCCATTCCCCTCTCTTTGTGTCATGTTGTCCACCCCATGCCAGAGACTTGGCATTGTCTCCAGTTATTATGGTCTTTCTGTCTCTATGTTCCCTTATGATGCCTGTTAATGATTGCAGTGTTTCGTTTAGGTGTTCGTCTGCTTTATTTGGTGAGCAGTAGCATGACACTATCAGTGTTTGTCTCCATACTACATACACGAAATTTGGTCCACTACCAGTTTTTGTAGGTTTAATTTTATTCATGATTCTTATGACTGCGTTCTCTTCATCACTTTGAAAACCAGTTGTTTTTGTCAATTGATCGTTTGTGTGGCTCTGTTATCACCGCGATGTCTATATTTTTCTCCATTAGTGTCTTGTTCAACAGGGTCATGGCTGCGTAGCTCCCGTTCATGTTTGTTTGTAGGATTAAATATTCTTTATTTTTGTTTATTGTCCTCATTTGGACATTTTCGGTCGTTTTTGCTAGCATTGTTGGTCTTTTTCACCTTTGTTGAATCGTTGTCTTCTATATGTAATCGTCCGCAAGCCTTCAGCGTCTTCTCGTCGGAGTCTGTGATCTGTTTCTTCTGGTGAAGAGACTGACAACATCAAACGAAACCAATGGAAGCCATGAGGTATGGTGTTATCCCTGACTCTCTCCACAAAATCAAAAGAGTCCTTGACATTATAGTTCATGTTGTTCAAAAATGACTGTGATAAAATAATTGATAAAAATTTTAAAAGCTCATATGTGGCTGAGCCAGATGCAGATATTATAGGTCTTAAAGGAGTACCATCCTTATGAATTTTTGGAAGAAAGTAGGCACTACTCATGGTGGAGTTCTTAATTGTGAGTCGTTTATAATCCTCGTCACTTATATATTTACCAGTATTCAAGTCCTTTAACAACTTGTTGAGTTTATTTTGATTCGACGCAGTAGGGTTTGTGTTGATCTTCTTATAAATATCAGCGTCACCAAGCATTTCAGTCGCCTTATCAAGATACTGGTCCCTACTCATAATCACTGTAGTGGCACCCTTATCTGCACGTGTGACAGCAAGTTCGGATTTTATTTGAGGAATCTTCTAGTTTTAATTAACGAACTAATCAAATGTGCGTCTAGTGCTGATAAGTGTGTCGGGGAATTTATATAATTTGTTATAACATTAGTAACTTGAGATCTTAACATGTTTCTGTTATTTACTGGACAAAGTGCTAAACCGTTTTCCACCTCCATTAACAAACGCCTCACGTTTAAATTCTCTCTACTGGTTGGCATACAAAACTTAGGCCCCAGAGGTAGAAGATCAACGACATCCGTTGGTATATCTACCAATCGGAGTTATTATCAAACATCCTACCTCTAACCGGATGAGAAAGGGCAAGTAAATTATCGAATTTAATTTTATTACTGTTCTTGACTCTAGTGAAAGCTTTCCTATAACTCAGACTCAAAGAATCAGAAAAACTGGAATGTATATGGAAAGGCAAAATCACTCTCAAATGCTCACTCAACTCATGCATCATTACCTCCAAACTCCTAATGCTACTTAAAGTAATCTGATCTCATGAGCTTTGTGTCCGTTCCACCAAGCAAGGTCGCAATAGTCCTCGTTCCATCGCCTATATGTCTCGGTGTCAAGCTTGCATTCCTACATCGTACCAAGAATGTCAACCTGTTCTTCATCCTGGCCAACCTGGTGTTTACGTTACTTAATTTCTTCATGCTAGCGACAGCGGCATGTACCAATCAACGGCCACGGAACCGTTTGAAGGGTTCCGTGATTGGTATATCAAGCCCACCTATTCAGGTAGATATATAAATACTTATTCTGCTCATTCGTTTACCCATAAAATCAATACCATCATAGCTATGAAGAATCGTATTTTAAGAATTAGTGATCTCCAATTTCAGCCTTCAGCTTTAAAAAAACTTCAACGCGTATTTTTAAATAATGGGTTTCCATTAAAAATAGTGAATAGAATTTTATATTCTACCAATAGCCAACCCGTCATAAGTGTTTTTGATCCCCCTATTGACATACAACCCTCCTATGTTAAAATAATGTATGTACTGACTATAACACATAAGTTGAAGAAGATTTTTTCCCCTTTTCTCCCCAACGAATTTAAATTAGTATGCCATTATCCGTCAAAATTGTCACAAATTTATAGTAATATTAAAGATAGAATACCCCTAAATTTTAAATCAAATATAATCTACTGTATCTCCTGTAATCAGTGTGACGGTAAATACGTGGTTACTAACGTTATAACAAATTATATAAATTCCCCGACACACTTATCAGCACTAGACGCACACTTGATTAGTTCGTTAATTAAAACTAGAAGATTCCTCAAATCAAATCCGAACTAGCTAGTCACACGTGCAGATAAGGGTGCCACTACAGTGATTAGGAGTAGGGACCAGTACCTTGATAAGGCGACTGAAATGCTTGGTGACGCTGACATTTATAAGAAGATCAACACAAACCCTACTTCGTCGAATCAAAATAAACTCAACAAGTTGTTAAAGGGCTTGAATACCGGTAAATATATAAGTGACGAGGATTATAAACGACTCACAATTAAGAACTCCACCGTGAGTAGTGCCTACTTTCTTCTAAAAATTCATAAGGATGGTACTTCTTTAAGACCTATAATATCTGCATCTGGCTCAGCCACTTATGAGCTTTCAAAATTTTTAGCAAATATTTTATCACGGTCATTTTTGAGCAACACGAACTATAATGTCACGGACTCTTTTGATTTTGTGGAGAGAGTCAGGGATAACACCATACCTCATGGCTTCGCATTGGTTTCGTTTGATGTTGTCAGTCTCTTCACCAGCATACCGCTTGACCTTATTATTCATGTCGTGACCCTAAAGTGGGATAAGATAAGGGATAATTGTTGTTTTACGTTGGAAACCTTCATTGACAACTTAAAATTTTTATTCACCAAAGAATACTTCACTTTTAATAATCAGGTTTATCTGCAGTTGTTTGGCACCCCTATGGGTTCCCCGTTAAGCCCCATTTTAGCCCTTATGGCAATGGACCATGTTTTGGCTAACATCCTCCCACGTTTGGGGTTTGTGGTGCCTTTTTTGTACAAATTTGTAGATGACATCAGTACATGTGTTCCTGTGGATGAGGTGGAGGACATATTGGCAGTCTTTAATGGCTTTGATGGTCACATACAGTTCACGGTTGAACTAGAGAAAGAGGGGTGTATTCCTTTTCTCGATTGTTTGTTATTTAATTGTGGGGACGGTTCCGTGGCCGTTGATTGGTATACCAAGCCCACATATTCAGGTAGATATATAAATTTTTATTCTACTCATTCGTTTACCCATAAAATCAATACCATCATAGCTATGAAGAATCGTATTTTAAGAATTAGTGATCCCCAATTTCAGCCTTCAGCTTTAAAAAAGCTTTAACGCGTATTTTTAAATAATGGGGTTCCATTAAAAATAGTGAATAGAATTTTATATTCTACTAATACCAATAGCCAACCCGTCATAAGTGTTTTTGATCCCCCTATTGACATACAACCCTCCTATGTTAAAATAATGTATGTACCAACTATAACACATAAGTTGAAGAAGATTTTTACCCATTTTCTCCCCAACGAATTTAAATTAGTATGCCATTATCCGTCAAAATTGTCACAAATTTATAGTAATATTAAAGATAGAATACCCCTAAATTTTAAATCAAATATAATCTACTGTATCTCCTGTAATCAGTGTGAGGGTAAATACGTGGTTACTAACGTTATAACAAATTATATAAATACCCCGACACACTTATCAGCACTAGACGCACACTTGATTAGTTCGTTAATTAAAACTAGAAGATTCCTCAAATCAAATCCGAACTTGCTAGTCACACGTGCAGATAAGGGTGCCACTACAGTGATTAGGAGTAGGGACCAGTACCTTGATAAGGCGACTGAAATGCTTGGTGACGCTGACATTTATAAGAAGATCAACACAAACCCTACTTCGTCGAATCAAAATAAACTCAACAAGTTGTTAAAGGGCATGAATACCGGTAAATATATAAGTGACGAGGATTATAAACGACTCACAATTAAGAACTCCACCGTGAGTAGTGCCTACTTTCTTCTAAAAATTCATAAGGATGGTACTCCTTTAAGACCTATAATATCTGCATCTGGCTCAGCCACTTATGAGCTTTCAAAATTTTTAGCAAATATTTTATCACGGTCATTTTTGAGCAACACGAACTATAATGTCACGGACTCTTTTGATTTTGTGGAGAGAGTCAGGGATAACACCATACCTCATGGCTTCGCATTGGTTTCGTTTGAAGTTGTCAGTCTCTTCACCAGCATACCGCTTGACCTTATTATTCATGTCGTGACCCTAAAGTGGGATAAGATAAGGGATAATTGTTGTTTTACGTTGGAAACCTTCATTGACAACTTAAAATTTTTATTCACCAAAGAATACTTCACTTTTAATAATCAGGTTTATCTGCAGTTGTTTGGCACCCCTATGGGTTCCCCGTTAAGCCCCATTTTAGCCCTTATGGCAATGGACCATGTTTTGGCTAACATCCTCCCACGTTTGGGGTTTGTGGTGCCTTTTTTGTACAAATTTGTAGATGACATCAGTACATGTGTTCCTGTGGATGAGGTGGAGGACATATTGGCAGTCTTTAATGGCTTTGATGGTCACATACAGTTCACGGTTGAACTAGAGAAAGAGGGGTGTATTCCTTTTCTCGATTGTTTGTTATTTAATTGTGGGGACGGTTCCGTGGCCGTTGATTGGTATACCAAGCCCACATATTCAGGTAGATATATAAATTTTTATTCTACTCATTCGTTTACCCATAAAATCAATACCATCATAGCTATGAAGAATCGTATTTTAAGAATTAGTGATCCCCAATTTCAGCCTTCAGCTTTAAAAAAACTCAACGCGTATTTTTAAATAATGGGTTTCCATTAAAAATAGTGAATAGAATTTTATATTCTACTAATACCAATAGCCAACCCGTCATAAGTGTTTTTGATCCCCCTATTGACATACACCCCTCCTATGTTAAAATAATGTATGTACCAACTATAACACATAAGTTGAAGAAGATTTTTTCCCCTTTTCTCCCAAACGAATTTAAATTAGTATGCCATTATCCGTCAAAATTGTCACAAATTTATAGTAATATTAAAGATAGAATACCCCTAAATTTTAAATCAAATATAATCTACTGTATCTCTTGTAATCAGTGTGAGGGAAACAGGTTTATCGACGGTAAGATATTCAAGGAGAAAGGAAGTTTGTCAGGCAATTCCGTCATACGAAGAAGCAACCGTAGACACGTATTTCGGAGTATTAGTCCTCGTCAGTACGGTATAGCCAAGGAGTAAGATGGACACTCAATGGAAAAAACACTCAAATGGAGACCATAAGGGGGGTGCCCAATGTCGCCAATTGGTGCTTCAGTCACAACACCTTCAGGATCCGAAGACTAGATGTGACGTCGCGCCGGAGGTGACGGACACCCGAGGCCCACCACAGCCCATGGAGGTACAGATGGAAAACAGGTTTATCAACGGTAAGATATTCAAGGAGAAAGGAAGTTTGTCGGGCAATTCCGTCATACGAAGAAGCAACCGTAGACACGTGTTTCGGACTATTAGTCCTCATCAGTACGGTATAGCCAAGGAGTAAGATGGACACTCAATGAAAAAAACACTCAAATGGAGACCATACAAATGGTGCCCAATGTCGCCAATTGGTGCTTCAGTCACAACATCTTCAGGATTCGAAGACTAGATGTGACGTCACGCCGGAGGTGACGGACACCCCAGGTCCACCATAGCCCATGGAGGTATAGATGGAAAACAGGTTTATCGACGGTAAGATATTCAAGGAGAAAGGAAGTTTGTCGGGCAATTCCGTCATACGAAGAAGCAACAGTAGACACGTGTTTCGGACTATTAGTCCTCATCAGTACGGTATAGCCAAGGAGTAAAATAGACACTCAATGAAAAAAACACTCAAATGGAGTCCATAAGTGGGGTGCCCAATGTCGCCAATTGGTGCTTCAGTCACAACATCTTCAGGATTCGAAGACTAGATGTGACGTCGCGCCGGAGGTTGGGCTCCTTGACTATACCGTACTGATGAGGTTGTAGCAAAATAGATCCGGAATGAAAACTATAGTTTTTATTCGCTAATGAGTTCTAACCCGCCTCTAGGCGCGCGTTGTGGTGGATTGTGGCACGCGGATGTGCCTTATTTTTATTGGGGGTTGTTTTGATTTGTATTCCATTTTTTTTCAAATATTGTACTGGAACTGTTTATTTTGTTTTCACGAGACGCATAATGTAATGTTACCGCCCACTCCACACATGACTGTGCGGAGCGGGTATAAAAAGAAAGTGAATAAAATATTAATAAGTCGGTAGTCTAGGGTATTTCGCATATTCTAAAATTATTTCTATATATACAGGATTTCTTTTTAGAAACTATGTAAAACAACATTTTTGCCATGTTTGTCTTTAAACTATGTTAGACAAAAGTCAAAGCCAATAAGTACATGATAGTATCCAAAGATAGGAGATACAGTATACAGGGTGCAGGATTGAATATTACACTATTGTTCTATTGTGTGCTAAGTTTATCCAATAGAACAATCCTGTTTTATTCAATCCTGCAGCTATACACTTGGACTAAAGCAATTGAGAATTTTATCAATTTAACAATACAGGATGTTCATTGAACTTAGTAAATTTTGATGAAGTTTTTCAAATGGGTTTTTCTCGAGTTTTTTATTTCATGGAACATCCTGTATAATATGTGTTCGCTGTACTAAGCCTTTATTTCGGTCCAATTTATATTTACACCAAATGTTACTATTTTTTGTGATATTTGCACTTTAACAAAAATGTAATGAAATTAGTAATTTTAATATTGCTGTGAAGAAGGTATTTGGTAGTTTGATGTAAAGTATTCAAGTGACGATAGAAGAGATAATTTAGAAATAATTTAACCACCTTGACCGTGATACAACATATTACCGTTATCAACATTCTAACAACTTTATAGGAAATTTCTATCGTACAGCAACCGAATACGCAATTTAAAAACTTCAAATTACTACTAAAATAAACCCTAAACACAGTACTTTTAGGGTAACTATCGTGAAAATTTGTTGGCTTCTGAGTGTTGAAAATCAGATTTTCTTTGATGTGTTTTATGTGCTCACACACAAAAACCAAATATGCAACAAAAACAAAGTGATAGGCATCTTTCGATTCAGATTTTCATTCATAGCAAGAATCTATTAAAAACTTCCAAATAAACCACTTTCCATTCACATTATCAATATTAATATTAATTCATACTATCATTCATATTATGCCAATTTTGAATTTTCTCTCCAAAAAAATAACTTATTTTAAACCAATTACCAAATAGTAAGTAGATATTGTTGGTTATTTCTTTTTACTGAATACGTAGTTTATCAAGACAAGTTTTAGCATTTCTGTTTGTTTTTGTGTATGAACACACATACTATTAAAATGAAACATCTCACAATTTTCACACAAGCGAACAATTTTTCACGGCAGTCCCCCCAAAATTATACTGTTTCTGGCTTACTTCGGAGTCCAACTGAAGGTAGTAGGTCTTCATGTTCGCTTCATTCTGGTTTAAATACTTTATTATATAAAATAATCCTTAAAACTAATTAACAATTGTAGAATACTTACATTGTCTTATAACTTTGTTCACACCCAACAATTATAGTTCTAGACCTGACAGTGTCTTAACATCGATTGATTCCCTATAATGGCGGTGTTAATAATGTGGGTATTTCTGCATAGTTGCAGAAATACCAGTTTGCAGTTCGGCAAAATATAAAATATACAGGAGGTGCAATACCATTTGTTACAATGCACCCCCTTTAAAAAAAGGTGTTACTTTGAAAGTAATAGCTTTTACCAAAAGAGCAAGGTACAGTATGGTCGCAACAAACAACAAAATTGACTTCAACAACACAATATTCACCCTATTAGTTTAGTCTTCGTGCCTAGGTTTTTGATGTGGACATTGCAGCGTTTCTTTCATACCCATGTACTGCTATTGGTTTGGCGCCAGGTACTGATGCAGGTTTGTTCTTCTTCTGGGTCAATTAAGTCGTATGATTCTGCATACAGCGAGGTAATGAGAAAGTTTTGATGGCAATACTCATTTCTTCTTTAAGGTTGAAGTGCGTACAGTTGTTGTGTCGTTACTTGCGCTAGTGATTTTCCCATTTCCAGTTATTGGAGTCGGTCTATTCTTTTTTCCATTTGCTATCACCCTTTTCTTGATGTTCGTACCTCCAGACTCAGGTCTATTATTCGTTATTCGAAATTAGTTGATTTCCAATTTTTCCCAATGTTTTTTTTTCTTCTGTTGTCGCTGTTGGTTCACTCTGGTCTCACAACGTTCCTTTCTTGGCATTATTCTTCTTTTCGCAAGGTGTGAATATTGTTGTTTTTTTCATTAACGCTAAAAGCAACTAGGCCATACCCTCTCAAGTTAACAAAAATATCTGAATGAAAATTTGACAATTTACTCTACCTATCCAATTAATTGCATCTACTAAAGAAATTTGAAATGATAATACTATTGGAATATTCCAACCAAACTAATAATAATTAATTATCCCTACTTATTCCCTGTTAAAAAAATGGCATTCTAATCTACTTATAACTATACATTACATTTAAGAAATATCGACTACAGAGTTATATCCTCTCAATTACAATTTTTTGATATAACGCTGGTGCAGAAGCTGACGTGCTTGCCTGCGCGATTATAGGTGCAGTCGGGATAACTTGCACAATCGGTGTTGTTTCCACTTCCTCCTCTGGTTTGGTTCGAGCATTATGGTACTGTTGGGTCAGTACCCAAGATGTTATCACAGACCATACGCTCGCCAACATTGCAAATCCCCAGCCTCTGGTTTTGTAAATAGACAGCCCATTGAAGAATACACCTATAACATATTTGATCATTATAAATATTATGTGGATGCCTAATATACATGCCAAGTATACATGCCAATGTCAACAAACCATCCCCACATGTAGCTAAGTGTACTTCCTGCAATTTTCTTAATTTCGCTATGATTAAAAAGGTTTGCTAGATCAAAATCATCGGTGCTTGTAGTATACCCCGTTACTTTGCGGGTTATATAATTTGTGAGTGCTCGACGTTCAGTACCAAAAATAAAATTATGTTGAACTTTTTCAATTTCACTTTGGGTATATAGACCTTCGCTACCTAGATTTTTATATTTTAAAGTCAAGGTCAATACTCTCCTGCGGGGTTAAAATTGTAGGCTCAATATAAATTACAGGATTTCGACTGAACCCGATCCAACTACCGCTGATTTTATACATGGGAGGTATAACCCCTGTGCATACAATTTCTTCTGCATGCTTCTGGACTACGTGTGTAATGGGTTGCATAAACATACTTTCATTGTTTACTGTTATAGGCAATTCGTTAAAGCATTTAGTGGTACGCCTAATCTCAGCTACTTTTGGAACGCATTTCATGATATATAGTACTTCCCCAAAAACTCTACCTACATACCCTGGTTCACTTTTAATAATTGTTGTGAGAGCATCAGAAGCTAATAGAGCTAAGAGCAACCTATTTTTAATAATTTCTCGTTGGAGTAAATATTTTCTATGAATCAATTGAGAATAAATATGATACGTATTTAATTTGGAAGAAATTTCGACATACATGAATTTTGAATTTACATAAGCCATTAAATTCATATTACTATATGCAATTGTATTGGTTTCTATGTACGGACTTGTTTGTTCCCTTACAATTAATCTTGGATGTTCGGTAACCCAGCACTCCAGATTGCAAAAAAATCCCTTTTTAATCATAGTCAAAGCGAATACCCTTTCACCTTCCTCCACAACAAGATATTTTTGTGTTGTTTTAGTGTTATTGATATGGATGACTGTTGCCTTACCCTGGTATATTATACTTAGCCCTACACATTCGTTGTTATTGGTTGTTGCCCATGTAGTCTCTCCAATGTCCGGATCCATACAGTAGCCTTCCAAAAATGGACACGTGACTCCGCTAGTCAGGCTAATTTTCCCAGTCTCCAGTCTCGCACTGGTCCAGTATGAATGGATCTTGATGGTGACACTTGCGCTTACCACGACATCTGTCCATGTTAGTCCCTCTTCGCTGTAAGTAGTTCCATCACATCGCCCATCCATCGTAATCTTCCCTGCCAGTGTAAGAGACCTGGTACTGGTGCTGTTTGGTTTGATTTCCCCAATCATCTGTCCTTGAAATCCATGATAAGAGCCACTTCGGTGAATATCCCTGCATTCAGTGGCACCAAATTGCTTGATGTAACTAAGTATATATATAACTGCAGTGGTATGGCTATGCATGCCACAGTGTTGTATATGCCTGGTTACTTGTATAAGGCAGGTCCATACTTCGACAGCAATATACTCATTTTTCTGGATGACTTCTACCGTCCTGTTTTCCTCTACGTAATTGACGTCTGGCAGTAGGCACGGTGCTACATCCCTCATCGATATGGCCGTAATATTGGTTGTCGGCCCATTGCAGTCATACACTGTAAGTGAGTACACAGTCGCAACAGTAGGTATAATTACACTATAGAATTTCCTATAACAAAAGAAAGAATTTAACAGTTCCAACCTATAAATATTGTAATATGTCCCTTATTTTTTTTTCTATTGTATACTATTTCATACAAAATTAAATTTACACAATTATTATTTCATGTTTAAAATACTTATAGTTGCCCTTTTGGAAGGACCCATGGACGATCTGATACTCTACCCTTACTTCTAGTTCTGTGAGTAATTTCGGTAGGTTCAAGTTCATCCCTTATCTCATGGGTTTCGTTCCTATTTGGAGACTGTGGCAGTTCTGCCCCAATCTGTTTCTCCGGCTGTTCATCTGGCTGTGGTATGTGGCCATTGAGATTATTTTCGTTATGGCGTGCTGGAAGAAGTATAATTTCATCTTGCCAGTTCCAACTCCTATGTTTAAATATAGGTGCCTCCTTGGACTCTTGATCTTTTTTGTTGTTAGCGTTGAGTGTTCTTCCTCATTTGGCGTCTCCCCATTAAATTTCTTAAGCCGATTAACATGTACGTGTTGCATTTTCTTACCATTTATTTCCCTGATTTTAAATGTCACGGGGCCGCTTTGTTGGATGATTCTATATGGGCCCGTCCATGGTTTTCCTAACTTTTTAATTGTCCCTGCTGTTACTACTGGGTCATAAAGTAATACTATATCTCCTTCTTGTAGCTGTACTGCTCTGGCTTTCTTGTTGTATTTGACAGTCCGTTGTACCCTTGATTCTTCAGACATTTGTGTGACCATCTGGTAAACTTGCTGAAGGCGCTGAAGCAATTCCTTGTGATAATGGACACTGTAATCATAACTAAAAGCATTTACTTTCATAATCTCGTCATAAGGTAGTGCCATATCCCGTCCATGTAGAAGAAAGAATGGCGATTCTCCTGTTGTTGAATGTACCTGATTCCGGTAAGCCATGAGAATGTACGAGATCCATTCGTCCCAGTCGTCTTGCTTTTCGTTGACGACTTGAGCCAGCAAATCCTTGAATACCCTATGTGACCGCTCAATCATCCCATTGGTTTGTGGGTGATATGACGTTGTTTGAATCTTTTCAATTTTTAACATCTTACATACTTCTTTCATCAGATTTGATGTAAAGTTTGTTCCTTGGTCAGTAAGTAATACTCTAGGTGTTCCATGTCTAGTAATAATTTCGGTAATAAATGCTCTCGCTATCGTGGTTCTTTATTGTAAACAATAACATCATCCAAGTAAACGAAACATTGCTCACCTGTTAGTCCTGATTGCACTGTATTCATCAGTCTTTGGAATGTAGTCGGCTCATTCACCAATCCGAAAGGCATTTTCTTACAATGATAATGTCCATCTGGTGTGCTGAACCCTGTCTTCTCTCTGTCCCTTTCGACAATCGCGACCTGCCAATTTCCAGCTGCCATGTCGAGGGTGCTGAATAACGTTGCATTTCCTAACTGATCCAATGTTTCCTGCATGTTTGGTAAAGGGAAGTAGTCCCGTTTGGTAACAGTATTCAATCCTCGGAAATCTATACATATCCGTATAGCATCCTCCCCTGTTTCACTCTTCTTCGGTACTATCACTAAAGGTGCCGACCATGGTGATTGTGATGGTGCAATGATATCGTCCTCCAACATCTTCTTTATATTTTTCTTTAGCACTTCTCTTTGGCTGTGAGGTACTCGATACGGTGCTTTAGAAATTAAAGGGACGTCCTCGGTGATAATCCGGTGCTTTACTCCTTTGGCAACTCCTAAACTGGTTCCTTCAAATAGAAAAATATCTTTAAACTCATGTATTAAATCTAATAATTTCTGCTTCTCCTCTCCCCTAAGATGCTCTAAATCAAAGTATTCGTGTAATAACTTCGGCGTAACATTATTTATCTGCCTGGTATTAATCTTACCGTTTTCTTTTATGCCATTATTTTCTCTCCCTGTAGTTACTTCTTTACAGTCTGCTGTATAAGAATTCCCTTGTAAAATTTCTCCATACCCAACACATAATTTTTTTGGCACTTTCAGTGCTTTTCCTGTAACATTTATCAATCTTACCGGTATCTCGTTATTTTTGTTAACCGATGCCACTATTCTTGTGCTCATGATCCCATATATCATGGTATCAACTGGTTCCACGAGGATGTCTGTTCCAGGGTCGACTCCCGGATGTATGGCTTGGCATACTACTTCTGAACGAGCAGGCACTAACAATTCTTCCTTCAGTAGAACAGGACGGGGACCAACCGCTTGTTTCTGACTACAATTCACCCTTGGTCCTGGTGAATGTAATCCATTCCTAGTAACTTTCATCCCTGTCGTTTGTTTCGTATTTATTGATAAACACGAAACCTCCTCTTTGTGTTTATCCTTCTGGATTCCAGTGGATCTTGCGCTAAAATTATTATCACCCTGTGCACCTTTCTCCATTGTCAGACAAAATGCGTCCCTTTCTTGTACTGGAACCCTAGACGCTATATTTATCTTAACGCCTCCAACTAAAATACAACCAAATTTAAAATTCATTACGCAATTATATTTCTCCAACAAATCCATTCCTAGAAGACCATCTGCTTCGAATGGTAGATCATGGCATATTGTTGTCACTACTAGAAATTCTCTACCTTCTAAACAAAATATTACATTAGTTTGTCCTATACTAGCAATTTCATTACCTGTAATTCTCCTTAATATTACGTTTGAATTACTTAAAGGCGTATTATCTACACAATATCTCTTAAGAATTGTTATTGGTGAACCTGTGTCCACTATTAATTTTAACTTACGGCTACCCAATTCTGCTATAATAATGCAATTATATATTTTCGGATGATGGGGTTTGCACTGTATTATTCTTATATTGTGACTGACCTCGGTATGGTTGTTTGTTTTTGCCATTGAACCCGTTTCTGTAATAAGTATTTTCCCACCATTAGCATTATTATAATTGTCCCGCGACGTACCCGGTCGCGAATTATTATACGAATGTCTATTTTTCGTTCTACACTCCGCGGCTTCATGGCCTGGTTTTAAACAATATCTGCAAACAACTCGATTTTGACAATCCGAAGCAAAATGACCCGTTTTATAACAACGGTAGCATTGTATATTATTTTGCATTCTAGGTGATACACGACGTCAGCATATGTCTGAGATTTTGCGGGACCATGGCTGGCTCCGGATGAGGTAACATCGCTTCCTGCATTATGTTGGTATTGTGCGATTGGCAGTGGCCCAGGGTCTTCCACCTTACTTGGCCGAAAGAGTCCAACTTCGTAACGCCGCCCATGACAGAGATCTTCGACACGTGTCTACCATGGCATCTGTACCGGAGCATCGCCTGTCATCTTTTAGAAGATCATTCACTTACCTTGCCTCATATATTGTGAACTTTGTTTTGAATACGATGAGATTCACTAGTCATTCAGTAATCATGAGGTCACTCAAGCGTGATCTCCTCCATCAATCTTTACATCAAGAAGATATGTTTTAATGTAATTTCAATTTCATGAAGGGTAGTATTTTAAATCACTGTTTTAGTGTTATGCTCACCTTTTGTACCTTAGTATACAATAAACTTTATTTATTTATTTATTTATTTATTTACTCGAACATTATAAATTTTGATAGAGGCAGACGTAGTCGGTTAGATACTTCTCTTAGCATGATTTTTTAATTTTGTAATTTTAAAGTTTTTTATTCTTTTTTGTATTAATTTTTTTTTTCAACAGAAAATTGTTCAAAATTTCATGTTTTTTTATGCTCTCAACTATCATCAGATTGTTCTTTTGCACTATTATAAGTCTTTTGCATTATATAGAAGGAACATAGGAAACAATTTTAAACTAGTTTTCGAGTTGTTCTTGTTGTCAGCATTGCCCGTTGGGCTGTTTTTGTTCATAGTATCACCGCCGGCCACCGCCTGACCATTTAGTTCTCTCCTACATATCCGTACTGACCTTGTTGTGTGTTGGTTGTTCGTTCCATCAAATGTGATGTGGATTTCGTTAAATGTGCTTGTGCCCGTCGTTTGATGTCTTCCCTGCTTCAATGTTGGCCACCTAACCAACTCCAAGTAGGTTATGTTTAATTTATTGACTTCGTTGTCTGTTTATGGTTTGTGATTGCGGTAATTGTTTGTAACACGTACGTTTTTATCATTGTAGAAGTGTTGTACCTGATGAAGGATCCATTCAGGTCCGAAATATAGTACGTTTCCACTAAAAGCGAGTTTTATTGGTTTGAAATTGATCGAACACCCGAATATAACTTCTTCCTATATATATATATATATATACAGTGAGCGCGTAAAGTATGGAAACAACAAAATCTCAAGAACGGATTGCTATTTTCAAAAATCCTCGAACACGTCGATGTATAATTATCAAAATACACCTTATGGTATCAAATTAATTTTTTTACCTTCAATTGTTTTTAACAGATGACGTCATCGATATTTTTTTAAAATGACAGCCCTATATTTTTTTTAATGAATTGGATAGATCATTTAATTGCCTTAATGGTAGCATAATATTTTTATGGCCTTACATAAGAACATTTTCGAGAAAATGGCTATTGAAGTTTATGAAATAAAAGTGACAAAATCTCCGTAACGGCTCGTCCAAATTTAACAAAATTTTGGAATTAAGTATTTTGTAACCATGTGAAGTCACTTGCGTTATTATCGTTGATGCGATGTTTACAGTTTCTGAGATATAACCTCAAACTTGAATTTTAATTGGAACACCCTGTATATTTTGACAATTTCTGTTACAGTCTTTAATTGCCTATTGAATGTTACTACGCTTGTTATAGTATTATATCAAAAACATCTTGAAATTAGCAAAAACCTTTATTACTTAGGTCGAAAAATTAAAGAAAAAATCGATAACAAAAAATAACAACAGCTCAACTTAACAGAATCGTACAGTGCATACACCACTGCGTTTGCAGCGTTGCAAAATATTTAATTACAAAATTTCGTTAAATTCGGTCGAGGCCGTTCCGGATATTTTGTCACTTTTATTTCATAACCTTCAATTGTCTTTTTCTCGAAAGTTTTCCTATGTAAGACCATAAAAATGTTATGCTACCATTAAGACAATTAAAATATCTGTCAAATTCATTAAAAAAAATATAGGGTTGCCATTTAAAAAAAATGTCGATGACGTCATCTGTTAAAAACAATTGAAGATAAAACAATTAATTTGGTACCATAAGGTGTATTTTGATAATTATAAATTGGCGTGTTCGAGGATTTTTTAAAATAGCAAACCGTTCTTGAGACCTTGTCATGTTTCCATACTTTACACGCTCACTGTATGTATATATATATATATATATATATATATATATATATATATATATATATATATATATATATATATATATATATACATATGGTTGCTACGGTGTGGGCTCCAACGCGTATGACAGAGTGTACGTTGTCACCTCATATATAACGTTGATGGCTCCAAAATCGGAGGTGACAACGTATCGCCTTGTTTTCAACGGAAATGTGGTCTAGGTGGCTCAGGGAGCTCAAATCCAAAAATTGCGTCGGAGCCGATAACGTCCATTATATATGTACGGACAAGTCATGTTAGTTCAAGCATAGATCACGAGCGCTAGTGTCGCCCATACTAGATAAGGCCGCTACGAAGTCACCTCCGCATATATGACCTCGTGTTTTGTATCGTACAACGTACGCTGTGACATCCGAAAAATGCTGGCAACGTTGCGGAGGTGTTAGCGCAAGAAACATATATTATATGAGTATTTTCGTATTTATTTCTGCTCTCGAACGCAGTTGGGTTGTGCATGGTACGCGAGATACAAAGGTTTTTGGTTCAAATCCAGGCCGTGGCTGAATTTTTTTATTTCAAAATTACATCCCGCAGGTTTTTATCGTTTGTTATTTATTGTGAATGGCAAAGTCTGCTTTATGTCAACTATTCTAGTGTACGCACATTGCCAATATTATTTGAAATAAAACTAAATAAATTATTTGCGGTGCTAGTACATCAATAAATTCTATAAATTTCCCCATAGCTTTTCTTGTGTTCACCACAAATCCTATTGAATCAAGTACTCAAGTAGACATATTAAAAAGATGATGGAGGAATTTTTAGTTAATACGACTAAATATTACATACAGTATTTTGAAAATTTGAGACATGAAAAGACCGACATAGACATGAAAATGTTAACTCTTCGCAGTTATGTATTATACAAAAATGTGTAGCAGTAGCCAAAGTTTCTCCGGGTGCCTGGGTTTTTACCGTATTTATTGTTTTTTATAATCTCCAATCAATACCCTATAGTCACAGTAAACTGTAGTGGTAAGCCTGAATAGTACAGCACCTAGTTTAGTATATTGAGCATCATTGTAGATATCAATTAAGGTAACAAGCTACAGTCGGGGAAAGATATATGTTCAACTCCCATTGTTCTTGGGGTGAAATACTTCGAAACTTACACAACGAATTGTGAATATATACAGAGTGTCTCAACAATGCGATCTCGGAAGATTGTGCCTCTGTTAATGAAGATATTTTAAAACTGATTTCAGTCAAATATACATAAAGCCAACCTAAACTTATGCTTTGTTAAATGGAACAACCTATATTTCGGCACAAGTTTTACAATGGTTTTAACATTACATACCGTATTGGCATTTTTAAGGAAAAACAGCAGTCTAAGAAAAATTGTATATACCAATACTGGTTTTTAATTTTATTGCGCTGGCTTAGATTGTGATTATTTAAGAAGCGTTCTATTAGCGTGATTACCTGTGCTAAAATACAGAGACAGACGGACAGGCCGATCGATAATTTTGGGTCAAACTCAGAGTTGGACATCACTTAACTAACCAGAGATGAGTAACACTCATGATTAATGAAATCACTCATTACTCGTCAATCATAAATCTATTTTGACTGCTGGTAGCGCCTGCTTAATATTGTTTTAAAAATATTGGAAATAAAATACAATTAAATTTTATAGCAAAGTAAACCCACATTCCGGTAAATGTAATGTGTGTATACATTGTTTTAATATATCCAGCTTTATCTTATAATAAGTATGCATTTTTAAGGAGTACAAATACTTACCTTAATAAACGTTTTATACTTTTATTTTGACTAAAGTGAATTGAATAAAAGTAAATGCATTAATAATAATTGTTTTGAATTATATCCGATTCTATAGTGATCCACTTATTAAGGGTACATTTTGGTGTACCATTTTCAAAATTGAATTACTATTTTATGGCATTTTTTGATTGCACAACATCTAAAGAATACATTGACTGTAAAACTGTAAGAAAATAAGTCGAGCGGCTCGTCGAAGCCGATTATATCACGATTATCGGAAACTTTTTTTAACCATCTCCCATACATCCATCTTTCAATATTTTTCACAAATTATTTTCTATAGTGTACCCACATTTCTCCTCTGTAAAATGACGTACCATTGGTTAATAGTTAATTTTTCGAATTTCTTTGTGACATTATTTTACAGTGTATTCTTTAAATGTTGTGCAATCTAAATACGCGATAAGAAATCATTAATTTTTGAAAATGTTTCACCAATGTACCATTAAATGTGATTTGGAATGTACGTTGAACGTGTGCGTATCTAATGTGTCATAATATTCTGGATATAATTAAAAGGGAAACTGAAGAAAGCATTCTATACTGTAATTAGGTGGATTATTCAACTGCAAAATCAGATATGCCTGTCCTTTACACTTCAAAATCAAAGAAACGTTTTGTTTATATTTATTTAATTGTTTTTCTTTTCTTTTCACTTTCACTATATTCTGTCTGGTGAAAACAACAGTGCAATTATCTCTAATTAACCTGAAAAAATAGATGCAGCTCTAATTGTTCTTAATAATCTTCATTTACAACAAATCAAGCCAGATCTCCACATCAAATAAAATAAATGTCTGACATATTTTTAAAAAAGGTGTTAAAAGGATTTGGTTTAAATAATTAGATTTTGTGGTGGTTGTATGAAAAATTGTATCCGCGCCTCTATTTTACTTTCATCAGTGTGAAAGTATATCGAGTTTCTATTATGTTTTCAAACAGTGTAATTTCTATTAAATAGTCATGACTCATTGCGCGTTAATCACGAGTAATCAGTGGTGAATATTCAATCGTGTAAGGGAGTTATGATTGGTGAGTAAAGAAATCATCACGAGGGATGATTAATTTAAATTAAATTAAAATAATTGAATCATCACTTGTTACTCAATCACTCGATTACCAAATGCCCAACTCTGGTCAAACTCAATAGACCATACCACAGTAAATTGGGGGGGGGGGGGTATAAAAATGAGTATGTATTTGGTAAATACAGATTGGCGTGCCCGAGAAATTTTTCAGTAACAGTTTCTATTTATTCCAATCAATTTATTCCATGGTTTTAGCGTTAATGCACGTATTTAGACCAAGCACAACAACGGACTTTGTACAATTTTAAACGGCAATAGAAAGCTTGTAAAGAATTGGTTCACAATAAAGCGCTGACCACGCATGAGTAAGTATAAGAATAAGTATAAAATTATAAGTTTAGTATCGATATAACTCAAAAACTATTAATACATTTAAATTGGACTTTCACACATAAATTCATTGTATTTGTTGTCTGTCCTCAGCGTTGTACATTGGCCTACGTTGCGAATGCCGACGTAAAATAAATAAATAAAAAATCGTCAGTTTGACTTACATCACGACAAAACATATAAATAGGGTAACGAGTTGTTGCACGGTAACCATATTACACTTAGAACTTAGTTATCCGAGTTAAAAACATTTGTATCTACAACTCACATATAATAAGTTCATTGCATATGTATCTATGACTATATAATCCCCCACCATTATAAGCGCCAATGATTATAATAATAATGACATTATTTGAACGAACTGTCATCATTATACAACGCTTGCCTGTCAAAGCCTGTCAAAACGTAAGTGGGTGATACTTAAGGGGAGGTTCTCATGTAATCGGTTGAAAAAATCTTTTTTTACTTTCATATTTTGTGACCTTGTTGTGTATAAAATCAGCCCTTGAAGCAGTTTTTGATTCTCGCAAGTTTTTTGGTTTTATAGCCTATGGTATTCTCCGGTCAAAATTTCCTGTATTCAGGCGGCGCAAAGAGATGTCCCTATTCAAATGATAATTTTCGGTAACGCTTTAAATTAGGAATGTGAAATTTGGATACAGTACAGAAAACGTATAGATCTAGGTGCTTATCTTGATTAAATTATTATAATTCAATGAATTCATATAGAAAAGGAGTTTTAAAAAGTATCATGTTTCTACCTTTTCTTGTAGAGTCTTTTACATCGATACAACCGACTCGTTTTTCTAGAAACACGATATTTCAAACTGGCTTGCGCGATTACTTTTGAATCGTTTAACGGATGGACTTATTCTTCCTTTTCCCTTAGAGAAAATACTTTTTAATGGACGCTGAACCTCATAATAAGGGAAACTTTTAAATAATCATATTATTTATAATGATTTGAGATCGAAAAACAACTGTAAAAAATCGATCTTAAAATTCAAACAGAAGCCATTTTGTCAATTTTCAACTTTTTTAACTAAATGTTGGTTTAGCCTCCAACTAATTTGATGTAGTTTTACAGGGCTTTTGAAATTTCGATGTCTGTTTATTTTTATGGGAGCTATCGTGCACGTCGTTGAGACAAGCACGCCGCCCAGGACCTAATACTTCCTACAACAGTATCCACTTCTTGCATATAATTTTTTATGGCGCTAGGTTCTTTTGTACACTAAGTACACTAAGTATGACAAATATATGGCAAAAAAATATTGATATCTCTTGCAATTTGTTTGAAAAACTGTCTCAAAGTTGAGCTACTTTTTAGGTCGCTACATGAGAACCCCCCCTTAATTTACAGTTCTCCTCGCCATCATTGACAAATATATTTAAAATATTTTGCACAAAATGGAATTTATGACAAATCATAGATAAATTTGACGTGCACATAACTGATATAAATCGCTCGCATGATTACACGCTGGCTTATGGCTCGCGTGTAAACTACATGCTCGCAATTTATATCCTTAATTATGTGCTCGTCAAATAATATACTATAATACCCTGAGGAAAGCTCTCATAAAACCCATTATGTTTTGTTAGAAACTATAACCAAGTCCCATGAATATTGCCGTGTAATGCTTAATCATCCTCGGTAATACATATATTATTCATATTAGTGCTAAATACTTAATAAATGATTTTTAATACTATTACTAAAAGTGAGTGTTTATTTTGTGAGAAGCGAGTTTACGGCCTATCATATACATGCTATATAATAATGGCCTATTGTGACCTCCGTAGGTTTGGCAACACCGCTGGAGTTATCAGCGACACATCAGTATCCGTTCATATATAAATTGCGGAGGTCACTTCGTACCCTTTGCGTACCTTATATATGACCTACTAAAAAATCAAAAATCGTTTCCCCTCTTTTGATGCTCGCGTAGCGAAAGTTCCCCTCGTTAAAAATATGCAATCAGATCAAAAATATATTATCTGGAACACCCGGAGCCTAGGTAGCCTGCTCTATATGCCGGAGGTGACAACTTAACACGTATATATATATATATATATATATATATATAGAAGGCGAATACATATGAGTATATGACACTAGTTTGTTTGACATAGTTTAAAAGTTTTGTAATTAGTTTTAAACGCTAGATAATGGCAGATGTGAGTCTGTCGAAACGTCGCAAATAAAGTATATTTTCTACACGAGATGACCGAAAACTTTTTACATATACATAACGATCGTGAAAATCTAAAGTTAAATATATATATATATATATATATACATCCTGCTATACATACGGCGTCCTTCAATTGACCGATTCCATTACATGTGGCGCCCGGTTTCGATATGGCGCCCGTATACGGGCGCCATATCGCCAAACTGTGCTAAATGTGATAGTAAGCGTGAACATGAACCATAGGCAAATTTTTGGAGGACGCCATAAATATGAATATGTGGAGCAAATTCGTATACTTTAGTTCCGTGCTTGACCGTCGCCGCGGATGGCGCTGCAACGTGTATACTGACGGCGTATACCTTCATACCAAGCCATCGATGATACGACCCCCAGTTGATTTGACATCATCGGTAACTGGTGTCTAAACCGGTTTTGTTTGTTTCACCCTCATTCGTACGGTGTTGAGATATAATAGTATCGACCGTACACGGTGTTTTCGACTGACCTCAGCGTTCGTTTAATGCAATGTATCAACATAGTGCGGTTGCCGGTTAGGTGGTATATTTAGGTGGTAAATTAAACTGTACGATTTTATTTAAATGTAAAATTATTTTTTTCTAGTACACAGCACCATTATTGCGAAGCAAAAAACGCATTATTAAAAAAATATCTCCGCTTCCATGAGCTTGTGATCGGATACTGAAAGTTTGAGTTACTATCTTCAGCTTTTTATTAAATGTAGGTTGTAATAACTCAACCAAATTAAGTAATACTACCGTAGGTGCGACTGATATCAGCGAGTTATTTTTCTTTAATTGTCGCTTTCATGTATTGCGTATTTCATGTTGCACTAATGTTTTGTATCATTTTGGTATAATGTTAATTGTATGGTAGTTTGTTAACTTGTTTAGCCGTTTTAATTTTGTTAAATTGTTGTAAATATTGGCAATTTATGACTACTACCGGTTGCAAAAGCATTGCGCCCTGTGTTTGAATGCTTATAACTCAGCAATGACTAAACAAAAAACATGCGTTTAACCCCCCTTTTATATCCATATATCATGAAGACGATTTTAAGCCGTTCGCACAGCATTTTATATGCGTCTTATTGCGACTTTTAAAACGATCACCGTTTGCGACAATTAAGAACCGGTATCCACTGAGTAGCCGGAGTTTAATCTATATTGTATTTTTGTTCTTATATCGGTCTTTTAAAATTTTGGTATTTTTAAAATAGCTGACGTATTGTTATTAATTTTTGGGAAAATGTATTATTTTAATTGTTTTTATATTATTTCTTATGAAAACATTGGTTGATCACGATAATGTTCATAGTTGTTGCTGTTTTTTTTTCTCTATGTAAACAACTTTTTATCACTTTGCTCGATGACGTACCGACGTCAACGATATTTTAACTGTATTTGTAATTAAATTTTAAATAAGAAAGTGTTAATCAGTACCTATATAAAACCGGTAAGGATCACAACACAAATTAATAAGTTTGACGATATTTCAAAACCGTGCAGTTTAAATTTTATAACAATAGTAAAAATACTTTAATTATTGTACTTTCTACAATTAAATAGTACAAATTTGTCCGTTGCGATAAATAAAAAATCTGCACGTATTTCGTAGCAGGTTTCGTGTCATGAAATGAACTTTTATTGCTTATTGATGGATATTAAACAATCGAAAGCACGTTTCATAGAAACCCTCCATTTTTTAAGTTTTTTTACGACTTGTGATGCTAATGTGTATTTTGACAAATCGCAATTTATTACACATCTTTCTACTTGCCTATTGTGCAGTTAAAGCTTTTGTCTGAAATAGTAAAGAAATGATGCCCAGTCTTGACTACTTCAACTGTTAGGACACCAATTAACGAGTACTTATGTACGTATATAAATAATTACCTGAAGATTTATATACCTACTTGTATACATATGATAATATTATGAGCTGCCTTGGGTGGCAATTTGGAAAAAATTTTCATTTAAAAATTGTTATGTTTTCATAAAGATATGTACATTCATATAAAACAATAACTATAAATGTAATATAATTACGAAACACAGCTAATCGGCTGTTGTTTTTCGCTCTCTAATGGTCCCCTTAACTAATAACTCAATTGTGATGCTATTCCAATATACGTAAAACAAGAGGATTCTTTTCGTCCTTATCGTTACTAAGATATTTGTTTTTTTAATAACATTGTTTGCTGCCTTATAGAAATTTACTAATGCACAAAATCCAATCTATAGACTGGTTGTTAAGTTAACTTACATTAGGGACAAAGTTTGAATATTTTTGGCCAGCTGGAAAAAAAGTCGAAATGACGAGCGTTTCTTTAAAATTGATAAAATCTGGTACATTTTTTCAGTTGTCTCGTGCTCTTGTAGCCCTCAGGCAAATTATTTATATAGTTTATATTGTTATTTTATGTAGAAATTATTTGGAAGATTAACAAACTTTATTTCAAATTTGTTTGTTAGTTGCTTTAGGGTTACGACTTATGACCCTTCAAAACCAGGGTTCAATACTTTTTCGACCTATCGGTACTATCGTAAAAGTTGCGACTGTTATTTGGTATGTTTGATCCAAAAATTTTATTGTATTGGTATCATGTTGATGCCTTTTGTAATTTTAATACCTTAGGCAGTCTACATTTACTGACAAAATAATTGAATGAATAACATGGTCAGCTAATTGACACTGGAGCCCCGACAACCCAAAAAGTATCGCTTTTCGGTTTAATAATTTTAATGATAACTGTTTCCGAAATCTATCGGTTTTTAGAATACCTATCGCAAAAACTCTTCTTTAATCCCCTATTCAAAAAACCTGTCAGATAATCAGGACAGTAGTTTTACATATAAAGAATAACACCTATAATAATTACTATTTTGTATGTGAAAGCTAATAACATAAAGTAGCAAATGATGAAATATTTATCTTAGGATACGAAATTTTGTAGATTACCGACTGAAGATGATGTCTCGTAGTAGGGCCCCCAATCCCGGAAAAATATAATGATCCCGGGATTTCGGGATTAAAGGTTCTGTAATCCGGGGATCCCGAGATTTACGGAAATAAAACTTGCCGGATCAAAACGCCTGGAATGCCAAAAGTTACCAAATCCAGTCAGTAAATACACTACGCCTAAAATATACTTGATTGGACAATATCTTTTACCCCGAAACATGATCAACGTTTTCAAATTTTACCTTACAAGTAGAAAACCAAAACTGTCTGTTTAACAGGTGTCAAAGTGTGCGTATTGACATCAATAATAAACAAAATTTAAACTCTAATAGATAATAACTTGCTCTTCCATCTTAAATTAGCTCAAAAATTTTACGTTTTCCGTAAAATGTTTAAAGAATTGTCACGGCAAAAGAAATAAGTAGCAGTAAGAGTCAAATTTAATTTAAATTTTCATATTAACGACAATAAACATTTTGATGATTTTTTGTTTTCTTCTTTAAGACAAAATTGGAAAACTTCAGAATTCATACGTCATGGCTGCTTATTATGCAAATAGACAAACTGCTTGCATTTTAAATAAAATAATGATTGCATACAAAAAAATACGTATAATGACTTTTATACCCGTTAACGCGTCTACAAGTAAAGTGCTATTTATTGTTAAAAATTGATGAAATATTTAGTGCAACTTCTTACAACTTCTTAAAATATTAAATATCCAATTTCTTACCATGAATAAAATGAATATTACTTGTAAGTCTTTCGGTTTTGTTAAATATAGTTCAAAAGCCCAACCCACATTTTAAAAATACATTTTATCTAAGTGCACTTTTTGACAAAACTTGTTACTAAAAAAGCGAAAAATTCGATAATTGCGCAATAAAAATTTTTTAAAATGACAATATTACCGCTATGACAGCTCATCACAAACTCGAGGTGTTTTGAACCATGACACGAAACGTTCCTAAATATTTTTGTTTTTTAGTTTAAAGTAAAATTCTTAAACTGGAAGAAACTTGCAAATCGGAACAAGATATGACATCGTTCGTTCGATTGGAGTGAACCATCGAAAGATTAAGAACAACGATTAATAGCAAATTATTTTTGGTACAATTTGGGTTTCATTTTACAGTTAAATATATTCATTGGTATCTTTATTTTATACTTATTTTAATTTTTTGTTTGCTGTTTTTTATACCTATTTGGTATTTACTAATATTATATTCTGTAGTACATCATTGAATACAGGAAAGTAATTAACCACTAATTTTATTTGTTTTTATGTTTATGTTTTTGTTTCTGTTTTACATACAGCCTAGGTAACTAAACGGACTTAACCAAACTGAACAGGTTTATTTTTGCCTCCATATTCAAGTATATCTACTTCTTGCAATATCTGTTCCTCCTATCATAACAACATGTTGGTGTAAATGAACAACTTATGCTTGATAATTAATCTAATCAGAAAGGGTGCTGTTATAGATTGAAGTTTCATTCAGTGCCCACATTTCACCAATAAAAAAATAATTTAGATTGAACTTTTTCGTGATCCCGGTATTTTGATTTATAATCGCGGGATCCCGAGCAAGTTCAATATTTAACAGGATACCGCGATCCCGGGATTGGAATAGTGCCTAGGCATCGAAACATGTCTCGATAAAATGAAAAACTGTGCAAAGAACAAGAGATCTTGTTTTATTTCAAAAATAATAATTAGTTATCAAAATAACGTTTAAAAAGATCATTAGGTAGCACTCCCTGTGTTCGTAATCTACATATTACAAAATATGTTTATATATTTTTTACCAAAAAGCAATGTGTTACAAGTATCTTATTGGTTTTCAACGAGAACGAATTCACGACTAATTTCTACTCGAAGTCGAGAGGAGACAAGCGCGGTGCAGGTCATGAATCGTTTGTCCTTGTACCAGGCTCATTAAAACCGTTTAGACATATTATTTCTGCGGCAACACTGTCGGCTGTTGCATACATTGCGGCTTGAAAGTAACATACACTGTGGACGCCATATACGCGGCGCAATGAATTGAACCTATACAAGGACGGAGTCCAGATAATCGGCGATTTGAAAGGACGCTACATGCATTGCAAAATGAAAGTATGTGATTGAAAATCAAGAAACAAATGTGGTCACCTACCACTGAAAGTCATAGGAAACAGTATATTTGAACGAAAATATTGTATACACGCCTCCTTCTGGTAGACGCCATAAGCATGTTTTTTGAAAGGACGCCACATGTATAGCAGGATGTATATATATATATATATATATATATATAATAATCGTTTATTTGTCGCTTGATCCCTTTACAAGATATAGACAATTGTCAAGTGCATACAGAAAGAAAGAATAAACACACCTTAAAAAAAACATTTTAAAAACAAACATTCAATGATGGGCCGTCATGTACTCCTCTAGAGTGTAAAAAGAATGGGCAAGCAGATATTTCTTTACCTCCCTTCTAAACAACCCCATGCTTTGTACCGACAAGATATTGGGCGGCAGGGCATTGACAGTTTTAATTATTGCGTACTGCGGGCCGTTTTCATAGGCTGTGGACGTGTGACGTGGGACTGCTAGGCGTGAGGCGCCTCGAGTGGTCACTGAAAGAGATATATCCCCGTTCCTCACAAAATTACTCTTGTTCCTCCGATAGTAGCTCAATAGTCTGTATATGTACAGGCAAGGAAGTGTTAATATAGATTGTTCCCTAAAATGATCTCTGCAGGAGTCTCTGTAGCTCAGACGGAGCATACATCTCAAAAATCTTTTCTGCAGGCGGAACAGTGAATCAATACGTGCGGATGAACCCCACAAAATAATACCATATGCTAAAATCGATTCTACGTGTGCGTAATAGTAAGTCCGTAAGGTATCCATGACAGCAATATCTCTGAGTCTATACATACAGTAGTATGCTCTATTCAATTTTTTAACTGTGAAATTAATGTGCTCATCCCATTTTAAATTGCTCTGGAGATAAACCCCCAGAAACTTAGTAGAAGAGTCCAACGGGATTGACTTCCCGGATTCTCTAACCAGTAATGACCGATCCGACGCCTCCAGCGAAAGATGCAATAATGCCGTCTTCTTGTGATTTAGCCTCATACCATTCATTTCACACCACCGGCTCATCTTCTGGATTGTCTCATTTGCAAGACATGTGAGACCGGCAAAATCCGTATGTGAAAGAATCAGACTAGTGTCATCCGCGAACTGGTATAAATCTGCTACGCCCACACACCGTTGGAGATCGTTCATGTACATCAAAAATAAAAGAGGGCCCAAAATTGACCCTTGTGGCACTCCAGACTTTAATATGGACGACCTCGAGCTGAGAACACCATCTACGCTCACCGTCTGTTCTCTGTCCCGAAAATATGATCGCAAGAGATCCAAAGCAACTCCCCTAATCCCCAATAATTGCAGCTTAGGGAACAAACGATCATGCGGTATAAAGCGCTTGACAAATCAAAAAATACCGCCGCCACGCAACGATGTTTGTCGATGTCCGAAAGAATTCTTGATACCGCCCCAAAAAGAGCTGACTCGCACGACAAACCCGGAAGAAAACCATACTGAGTAGACGATATAAGATCGTGTCTCACAAAAAAATCATATAACCTTCTGTGCAGTATTCTCTCGAATATTTTTGAGAACGCCGACAGAATTGACACAGGTCTATAATTCCCAACAATACCCTTGTCTCCCCTTTTATGGACTGGCAGTATAATGGCCGGCTTTAGCCCTTCCGGAAAGACACCCTGAGACAACATACAGTTTACCAAGTGAGCTACCACCTCACAGATACAATCAGCCGACAATTTCATGATGTATGGTGGGATACCGTCCGCGCCACACGAAAACTTAGGGTGTATCGACAAGAGCACATCGCGAACCTCCCCGCGCGTAGCCGGGTATAGATATATGGACGGCACCATGCTCACCCCTTCGGTCACGGTCGTCGTGCAACAACCCACACCCGGCGCACCCGCATCAAAAAAACTCCCCTGAAACCTATCAGCGACCTCCCGCGAGTCATCCACACACGACCCATCGTCATCGGTTAACCGAGTGGGACCACCGCCACAAGCCGCCGACGTCTCAGTCCTAATAATGCTCCATACTGTTTTAGATTTATTCTTGGACATCATTACTTTAGTGTTATTGAGCTGGAGTTTTGCATTTTTAATTGCCTGCTTTAGTTGTTGTTTTTTATCTTTGTACTCTACCCACCACTGGGGCTCATCTACTAATTTACACACCTGAAACATGTTTTTGAGATTCTCAGACATATGACGAATACTATCGGTATACCATTCACAGCCACCAGATTTCCGGGGACACATCTTTCTCAATGGAAACCTGTTTTGAAAATAATAATTAAACGTATTGTAAAATGCTTCATATTTCTGATATACGTCATCATTCATCTCGAACACCTCGACCCACGCCTCACGCGACAAATCCGCCAAAAATGATTCTATACTCAGTCTGCCATAAACCCGGCCACACTTTGCCCCCACAAAGCTAGGCTGCAGGACACTTAAACTACAAATCAATGAAACGTGATCAGAAAGACCCGGGTCCTCAATCCAAGACTCTATCCCATCAGGGAACTGACTGCAAAAAACGTTATCGATGCAGTTGCCCATTCTTGTACCTTCTCTAAAACAAGCATCCAAACCAAACGAGTTCAACAGCGACGTAAGGTCTCTGCTTTCACGACAGACCCGATTAAAATTTACGTTAAAATCGCCGCAGATCACGAGATACTTAAATCTAGCACATGCAACATCTAACAACTCAGTCAACAGATCAATAAAAACCCGAAAATCACCCGTTGGTGAGCGATATATACACACACATAACACACGTCCAGACTGAACACAAAAACTAGCCCCACAATACTCAAAATGTTGTTCTATACGTTCTACATTAAAAGTTTCTGACTTCATATTAAAGTTCTTATTTTGGTATATTGCACATCCCCCTCCCCTATTCTCAGTACGGCAATAGTAGTTCAATACATCATAGTTCGTAATTTTTTCTAATGTAATTGTATCTGACTTAAGCCCATGTTCAGTTAAACAAATGAACTTAAAATCCCTATCCAACAGAAACACGTCCAATAGATCTGTCTTATTACGCAAACTTCGTATGTTGTAAGTCATAAACAAATTGTCTTTGGTTCTGCTGATGTTAGGAACACTGCTGATCAGAACTACTATCACTTGTCAACACATATTTTAAGTTGTTAAAGTTAATATACTCAAACTGACTCCTTTGTACAGTGTCAGTAATCAATTTTGAAATTAAAGGGCATAATTTACTCTTTCCCTTATCTGTTAAATGAATCCCTCCCCGTGATACATCAAATTGTGATAAGACTTCGTTAACATCTAGAAAACTAACATTACCCTCAGCACATTCCCCTACTATATCATCGGTTACAGGCTCTCCCATCGCCTCCATCGCCTCTGTAGCTCAACTGGGAGAGCTTTCAACCGGCAATTGGAGGGTTCCTGGTTCAAATCCAGGCGGAGGTGTTTTTTCCAAAAATTATCCTCACCTGGGTTAATAATCATTCGCTTCTTTAGTTGATTCTATATATATATATATATATATATATATATATATATATATATATTTAATTTTATATTTTCACGATCATTATTTATAAAACACAGACCAAGTGAGACCGGATCATGAATCACCAAGAGTATGCTTACCTTATATTAAAGGTACTACTGACAGGATCGCAAGAGAATTAAAAAGGCATGACATCAGGACGATCTTTACAACAGCAACTAGTGTAGGTTCATTTCTACCCCGTCCCAAGGACATTATCAACTTTGAAAGTCAGGGTGTATACGAAATTAGCTGTGGAGAGTGCAATAAGTCATATGTTGGCCAGACTAACCGACGCGTAAGTGCGCGAATAGAAGAACACAAATTGGCAGTGAAGCATAAATTAGCAACAAATTCTTTGGCGGCTCATAGAGTTGAAACCGGGCATAAAATTAATTTTGATAGTGCTAAGGTATTAGCAAAAGACAATATTAAATCTGTTCGTCTGGTACGTGAAGCAGTAGAGATTGCCAGAAGGCCTAACTGCTTAAATAAGCGGGATGATGCCCTGAATTTGTCTGGTATATGGAAGCCACTACTGGAGAAAGTTAGCTGCGTCCCGGTATGTCAAGGAATACAAAGACACCATGAGGATCCAGCATTAGGGGTTTCGACAGGCAGTGGCAGGGCAACATCAACAGCTACCGTGAATGGACCCACGACACGCAGTCGTGCACGTGCGACTATGGCAACCGTCACCGAGAACTAGGAGGCGAATGCTTGACACGAGTTTGTTTGACAGTTCAAAGTTTTTTCAATTAGTTTTGTATGCTTGAGGAAGGCAGGTGCGAGTCTGCTGAAACGTTGCAAATAAAATATATTTTTTACACGAGATGTCCGAAAACCTTTTAATTATAAATAATGATCGTGAAAATATAAAATTAAATATATTAAGCCTTTACGGAAATGGAATACTAACGCAGACGAAGCGTTTTGAAAAACTACGAGTAAAGAAAGCTACGCTCCTTTGTGATCTTGCCTTCATGTGCCGCTGTCGTGACAAAGATGTTGTGCCCACCTGTTGCAAAATATCCTACCACACACATTCACGCAAAATAGACGATATATTGCGAAAAACTGGCCATGCACTTGTTCGTGAATTAGTTTCCCGTGTGAGAAAAGATCTCAATTCAGTAGCAATGAGATTACGAGAATTACACATCAAACTGGCAAACACGTTGCATCCGACTATCTGGGAAAAGATCGACATGTTAGCCGAATTTAGAGCTGAAAACACATCCAACATTAAAAGAAACAGACAGAAAAAAAAATTTGACAACTTGTTCAGGCTGCAGCATTCCGTTAATCATAGGTCTGCATTAGATGATCAGCAGCTAGTTCACAACATATCTTCCCGATCTCTGGACCAACATGCAGTGAGTGTTTTATCAAAAGGATTTAATTATGCCATCGCCCCACGTCGCGTGCCTTCTGAAGCAATCATCTGCCAGATAGAAGCACTGGTGCAAGGTTTGAACCATAATGTTGCAGATAATGTAAGGCAAGAAGTAGCACACATATTAAAACACAATAGACCACCTAAATCAAACATCACCAAGAAAGAGTTTGAAGCACTGAAATCCTTAAAAGACGACATTTCTGTTGTTGTTCTGCCTGCTGATAAAGGTAATGCAACTGTAGTTATGAATACCTCTGACTATAAACTTAAACTACGCGACCAACTCCTGGACCCAACTTATAAATTGATTAATACCGACCCAACTACATATTTGGAAAAGACTACAAAATCTATCATAAAGCGTTTTATTGAAGATCAAACTACACAAGTGAAGCTAATACCTCGAGAAAAATCATCAAAATGTCCAAAGCTGTACGGACTTCCAAAAATTCATAAAGCAGATGTACCACTAAGGCCGATTGTCAGCAGCATTGATTCGCCAATACAGCGGCTTGCGAAATATGTCGCTGGTCATTTACAGACTTATGCAGAGGAAGCTGCTTCATATGTGAGAAATTCCACACATTTTATAGACATACTTAAGGAGGCGACAATAACAAATGATGATATTCTTGTAAGTTTTGATGTAGTATCCTTATTTACAAAAGTACCAGTTCATGAAACACTTAACTTAATTAGGCAGCGTCACCAACCTTGTGAGAACATTATGAAACTTGCAAATCATTGTTTAACAAATACGTATTTTGCTTTTGAAGGAAACAAATATAGACAGGTTGAAGGCGCTCCCATGGGCTCACCGTTATCGCCTGTCATTGCAAATTTATTTATGCAGTACTTTGAGGAGACGGCACTGGCGGAGTCTACAATGAAACCTAAATTGTGGCTACGTTACGTAGATGATATCTTTGCAATTTGGTCTCATGGCAGAGATAAACTAGACACTTTTTTAAATTATCTGAATGAACGTCACCAAAACATACAGTTTACAATGGAACTAGAACATGAAGGCAAACTACCATTCCTGGATGTACTTGTTACGAAGAAATCTAATGGAACGTTTGGACATACAGTGTACAGAAAACCTACACACACTAATAGATACCTTAACGCTCTATCTCATCACCATCCACAACAACTCAACGCGGTATTGCGTACGCTTGCCATTAGGTCTAGCCGATTGACGGATGCTGAACACGCAGCAGGGGAGCAACATACACTGTTTCGTGTTTTGAAGAAAAATGGATATAGCGACAGCTCCATTAAGAAAGCTTTAAGATTTCAGGAAAACACAGACCAAGTGAGACCGGATCATGAATCACCAAGAGTATGCTTACCTTATATTAAAGGTACTACTGACAGGATCGCAAGAGAATTAAAAAGGCATGACATCAGGACGATCTTTACAACAGCAACTAGTGTAGGTTCATTTCTACCCCGTCCCAAGGACATTATCAACTTTGAAAGTCAGGGTGTATACGAAATTAGCTGTGGAGAGTGCAATAAGTCATATGTTGGCCAGACTAACCGACGCGTAAGTGCGCGAATAGAAGAACACAAATTGGCAGTGAAGCATAAATTAGCAACAAATTCTTTGGCGGCTCATAGAGTTGAAACCGGGCATAAAATTAATTTTGATAGTGCTAAGGTATTAGCAAAAGACAATATTAAATCTGTTCGTCTGGTACGTGAAGCAGTAGAGATTGCCAGAAGGCCTAACTGCTTAAATAAGCGGGATGATGCCCTGAATTTGTCTGGTATATGGAAGCCACTACTGGAGAAAGTTAGCTGCGTCCCGGTATGTCAAGGAATACAAAGACACCATGAGGATCCAGCATTAGGGGTTTCGACAGGCAGTGGCAGGGCAACATCAACAGCTACCGTGAATGGACCCACGACACGCAGTCGTGCACGTGCGACTATGGCAACCGTCACCGAGAACTAGGAGGCGAATGCTTGACACGAGTTTGTTTGACAGTTCAAAGTTTTTTCAATTAGTTTTGTATGCTTGAGAAAGGCAGGTGCGAGTCTGCTGAAACGTTGCAAATAAAATATATTTTTTACACGAGATGTCCGAAAACCTTTTAATTATATATATATATATAAACATTGGAAATAGTTAATACTAGATGGCGGTAGTTTTTAAGTTCAAAAACTACAGCCACGCCTGGGATTCGAACCCAGATATACGGATTGCCGGTCCGACGTTTTACCAATTAGACTAACGTGACCTATGACATTCAGTAGGTTTATTTGTCACTTAAAGGAATATATATATATATATAGGATATGCAGTTGATTGTTTGGGTGTCGATCACTGGCTGTTTTGTTTAAATAAAACTCATTTAAATCTTACGATATTTCGGGTCTTTATTGACCCTTCTTCAGGTAAGGTTCTGAAAATATCATACAATAAGCAATACAAGTCTATCTATAGGTGTGTCAATACTACTTACTGCGAGTTAAAGGAGGCAGCGAGACATTAAAAGCAGGGTGCTAACATTAAAAACGGGACGAGCCCCCAAAATTTGTGGGAAATAAAGAATAACTCAGGTTAACGTATTAAACAGTTTTTAATAGCTTCTACTTTTTACACAACTTCATTTACCATCCAAGTGTTTTTCTCTCGTTTTTGACCTTGTTCTCGTTGCTATGGGATCGTTGATGTTCATATCTTGGTCAGTGCAACCTATCAATCCCACAACTCGGCCATCCTGTTCGTCATCCGACTCGGATGATTCCGTTTCCAGTAGATCAATTTTCGGAGTCCGTCTCCACGGTTTCATTGAGTCTGCAGCAGTGGTTGTCTTTCCAGGTCCTTCACCGTTACCTTCCTTTTGAACTTCATATCTGTCATGAGCATTTGCAGTAACGACTCGATACGGTCCTAAGTACTTGGGAAATAATTTTAGAACTGTACCCAACTGCATTCTTCGTATGGCCACTAAATCGCCTACTTCATATTTTAAAACCTTTTTTCTTTTCTTGTTAAAGTTCCGTTTATTTTCTTGTTGTTACTTTATGATTTGGCAGACGGCTTCTTTTCTTAGATTGTCCCTGTCATCATTGAAACTAATTCTATGTTCTTCTTCTATTAACTCTTTCAATTTTAAATCTTCTTTCTTCCGCATTTCTGTTCCAACCAGCAATTGGAAAGGTGTAGTATTTATACTTCTTGGATAGGATGAGTTCATAAAGCGCTGAACGTCAAAAACATGCTTATACCATCTTCTTGGCTCATCAATGGACAGCTTTGATAATGCCGATATAATTATCTGGTGGATGCGTTCTACTTGTCCATTACCTCTTGGAATACCGGTCGTTATAACTAGATGCTTTATGTTCTCTCCGTTGCAGTAGTCACTAAAGTCTTTTGATGTGAATGCTGTCCCTCTATCAGTTACTATCTGTCTCGGATTTCCAACGATACTTTGTTGAAGTGTAAGCTTATCGATGACTTCCTTGCTTGTCTTGTTCCGTGGGTAAATCCATGTAAACTTGGTAAATGCATCCACAACAACTAACATATACTGATAATTTTTATTCGTCGATGGCATCGGGCCTAAGTGATCAATATGGTATGTATGAAGTGGCGTATCTTTTGTTATCGGCGTAAGAAATCCTTCCTTCTTTCCTATTTTAGTCGAAGAGACAATACATGGTATGCAATTTTTAACAATTTGGGATATTTTGTCCTCTAAGTTAGGAATCCAATAGTCCTTTTTAATCACTTCTATCATTTTTCTGAGTCCAAAATGTCCTTGTTCATGTATTTTTCGTATGATCTCTCCTTGTAAAATTTTCGGTATTGCTATCAAACTTGCACCGTTTATACTTCTGCACAGCAATCCACGGTCTATCATATAATTCTCATAGTCAGCGTTCCCCAATAATGTAAATATTGGCTTCAATGATTCATCTTTCTGCTGAGCCGCTCGAATTCGAGAAATTAATCCATCCTCTACTATCATCACCGAATATCTTGACATAGCATCCACGTGTCTCATATTTCTTGCCGGTCTATGAACAAGTGTAATCAAAATCCTCTAGGTATAAAGCCCATCTTGCTATTCGTGTAACCAGTTCTTTCTTATTCATTGTCATCTTAAAAGCAGCACAATCAGTAACAATTTTAAAATGATTCCCTTGAAGATAGACTCTAAATTTTGTTAGTGCCTTAATTATAGCTAAAACCTCCAATTCATAGCTAGTATATTTCTGTTCTGGATTAGACGTTCTTCGGCTGTAATAATATACCGGGTGAATCTTCTGATCATCTGGACTTTTTTGCATCAATATCGCAGCAACACCATATTTGCTAGCGTCAGTGTGTACCTCGGTTTCAGCACCTTGTATGAAGATTTTCAAAACGGGCGGATTTACTAATATAGATTTCAATTTTTCAAAAGCTTCACGATGTTGATCTTCAAAGTTAAATGGTGTATCCTTCTTTAACAGTTTGTGCAATGGTCTTGCTATTAGCGAATAATCCCTCACAAACTTTCGAAAATACGCCGACAAACCAAGGAATGACTGCAGTTGTTTTGCATTTTTTGGCTTTGGAAAGTTACTCACTGCACTCAGTTTTCCGTGAGCTGGTCTTAAAGATCCATTCTCTACCTCGTATCCAAGATACTCAATCTTTTTCTGCATGAATTGACATTTGCTCCAGTTAATTTCAAGTCCAAAATCAGCAGCTACTTTCAAAACCTGTTGCAACTTCTCCAGTCCATCTTCTTCATCTTTTCCAGGAATAACCAAATCGTCCAGGTAAGTTATCACTGTCCCGTCTCTAATAAGTTCCTTTAATGTTTCATTAACAAATCTCTGGAACACAGATGGTGGATTACAAAATCCAAAAGGAGTCTTTATAAATTCAAATTGTCCGTTATGTGTAATAAATGAGGTATATTTACGACTATCTTCAAACACCGGAACGTGAAAGAATCCATTTTTCAAGTCCAATACGCTGAAAATTTTTGCCTCTTGGAGACGGTCTATCTGGTCCTCGATCAACGGCAATGGATATCGGTCCCTTACAACTTGCTTGTTGAGTTTTCTATAATCAATGCATAGACGCGTCGTACCGTTTTTCTTCTTTGTTAGCACAACAGGACTGCAAAACTCTGAGTTGCTAGGTCTAATTATCCCATCTTGTAACCATGTTAAAATATGCGTTTCTACTTCTTGCTTTTCCCATGCAGACATTCTCCTAGGCGCGTGATAAATCGGCGTTTCATCCTTCATCACGATTTTTGTCTCCACACAAGTTGATTTAATTCCAGTTGGTTTATATTTTCTTACCATTTCTTCAACTGCTTTCCTTATGCGGGAATCCTCAATATTTTTCTAATTGATCGTCTCTTCCTTTGTGCATTCGTTTTCTTGTTCCAACTGAAGCATCACAGTAAAGTCCACATCGCCCACTAACTTTCTTAATTTTACATCCTGCGGTGTTATAAGCAATTCAGCTTGTCTTAACAAAGGACTTCCCAGTAAACACTTCATAGGTATTGTGTTGTCAGGTACTACATGTAGATCTGTGGTAAAAGTTCCTTCGTCAATGGTGACTACAGTTTCAAAAGCTCCCCATGTACGCACTTGTCCACCTAAACCTTCTAATAGTTTTGTTTCTGCGGTGATTTTCGGAGCACCGATGCGAAAATATTCACCAGAAGTAATCAGGTTGACAGAACTACCAGTGTCAATCAGAGCTTTTACTTTAACCTCACCTATTTGAATGTATTTTGACATCTTGTCATGGTAATTCTCTTCAATCATTTGCACAGTTTTCACCTTCGGACATTTCGCAGCTATATGTCCAAACTCATGGCATGCATACACTTTACACTACCCTTTTCTGTTCGTTTAGGGTCGCGCAACTTGTCACCGTAGTCGTTAGGTTGTGTTAACTTTTCCTGCTTAAAATTGTTTTCCGACCTCTTATTTCTAAATCGCCACATTCTATCTTCATTTAGCATTTTTGTCTTCATTGTCTCATATATCTCTAGCTGTTTTTTCAACGTTTTGAGATCTTCTGCGGCATACAGTAAAACTTTATTATGTGTAGTATCTGGGATTCCTTCTATTATGTACTGAACTAGAGCTCTTTCCTCTATGTTTGCTTGTCTAGCAATTGACTTCATGCTTAAAATATATTCTTGAAAATTTTCATTTTGTAACTTTTTCCTTGTCATCAATTTTTGATGAATTTTGGCACTGCTCAAATTCTTCCCAAATTCTTCTATAATTTTATTTTTAAAGTCATCCCAAGTTTTTATTGTTGGCAAAGAATAAAGCCACAATTTCGCCGTGTCATGTAGTAAGGTTTTGGCATTAGCTAGCATCTGAAGCGAAGACCAATTATATAATACTCCATTTTCCTCCATATCTGTTAGCCAGCGCTCAACAGATTGGTCTGCAGTCTCCCCAAATGTCGGTAAACTACCACCCAAATTGAAGTTTGTCGCACTGCTTACCTCCGCCGTAGCTGCAATTTTTTCTTGCTGCAACAACTGATTTTCCCTCTTCAACAAATCCATCTCTCTTTTCATTAGAGCCATCTCTCGTATCAACTCATGGTGGTTTCCACTAGCTTCAGTAAAGAAAAAACCAGGTGTATTTTCTGCAGATGATGGATCTCCATCTTTATCCTCCATTTTACTATTTCCAAATATCAGTTAATTTAGTAAACTGACAACTTGTCAATGGTAAATATTTTGTATCTGCTACCCGTTCAGCCGGCTCACTCCTTCAAATCCCGGACGAGCCCCCAAAATTTGTGGGAAATGAAGAATAACTCAGGTTAACGTATTAAACAGTTTTTAATAGCTTCTACTTTTTACACAACTTCATTTACCATCCAAGTGTTTTTCTCTCGTTTTTGACCTTGTTCTCGTTGCTATGGGATCGTTGATGTTCATATCTTGGTCAGTGCAACCTATCAATCCCACAACTTAAAAGCACCCTGCTTTTAATGTCTTGCTGCCTCCTTCAACTCGCAGTAAGTAGTATTGACACACCTATAGATAGACTTGTATTGCTTATTGTATGATATTTTCAGAACCTTACCTGAAGAAGGGTCAATAAAGACCCGAAATATCGTAAGATTTAAATGAGTTTTATTTAAACAAAACAGCCAGTGATCGACACCCAAACAATCAACTGCATATCCTATTCAATTAACGATCAATTAATACTCCATTATCCACATAAATATATATATATATATATATATATATATATATATATATATATATATTGTGTAACTGTAGTTTTGCCTTGTAGATTATATTGAAACACAACTTTATTTTAAAATTGTTTATTATTATTGGGCACTGTCGGCTTGGTCACATTTAACACAATTAAAACTTATAACTAAAAGTCACAAGGTACAACATATTAAAAAAATCATTGAATCTTACGTTTCGACACTGTTTGTGTCTTGTTCACAGATAGACTTAGAGTCTGAGACTGAGAGTCTGTGAACAAGACACAAACAGTGTCGAAACGTAAGATTCAATGATTTTTTTAATATGTTTTACCTTGTGACTTTTAGTTATAAGTTTTAATTGTGTTAAATGTGACCAAGCCTACAGTGCCCAATAATAATAAACAATTTTAAAATAAAGTAGTGTTTCTATATATATATATATATATATATATATATATATATATATATATATATATATATATATATATATATATATATATATATATATATATATATATATATATATATATATATATATATATATATATATATAATTAGCGATGATCACTGTCAGTAATTTAATAATATAATTGGTAACAGGAATTTGACAGATTAAATAAAGAACTGCTCTTTTTACATACGTCAAGCTTTCTGTGAATTTAATTTTTTCACCTTCATCAGGACCTAAAGTTACAACAAATTAAAAATTAGGACACAATACAAACTAACACAATCGCAACTTACTATGTAAGCGAGGTTTCCCTTAGCGCATACAACTCCATGAACCCCCCCACAATAATACAACGGAAACTTCCAACAACTGCGTACAATTTAAAATTCTAAAATCACGGTCCAACCGCCTCACAACCATACGCATGAGCTCTTGAACTCAGACTGACGCTCTCGCACAACCGCACCAGCGAACGGAACCACACTCGATGACGATGGCGATGGGATCTGAATTAAGCCCGATACTTTCCCAGTACATAATGGACTCCCTATTGGAGGATGTGATTCCAAGATTGGCTTTTGAGGTACCGTTTGTAAAGAAGTTTGTAGATGACCTGATCATGGCTATTCCAGAGGAGGAGGTGGATAAAATTGTAGAAATATTTAATGGATACAACACACATATAAAATTTACAATAGAAATAGAAGATGAAAGGAACTCGGTCCCCTTCTTGGATACAAGGGTGATTAGAGCCATTGATGGGAAGGTGATACTGGATTGGTACCAAAAGAAAACCGCCTCGGGAAGGTATATCAATTACTATTCACATCACTCCATGTCAGTAAAGGTAAATTTCATAAAAGAAATGAAAAAACGAATAATTGCCATTAGTAATGATGAATTTCTGCAGGTCAATATGACACGTCTGTCGAACATCTTAATTAAGAACTCGTATCCTGCCAAACTTATAAACAGCATCCTGTACAATACACCTCGCCTTTTAAGTGTGACTGAGAGCCAGGGTCGGGCTCATAGAATGGAGAATAATACTGATGTGCCTAAGTACAGTGTAATGACGGAGATACCACAGTTAACAACAAAAATTATATCAACATTTAGGAGCGAAAACATCAAAATAGCGAGAAGAAAACTTAAGACTGTAGGTAGTATTTACACTAAGCTAAAAGATAAAATACCAACAATGTCTCAATCTAACATTATCTATAAATTGCAGTGCAGAGATTGCCAGAAGTACTACATAGGACAAACATCCCAACTCCTAAAGAGCAGGATAGCTGGGCATAAAAGTGATGCGAAACACCAACAGGAGAGATGCATGTTGGCGGCTCATGTGAATTCCGAGGATCACAGAATTAACTATGAAGATGCGCAGATATTGGACAGGGAGGCTAACTACACCAAGCGTACCTTCCTTGAGATGTACCATATCTACACAACAGATAACACCATAAATAAGAAAACTGATACACATGACATAAGTGATGTGTACACATACCTGTTGGAATTAAACAAAGAAAATTCCAACTCAAACAATACGTTGTTCGAAGAAGCGATAACATTTTAGGTATGTTAACTTTACTTTTAAATTTTCAAATTTCCATTCACGCGCGATTGTGTGTTGAACTAGAGGGCGCTGTCATCGAGTGTGGTTCCGTTCGCTGGTGCGGTTGTGCGAGAGCGTCAGTCTGAGTTCAAGAGCTCATGCGTATGGTTGTGAGGCGGTTGGACCGTGATTTTAGAATTTTAAATTGTACGCAGTTGTTGGAAGTTTCCGTTGTATTATTGTGGGGGGTTCATGGAGTTGTATGCGCTAAGGGAAACCTCGCTTACATAGTAAGTTGCGATTGTGTTAGTTTGTATTGTGTCCTAATTTTTAATTTGTTGTAACTTTAGGTCCTGATGAAGGTGAAAAAATTAAATTCACAGAAAGCTTGACGTATGTAAAAAGAGCAGTTCTTTATTTAACCTGTCAAATTCCTGTTACCAATTATATTATATATATATATATATACAGGGTCTCCCACGACGAGCTGCCATTAGAAGCATATGGAGAACCAAATGAAATGACAGATTGAAAATTTGTGGACTTAAATTGTTGGACACGATCATCTCAACTAAAATATTTTGAGTTTTGGGTTACTTCCGGTTACACCGGAAATGATGTCATCTTTTATATTTCAAATGGAACACCCTGTATTTTATCGCATTTTTAAAATCTTTATTAAATTTTAGATCAATTTTATGTTACATTCCCTATACCTAACATGTGTCATTTTTGAGAAATTAATTATTTTCATTAAAAAATGACAGCTGCACGGCTACTTTCAACTACTTATAAATTATCTCCTTTGACCGTTGGAAAAAAGTCGTCCGGCGAAATTGTTGTGAAGGTAACGTATTATCGACACATCGGTAGAACTCTTCTAAAACTTATACAGGCTGTTCAAATTATAAGATCAAAGTTGAATTCGAGAAAAGTACTACAAGTCGATTTTTTCAAATGGCAACCCTAACATATTAATACATTTCTCAATTCTATGGAAAATTTTAGATCAACTTTGTGTACAATGTCCTATACCTAAAATGTACTTGTACCTACTGAAATCGATTTTTAAACATCACAGTGGAAATTGCAAGAATCGCCAAATCTAGATTGCGTTGAAAACAACTGAACAAGTTGGAATGAACACAACTTTATTAAACACGTTTCTAGGTAATTTTTCATTATAATTAATTTAGTAATTTAGTAACAGACAAGCCACTGGCTTTGTGCACATGGCAACATCCCAAAAAAAAAGAAATTATAAAATGATAAGCCTACAATTAAACACAATGTTAAAAATAAAACAAAATCGTAAGGTAATAAAAAAATGCTTAATTCAATGTCAGTAACTGTTCAAAAACGTTGCCGTTTTCCGCTAAACATGCTTTAATTCTTTTAACGCATTATAGTTGGTGGCGTCCCTGATTGCGTTAGCACATAACTCATTGCAAGCAGCTGGAACTCTATCTTTCATGTTCTCCTTATCAATTATTGGGTTCTCATAAACTACGTCTTTAATAGCTCCCGAACTTAATAAATCCATTGGCGTCAAGTCGGGGGAATGCGGTGGATATTTGTATGGCCTATTAAGCGCATTCAACCGATCGCCGATTATCGCTCGTTAAGCAAACCTCTTATAGCAACTGCTATCTGCGCTGGAGCACCGTCCATTTGAAACCACCCTATAATGGAGGACCCAATAACTAATAAGGAGAACATGAAAGATAAAGTTCCAGCTCCGTTCAATGGGTTATGTGCTAACTCTATCAGGGACGCCACCAACAATAATATGGTAAAAGGAATAGTAGCATGTTTAGCAAAAAAACGGCAACATTTTTTAACAGTTACTGAAATAGAGTTAAGCGGTTTTTTAAAATTTTCTTAACGTCTTGTTTTATTTTTAATATTGTGTTTCATTGTAGGCTTATAATTTTATAAATACTAAACCAATGATAATGAAAACTGACCTAAAAAAGCTTGTTTTATTAAAAAGTTCTGTTTATTCCAACTTGTTCAGTTGTTTTCAACGCAATCTAGATTTGGCAATCTGTGCAATTTCTACGGTGATGTTTAAAAATCGATTCAGTAGGTACAAGTACATTTTAGGTATAGGACATCGTACACAAAGTTGATCTAAAATATTCCATTGAATTGAGAATTGTATTAATATGTTAGGGTTGCCATTTGAAAAAATCGAGTTTTAGTACTTTTCTCGAATTCAACTTTGATCTTATAATTTAAACACCTTGTATAACTTTTAGAAGAGTTCTACCGATGTGTCGATAATACGTTACCTTCACAACAATTTCGCCGGACGACTTTTTTCCAACGGTCAAAGGAGATAATTTATAAGTAGTTGAAAGTAGCCGTGCAGCTGTCATTTTTTAATGAAAATAATTAATTTCTCAAAAATGACACACGTTAGGTATAGGGAATATAACATAAAATTGATCTAAAATTTAATGAAGATTTCAAAAATGCGTTAAAATACAGGGTGTTCCATTTGAAATATAAAAGACGACATCATTTCCGGTGTAACCGGAAGTAACCGAAAACTCAAAATATTTTAGTTGAGACGATCGTGTCCAACAATATAAGTCCACAAATTTTCAATCTGTCATTTCATTTGGTTCTCCATATTCTTCTAATGGCAGCTCGTCGTGGGAGACCCTGTATATATATATATATATATATATATACAGGGTCCTGCAACTAAGCTCCCGTCTTCTGTAGCTCACTTACTCATTAAGCTAAGAGTTTGACATTTTGCAAGCTTACCCTGTACTTCAAGGTACAATTCAAGAAAATATTTTTTTATTATACAGGGTGCTCCAAAAATGTGCAACGCATGGTAATATATTTTTTTAAATTGCATGCTATACATTTTTCTACACATTTGGAAGTCTTTTATGGTTGCCTACATATCACCAAAATTTTATTGAAATCCGTTGAGTGACCGCAGCGGAAAAAAATAAAAACAAAAAAAAATTGACTTTGCATCGTAGGCTTTAAAAATCAATAAAAACCACAAAATGCACCTCGTTAATAAAATTTTGCGACGTGCTTATTAAGTTAGATGTAATAGTCTCGTTAACCAAGTGACATTGATCCAAATTATACAGGGTGACCAAAATCGAGTGTCAAACCTGTCAAACTTCAAAGCGTGTTATTGTTCTTATTTTAAATTGGAACCCATAATTTTTTTTATGTGAAATGATGCAGAATTAAAAAATAAATATTGTTTCTAAATACAACCCCATAACAATTCCCAATATTTTAAAACGTATTCGCCAAAAACTCATTTTTCAACGTTTCCAACGGCAATTTTAGATAATAAATATCGTACGTGGCTTTGAAAAACAATTGAAAAATTGAATTGTACCTTGAAGTACAGGGTAAGCCTGCGAAATGTCAAACTCTTAGCTTAATGAGTAAGTGAGCTACAGAAGACGGGAGCTTAGTTGCAGGACCCTGTATATATATATATATATATATATATATATATATATATATATATATATATATATATATAGCTCAAGGTATGCAATAGCGATATAATAATAATGTTTATTAACAGTAATAACAGTATTACATAATACAACAACAATACAATTTCCTTCGCATAGGCTAAAGTGCCTGTGTGCAAAGGATAAGCGGTTAGTATTATGTAAGAAACGGTATTGCACCTCCTGTATATTTTATATTTTGCCGAACTGCAAACTGGTGTTTCTGCAACTATGCAGAAACACCCACATTATTAACAACGCCATTATCGGGAATCAATCGATGTTAAGACACTGTCAGGTTTAGAACTATAATTGTTGGGTGTGAACAAAGTTATAACACAATGTAAGTATTCTACAATTGTTAATTAGTTTTAAGGATTATTTTATTTAATATAGTATTTAAACCAGAATATGCGTTATTTGTGAAATACCCTAGACTACCGACGTATTAATATTTTATTCACTTTCTTTTTATACCGGCTCCGCACAGTCATGTGTGGAGTGGGCGGTAACATTGGTGGCAGCGGAAACGCTATTTTAGGGTGGTTTTACAAATATGCAAATTTTGAGAGCGATTTTGATTTCCTGTATATTCCCAAAAGTACGTAGTTACGTCAGCTAATTGACACGTACCATACACGTCGGACGCGTGGAATTGTAATGTGACACGTACACTGCAAGCGTAAGTTATACTATGGGTTAACTGCACTTTACAACAATGCCAGGTATACTTACGACTATAGGAATTATCTCAAAAAGGGCTTAGCTAATTTTAATTTTTGAGTTTTGGGTTTAATTTTTTTTTGGGGGCGTTTAATTTTAATCTTGAGTCATTATGGTTGACCAGCAGGAAGCAAAGGTTACTATTCAGGTACCAAAAATTTCGTTCGGAGGTATTTTAAATAGTATAGAGGATTTTTCGGGAAAACAAAACGTGAAATACTATTTTGAGCGGTTAGATCAAAGGGCGCAACTTGAGGACATTGACGACGACACATTATTAAAAATTGTGAAATGCAAATTAACGGGACAGGCATATGATTTTTATAGAAGTGAAGGTAGTTTGTCAAAAAGTATAACATATAAAGAGTTCAAACAAAAGTTAATAGGAAAGTTTTCTCCATCGAAAATACCGGGCGCGTCACAATTTCAACTTTTACAGTGTAAGCAAAATCGTGGTGAATCAGTAAGCGAATTTTTAACGCGTTTAAAACTATTGGGACAAGATATGTTGACAGACGACTTAACTAATGCTAGTGAGAGTCAAATGGAGGGAATTATTAAGAAGAATAGCGATTTAATTTTGAATCAATTTAAAATGGGGTTAAAACCGGAAATTCAACGGAGTATAGGATTAACATTAGCTCGCGAAAAAGAAGTCGATATCGATACTGCTTCCGAAATTGCTCAGCAAGAGGAGTTGAAGCAAATGATGTTTAATCTTAATACAAAACTTTCAAATGTTTGTACTGTATCACCTAGAATGCAAAATAATATACAATGCTACCGTTGTTATAAAACGGGTCATTTTGCTTCGCATTGTCAAAATCGAGTTGTTTGCAGATATTGTTTAAAACCAGGTCATGAAGCCGCGGAGTGTAGAACGAAAAATAGACATTCGTATAATATGCAGCGCTCGCAAAATAATTCGCGACCGGGTACGTCGCAGGACAATTATAATAATGCTAACGGTGGGAAAAATACTTATTGCAGAAACGGGTTCAATGGCAAAAACAAACAACCATACCGAGGTCAGTCACAATATAAGAATAATACAGTGCAAACCCCATCATCCGAAAATCAGCAAGATAATAATTTTTCCGGTAGAAAAAATACTCAGCAGTGATATTTTAAAAAGGGATCATATAACCAAAATGCGCATCAGAATGATCCACGTTTAAACGGGAACAATCCTTGAATGAGCTCCAATTTCAAGGGATAAAATTAGGTAACAATAGGCATACGTAGAAAATTGATTTTGATTCCACATACTAGTATAGAAACTAAGGATAATTGCATTATTATAGCAGAATTGGGTAGCTGTAAGTTAAAATTAATAGTGGACACAGGTTCACCAATAACAATTCTTACGAGATATTGTGTAGATAATACGCCTTTAAATAATTCAAACGTAATATTAAGGACAATTACAGGTAATGAAATTGCTAGTATAGGACAAACTAATGTAATATTTTGTTTAGAAGGTAGAGAATTTCCAGTAGTGACAACAATATGCGATGATCTGCCATTCGAAGCAGATGGTCTTCTAGGAATGGATTTCTTGGAGAAATATAATTGCGTAATGAATTTTAAATTTGATTATATTTTAGTTGGAGGCGTTAAGATAAATATAGCGTCTAGGGTTCCAGTACAAGAAAGGGCCGCATTTTGTCTGACAATGGAGAAAGGAGCACAGGGTGATAATAATTTTAGCGCAAGATCCACTGGAATCCAGACGGATAAACACAAAGAGGAGGTTTCGTGTTTATCAATAAATACGAAACAAACGACAGGTATGGAAGTTACTAGGAATGGATTACATTCACCAGGACCAAGGGTGAATTGTAGTCAGGAACAAGCGGTTGGTCCCCGTCCTGTTCTACTGAAGGAAGAATTGTTAGTGCCTGCTCGTTCAGAAGTAGTATGCCAAGCCATACATCCGGGAGTCGACCCTGGAACAGACATCCTCGTGGAACCAGTTGATACCATGATATATGGGATCATGAGCGCAAGAATAGTGGCATCGGTTAACAAAAATAACGAGATACCGGTAAGATTGATAAATGTCACAGGAAAACCACTGAAACGGGCCAAAAAAATTATGTGTTGGGTATGGAGAAATTTTACAAGGGAATTCTTATACAGCAGACTGTAAAGAAGTAACTACAGGGAGAGAAAATAGTGGCATAAAAGAAAACGGTAAGATTAATACCAGGCAGATAAATAATGTTACGCCGAAGTTATTACATGAATACTTTGATTTAGAGCATCTTAGGGGAGAGGAGAAGCAGAAATTATTAGATTTAATACATGAGTTTAAAGATATTTTTCTATTTGACGGAACCAGTTTAGGAGTTGCCAAAGGAGTAAAGTACCGGATTATCACCGAGGACGTCCCTCCAATTTCTAAAGCACCGTACCGAGTACCTCACAGCCAAAGAGAAGTGCTAAAGAAAAATATAAAGAAGATGTTGGAGGACGATATCATTGCACCATCACAATCACCATGGTCGGCACCTGTGGTGATAGTACCGAAGAAGAGTGAAACAGGGGAGGATGCTATACGGATATGTATAGATTTCCGAGGATTGAATACTGTTACCAAACGGGACTACTTCCCTTTACCAAACATGCAGGAAACATTGGATCAGTTAGGAAATGCAACGTTATTCAGCACCCTCGACATGGCCACTGAATATTGGCAGGTCGCGATTGACGAAAGGGACAGAGAGAAGACAGGGTTCAACACACCAGATGGACATTATCATTGTAAGAAAATGCCTTTCGGATTGGTGAATGCGCCCAGTACATTCCAAAGATTGATGAATACAGTGCTATCAGGACTAACAGGTGAGCAATGTTTCGTTTACTTGGATGACGCTATTGTTTACAATAAAGAAGACATTAACGACCACCTAAACCGTCTGAGGAGCATATTTAACCGTATTAGAGAGGCAAATCTAAAACTCAAGCCAAGTAAGTGTAAATTCTTATTAAATGAAACAAAATATCTGGGTCATATAGTGTCAAACAAAGCAGTTAAACCCGACCCAGAGAAAATCAGCACTATACAGAACTATCCACAACCAAGGAACATAAAGGAGGTGCGAGCATTTCTTGGATTAGTAGGTTTCTATAGAAGGTTCATCCCGGAATTTGCACATTATTCTAAAAATTTAACAGAGTTAACAAAAAAGGATTGTGATTTTATATGAACGGAGCAACAAGAACGCTCATTTCAATATTTGAAAAATGCCTTATACAGTATCCTGATTTCGGCAAGGAATTTATTCTAACCACGGATGAGTCAGGACATGGCAATCGAAGCCATATTGAGTCAACAGGTTGGTGGTAAAGAACGACCCATTGCATTTGCTAGCAGACAACTCAACAAGGCCGAGGTGAATTATAGCACAGCCGAACGTGAGTGCCTCGGAGTCCTATGGGGGGTGAAATTCTACAGGTGCTACCTGTATCTGTATGGCAGAAGGTTCAAAGTCATCACCGATCATCGGTCATTGAAGTGGCTGTTTTCGATAAAGGATCCATCGTCTAGGCTAGCCAGATGGGCTCTAACGCTATGCCGATGTCCTTTCCAGAATACCAGTTAACTACATCAATGATGAGCCTAAGTGCGAACCTGTGTGGGACAGTCGAAAGATCAAAGAGATGCAACAGAATGATCCAGCCATTAAACGAATTTTGGACAAGCTACAAGACGGGAAGAGTCAAGAGAGCGTTTTTTTCTTGGGAGGAAATGAGCTACTTTTCAAACGACGATTGGAGAACCAACGACAGGATAGATTGGTTATACCGATGGATTTTACAAAGGAGGTCCTTTATCACTGCCATGACGTCCCTTTCTCAGGACATTTTGGGTATGAAAAAACTAAATGTTTTGTTACAGACAGATTCTATTGGGAGCATATGAACAAGGATATCAAGGAATATTGCGATAAATGCCTAGCTTGTAACCAGAGAAAAACATCACCACATCTTAGAAAAGCCCCATTACAACCACTAGAAGTGACACATGAACCATTTCAACGTGTCGCCATGGATATCGTTGGACCACTAAACCTAACATCTAGAGGTAATCGCTATTTACTGACATTCCAGGATTACTTCACCAAGTATCCGGAGGTAATAGCCATTCCTGATCAGAAGGCAACCACGATAGCGAGAGCATTTATTACCGAAATTATTACTAGACATGGAACACCTAGAGTATTACTTACTGACCAAGGAACAAACTTTACATCAAATCTGATGAAAGAAGTATGTAAGATGTTAAAAATTGAAAAGATTCAAACAACGTCATATCACCCACAAACCAATGGGATGATTGAGCGGTCACATAGGGTATTCAAGGATTTGCTGGCTCAAGTCGTCAACGAAAAGCAAGACGACTGGGACGAATGGATCTCGTACATTCTCATGGCTTACCGGAATCAGGTACATTCAACAACAGGAGAATCGCCATTCTTTCTTCTACATGGACGGGATATGGCACTACCTTATGACGAGATTATGAAAGTAAATGCTTTTAGTTATGATTACAGTGTCCATTATCACAAGGAATTGCTTCAGCGCCTTCAGCAAGTTTACCAGATGGTCACACAAATGTCTGAAGAATCAAGGGTACAACGGACTGTCAAATACAACAAGAAAGCCAGAGCAGTACAGCTACAAGAAGGAGATATAGTATTACTATATGACCCAGTAGTAACAGCAGGGACAATTAAAAAGTTAGGAAAACCATGGACGGGCCCATATAGAATCATCCAACAAAGCGGCCCCGTGACATTTAAAATCAGGGAAATAAATGGTAAGAAAATGCAACACGTACATGTTAATCGGCTTAAGAAATTTAATGGGGAGACGCCAAATGAGGAAGAACACTCAACGCTAACAACAAAAAAGATCAAGAGTCCAAGGAGGCACCTATATTTAAACATAGGAGTTGGAACTGGCAAGATGAAATTATACTTCTTCCAGCACGCCATAACGAAAATAATCTCAATGCCCACATACCACAGCCAGATGAACAGCCGGAGGAACAGATTGGGGCAGAACTGCCACAGTCTCCAAATAGGAACGAAACCCATGAGATAAGGGATGAACTTGAACCTACCGAAATTACTCACAGAACTAGAAGTAAGGGTAGAGTATCAGATCGTCCATGGGTCCTTCCAAAAGGGCAACTATAAGTATTTTAAACATGAAATAATAATTGGGTAAATTTAATTTTGTATGAAATAGTATAGAAAAGAAAAAAAAATAAGGGACATATTACAATATTTATAGGTTGGAACTGTTAAATTCTTTCTTTTGTTATAGGAAATTCTATAGTGTAATTATACCTACTGTTGCGACTGTGTACTCACTTACAGTGTATGACTGCAATGGGCCGACAACCAATATTACGGCCATATCGATGAGGGATGTAGCACCGTGCCTACTGCCAGACGTCAATTACGTAGAGGAAAACAGGACGGTAGAAGTCATCCAGAAAAATGAGTATATTGCTGTCGAAGTATGGACCTGCCTTATACAAGTAACCAGGCATATACAACACTGTGGCATGCATAGCCATACCAGTGCAGTCCACCAGGGCCTACTTAGTTACATCAAGCAATTTGGTGCCACTGAATGCAGGGATATTCACCGAAGTGGCTCTTATCATGGATTTCAAGGACAGATGATTGGGGAAATCAAACCAAACAGCACCAGTACCAGGTCTCTTACACTGGCAGGGAAGATTACGATGGATGGGCGATGTGATGGAACTACTTACAGCGAAGAGGGACTAACATGGACAGATGTCGTGATAAGCGCAAGTGTCACCATCAAGATCCATTCATACTGGACCAGTGCGAGACTGGAGACTGGGGAAATTAGCCTGACTAGCGGAGTCACGTGTCCATTTTTGGAAGGCTACTGTATGGATCCGGACACTGGAGAGACTACATGGGCAACAACCAATAACAACGAATGTGTAGGGCTAAGTATAATATACCAGGGTAAGGCAACAGTCATCCATATCAATAACACTAAAACAACACAAAAATATCTTGTTGTGGAGGAAGGTGAAAGGGCATTCGCTTTGACTATGATTAAAAAGGGATTTTTTTGCAGTCGGAAGTGCTGGGTTACCGAACATCCAAGATTAATTGTAAGGGAACAAACAAGTCCGTACATAGAAACCAATACAATCGCATATAGTAATATGAATTTAATGGCTTATGTAAATTCAAAATTCATGTATGTCGAAATTTCTTCCAAATTAAATACGTATCATATTTATTCTCAATTGATTCATAGAAAATGTTTACTCCAACGAGAAATTATTGGTTGCTTGAAATAGGTTGCTCTTAGCTTCATTAGCTTCTGATGCTCTCACAACAATTATTAAAAGTGAACCAGGGTATGTAGGTAGAGTTTTTGGGGAAGTACTATATATCATGAAATGCGTTCCAAAAGTAGCTGAGATTAGGCGTACCACTAAATGCTTTAACGAATTGCCTATAACAGTAAACAATGAAAGTATGTTTATGCAACCCATTACACACGTAGTCCAGAAGCATGCAGAAGAAATTGTATGCAGAGGGGTTATACCTCCCATGTATAAAATCAGCGGTAGTTGGATCGGGTTCAGTCGAAATCCTGTAATTAATATTGAGCCTACAATTTTAACCCCGCAGGAGAGTATTGACCTTGACTTTAAAACTATAAAAATCTAGGTAGCGAAGGTCTATATACCCAAAGTGAAATTGAAAAAGTTCAACATAATTTTATTTTTGGTACTGAACGTCGAGCACTCACAAATTATATAACCCGCAAAGTAACGGGGTATACTACAAGCACCGATGATTTTGATCTAGCAAACCTTTTTAATCATAGCGAAATTAAGAAAATTGCAGGAAGTACACTTAGCTACATGTGGGGATGGTTTGTTGACATTGGCATGTATACTTCGGGCATATTAGGCATCCACATAATATTTATAATAATCAAATATGTTATTGGTGTATTCTTCAATGGGCTGTTCATTTACAAAACCAGAGGCTGGAGATTTGCAATGTTCGCGAGCCTATGGTCTGTGCTAACATCTTGGGTACTGACCCAACTGTACCATAATGCTCGAACCAAACCAGAGGAGGAAGCGGAAACAACACCGATTGTGCAAGTCATCCCGACTGCACCTATAATCGCGCAGGCAAGCACGTCAGCTTCTGCACCAGCGTTATATCCAAAAATTGTAATTGAGAGGATATAACTATATAGTCGACATTTCTTAAATGTAATGTATAGTTGTAAGTAGATTAGAATGTCATTTTTTTAACAGGGAATAAGTAGGGATAATTAATTATTATTAGTTTGGTTGGAATATTCCAATAGTATTATCATTTCAAATTTCTTTAGTAGATGCAATTAATTGGATAGGTAGAGTAAATTGTCAAATTTTCATTTCGTAATTTTGTGAGGATATCAGATATTTTTGTTAATTTGAGAGGGTATGGTCTGGTTGCTTTTAGCGTTAATGAAAAAAAAACAATATTCACACCTTGCGAAAAGAAGAATAATGCCAAGAAAGGAACGTTGTGAGACCAGAGTGAACCAACAGCGACAACAGAAGAAAAAAAAACATTGGGAAAAATTGGAAATCAACTAATTTCGAATAACGAATAATAGACCTGAGTCTGGAGGTACGAACATCAAGAAAAGGGTGATAGCAAATGGAAAAAAGAATAGACCGACTCCAATAACTGGAAATGGGAAAACCACTAGCGCAAGTAACGACACAACAACTGTACGCACTTCAACCTTAAAGAAGAACTGAGTATTGCCATCAAAACTTTCTCATTACCTTGCTGTATGCAGAATCATACGAGTTAATTGACCCAGAAGAAGAACAAACCTGCATCAGTACCTGGCGCCAAACCAATAGCAGTACATGGGCTATGAAAGAAACGCTGCAATGTCCACATCAAAAACCTAGGCACGAAGACTACACTAATAGGGTGAATATTGTGTTGTTGAAGTCAATTTTGTTGTTTGTTGCGACCATACTGTACCTTGCTCTTTTGGTAAAAGCTATTACTTTCAAAGTAACACCTTTTTTTAAAGGGGGTGCATTGTAACAAATGGTATTGCACCTCCTGTATATTTTATATTTTGCCGAACTGCAAACTGGTATTTCTGCAACTATGCAGAAATACCCACATTATTAACACCGCCATTATCGGGAATCAATCGATGTTAAGACACTGTCAGGTCTAGAACTATAATTGTTGGGTATGAACAAAGTTATAAGACAATGTAAGTATTCTACAATTGTTAATTAGTTTTAAGGATTATTTTATATAATATAGTGTTTAAACCAGAATATGCGTTATTTGTGAAATACCCTAGACTACCGACTTATTAATATTTTATTCACTTTCTTTTTATACCCGCTCCGCACAGTCATGTGTGGAGTGGGCGGTAACATTACATTATGCGTCTCGTGAAAACAAAATAAACAGTTCCAGTACAATATTTGAATAAAAAAATGAAATACAAATCAAAACAACCCCCAACAGAAATAAGGAACATCCGCGTGCCACAATCCACCACAACGCCCGCCTCTAATTCATTAGCGAATAAAAACTATAGTTTTCATTCCGGATCTATTTTGCTACAACCTTGGGATACAGTTTAGTGTTGTTAATTCTGTGATACTCCTCAGGTATAAGGGTATAAAATTTGACTCCAATATATGTAATATATCTTAGAGTCATTGTTAGGCCAACATTCTAAAGCTGTAACCTTCCACTTGCATTAGCCGTTGTGAGGTGATGGTGAGCGGTATCAATCCTCATGTGAGGATTCTTATAAATAAAAACTATACAATTCTTAACATAAATTGAAGGTACATCGAGAACTCTTGCTTCATCATATAAATCTTGGGAATGACAACGAATTCCCCTACCCAACATAACTCTCAGCACACATCGCTGCGTAACCACCAATACTTTTAAATTAACCCGGTAAGCTCCACCCCAAGCAATGATACCGTACCGGATGAGAGGCTCCACTAATGCGTAAAAAACTGTTTTTAATAGTTTTATAGTTTATATATTACGCAGTTGATAGAATTTATATACCAACTTTCGAATCTTGCCGGATATATACACTAAGTGTACGCTCCATTTCAAGTTTTGATCTATAATAACGCCAAGGTACTTTACTTTACAGGCACTGTCAATTCCATCACACCGACATTCGTGCTCGTTCCGGCTACAATCTGCTCCATGCATAATCAAAACATCAAAATTTGGACGACCTTTGTCTGTCGGGCTGAAGGCAACAAAATTGGTTTTACTGACATTAAGAGCTAACATATTGGTAGCTAGCCACTCCCCCAATCTACTTACACCGATATGTAAATACATTTGCCATAGTTTATTTTAAACTTTAATATAATATACTGTAGGATACTATATCTGTATATATACTATAATATACTTCATATATCCAATAAATAGTTTTTATCTACGACTCACATATAATAACTTCATTGCATACGTAACTATGACTATATAATCCCCATCATTATACGCGCCAATGATTATAATGACACTACCGTTGTATACTAATGACAGTTCATTCAAATAATGACCTCATTATTTGAACTAACTGTCATCATTATACAACGCTTGTGTCAAAGTCTGTCAAAACCTACGTGGATGACAGTTATTTGACAGTTCGCCTCGCCATCAATGCCAAATTCATTTAAAATATTTTGCATAAAATGGAATTTGAGTAGTAGATGAAAGTCGTATTTGACTCGCATTTAACGGATATAAATCGCTCGAATGATTAAACGCTCGCCTGCGGCTCTTCATGCTCGCGATTTATATCCTTAATTATGTGCTCGTCACATAATTATTTACACATTTATTACTTGTCAAGGTTCTACCGATGCCGATAAAATAGTAGTAGCGTTAACTTTGACCGTTCCTTTGTAGATGGCGCTGATTCAAAATATATATTGGGGACAATAAATAAAACTCATGCAATTATTTTTCATATAATGCCAACTTTTAATTAGACCTATGGATTATGATACATTTTCTAAATGAAATCAAACAACTCCCGCTTAAAATAGCCCATGGAATTGAATCAATTCGGACCATAAGAGAACTAATAACTAAACTAAGAAACTAAACTCTAATTTCGCGGATTTCAGGAAAACAAAAAACAATTAACGTCGGGCATGGACAATCAAAGCCAACCAAACCATAAGCAATCAATTGCAACTTAAAAAACCCGAGAATTCGAATAATATTAATATATTATTTATAAGGATCATTAATTTTTTCAATATTCTCAATCAGCCGTTGGTAAGAACAACTATACGTTCAGAACTAACAAGCGAACAAAACGAAACAACAAGCAAAACAACTCCCGCTTTAAAAACAGCCTTTAGAAAGGAATAATTCGGACAATAACAAAACCTAGGAATTCTAATTTTGCGAATTTTAGGTAAAAGAAAACCTATAAAACGTCGGGAGTGGACAATCAAACATAACCAAACCATAAGGAATCGACTGCAACTTAAAAAACCCGAGAATTCGAACATTATTAATATACTATTTATAAGCAGCATTAACTTTTACAATATCATCAATCATGCCGTTACTAAGAACAATTATACGTTTAGAACTCATAAGCAAACAAAATGAAACAACAATCAAACAACTCCCGCTTAAAATAGCCTTTAGAAAGGAATAAATTCGGACAATAACATAAACCTACAAATTCTAATTTTGCGGATTCAGGTAAACGAAAAACAATCAAACATCGGGTTGGACAATCAAACCTGACCAAACCACAGGCAATCGATTGCAACTTAAAAACCCGAGAATTCGAACATAGGGGGATATCAATCCCAATCAAACGACTATCAAACGATTTAAGCAAAAAAAACTTTAAAAAGTCAATATGGGGGGTAAGTTTCACAGATGTATCAAACCAAGCGCCACGGCAGCGCAAAACAAACACGCTAACATTACTCCCTAACACGAAAACATGCATTGGTCGTCATTCGTCGATGCTTTATTATCAATACAATTGGAATATGGAATATGGATATCTTGGAGGGGTGGGACAATTCCCACAGCACCTAGGCCTCATTAGGCCCTTTTGCTAACCTCCGAGGGGTTCATGTGGCCTAAGCTGTGTCTGCCTCGAGCCATCCTGCGGCCTTCGTAAAGGCGAGGATGTCGCTCGGCGGAACCCCCTCTGATGGCGGAAATCCAGCCATCTTTCACCCAGGAAACGTTGACGTAATGTCGAAAGTGCCGGACACTCGCACTCGCTGGTCCTCTAAGATTCCAATGCGGGTAAGATGTTTTTTTAGCCTGCAGTGCCCTGTATAGATACCAGTTAGCAGTCTGAGGTTGCTTCTGGTGAGTTGAAGGTAGTACATTGTGGTCTTTGGGCAAGGGGCTCTTAGGGTTTCCTTTGCAAAGACGCACTTGGTGGTTTCATCCCATCTGCTCCTGAAGAGAGTGTGGGATGTTCCTCTTAGTTCGTTGAGTATTGTTTTTAGGGTCGGTGGTATCGCTGGCTCAGGTCCTATATAGGGAGTCCTCGCAGCGTGTTTTGCCAAGCGATCCGCTTCCTTGTTCCCTTTACTTTTACCGTGCCCCTTTATCCAGTGGATGGATACCTTATTATTTGCCTGTGCTGCTTTTGTCAGGGCTACGGTGCATTGTTGTACAAGTCTGGAGGTTGTTAGAGGTCTAGACAGCGCTTGTATTGTTGCTTTGCTGTCCGTTAGGATCAGCACATTTTTGCCACTTATACCTTTTTCAGTAATAGTTTTGGCTGCGATTGTTAAGGCAATCAGCTCTGTTTGTGTTATAGTCGTGTACCGTCCTAGTGGTAGACCGATTTTCATATTCGGTGCTCGGGAGAACACTCCTGCACCAGAAGTATGTGGGTATTTTGAACCGTCTGTGTATATGTGGACAGATCCTGTTTTTCCCCCTGGGTTGGTGGTGTGAGGGATGTTGTGAAGGACCTTCTGAAGATATAGCGGGGTGGAAAGTCATCTACCTGAGCCTCAAGGAGAGGTGTGCGTAGGACAGCCTCGCGCCAGAGGTGGAGACATCAATACAATTAAAAAGTTACTTACTTTTGGCGGTCGTTGCTTGGCGGTTTAATCTTAGACGGCTTGGGAATCCCGTTCCTTGCACTTGCGCCACTTTCACTCGCTTTGTTGGAACACTCGCGACACTCAGAGAGAGAGAGAGAGAGAGAGAGAGAGAGAGAGAGAGAGAGAGAGAGAGAGAGAGAGAGAGAGAGAGAGAGAGAGAGAGAGAGAGAGAGAGAGAGAGAGAGAGAGAGAGAGAGAGAGAGAGAGAGAGAGAGACTTATAGATAAATACATGTTAATAACTTGGTGTGCCCAACCCCCCATTTAGCCGGAAGTACACCTCCGTGAAGGGCAGGTCAGTCAGTGTACCGATACTTTTTTAAGAGCGAGGGGAGGGGAAGGCGCTCCACCGCCCCTCCAGACCGGCCTTGCCTGATGGGAATCCTCAATCTGGAGACTTCTGCCCTAAATGAATGAATTAATCAACAAAACTATGGTAAACTCCCTTCGCTCTGTTCGGTTTGGGTCGTAGACCTTTATTGATAAAACATTCTACATCTACCTAGAATCACACTTCTATATTTCTTAGACCCTATTTACTACCAACTAATGTCCTTGGAATGCGACCTATCCCATGCGATGTGACCTGGTCACTTTTCAGTTACTTTCACTGACAGAACTCAAGGCTTCTTCCTCCACCTCTCTCTGTGGCACGTTCTTTTCCAGTCGTCTGTGACCACTGGTGCCCGGTTGGCAGTTCCGGTGGTCACTTCCATTTGCTGCTGGCGCTGTTCCGGCAGCTTTGGTCCGGATCGTCCTGGACTCTTTTCTTTTTTGTCTCGCTCCCGGTTAGCCGTGAGCTTTCCTGTACCGGTCTCCAGTACATCTTTTCTTCTGTACTTCCAGGTTCTGCAGTCCCCGGACCATCAGGCCTCCTTACATGATAATGATCCAGAGGTCCCTGCACGTTCCTTCGCCTCTCCGTTCTATCCTTCTATCTAGACTACCTAGATGTGGTGCAACCCTGTCGTTTGGTTTGCCTCATTCTCCAGGTCTGAGCGGGTCTGCCATCCGGGCTGTCCTCGGCAACTGTGTTTGAGCGACCGGAGGCTATTGTTCTACCCTCCTCTTGTCTTCCTCGTCCTTTGTTTTCAGGATCCCGGAAATTGTGCGGGAGATCTCCTCACATTGCCGAGGTCCCTCTTGCATGCGGGAGACCATCCTTTGCTCGGCAAGGTCCTCCTCGTACAGGCACGCCCTTCTGGCCACGGCCCACCTCTCGCATCTGAAGAGAGTGTCACCGGGAGTGTCTTTCTCCCCGCAGTATCTGCAGTTGGGGCTATCCCTCTCCTTGTATTTGTGGAGATAGGCCCCAAAACACCCGTGTCCAGTCAGCGCTTGCGCTAGTTTGTTCGACAGCTCTCCGTGCCTTCTCTCCGTCCATGTGGCAATGACTGGAATGAGCTGACGTGTCCATTCCCCCTGCGTCGCTTCATCCCACTCGACCTGCCAGGCTTGAATTGTCTGCGTTCTAATCTCTCGCCCGGATGCCATACATTCCGACCTTCTTACACCGTCCTGTATGCAGCTGAAACCCCTATCGACGCCCTTCTCTGCACTCCAAGCAGTCGTCATCTTCTGTTTGCGTAGTCCATGTCGTCTGCTCAGACCGGTGCAGCGTACAACATTACCGACTCTGCGACAGACTCCAGGACCCGACGCTTTGGCGTTCGTGCCCCGGATGTTCTGGGCTTTAGCCTCATCAGGGCTCCCACTGTTCGTTGTGCTCGTCCTGCAACCTCATCTACGTGCTTGCTGTACCTGACGTTCCTTTGGATTCGTACCCCCAGGTACATTACGCTGTCACTGGGTGTTAATTGGACCACTGCAACTGTTAGCACTATAGGTTCCACTCATCTCCTATCGGTCAGGAATACTGCCTCCGTGTTCTCCGGGGTGATCTCCAATTTTTTTTTCGACCATCTATTCGGTAATCCTTCTGATGGCCGAATTTGTTCTATTCTGCAGCTGTCGGCATGTTTCTGCAGTGACAACCATTGCCAGATCGTCAGCGTAGGCGATCACCTGGTATCCACAGCCATCATAGACGACGTTCCAGAGAGTTGGTCCGAGGATCGACCCCTGGGGCAGCCACTGTTTATGGGTACTATGTCCTGAGATCCTTTCCTGTCGATCAGTAGGAGGCTCCTTTTGTCAAGGTAGCTCCTGATCATTTTCATGAGGTAGGGACTCAGTCACCCCTTCTCTAGTTCCGCGATGAGTGGCCACGGTGTTAAAGGCGTTCTTCACATCTAGTGTGACCAGCATGCAGAACTTTCCCCTCGCCCCTCGCTTGCCCTGATTTGCCCTTTGAGCTATCTGTATCACTCGCCTCACTGCGTCCACTGTGGATTTTTCTTCTCGGAAGCCGTAGTGGTTCTCTACCAGTGGGGCTTTGCTTTCGAGTTCTTTCTTCAGCATTTCCACTGGCAGTTGTTCCATGACTTTGCTGACACCGTTCAGTAGGCATATCGGCCGGTAGTTCGGTGGTGCCGCCTCTGTCGCAGCCCGCTTAGTGAGCAAGACAAGGCTTGCGGTTTTCCATTGTTTTGAAATATTCCCTCCACCAGGATGTCATTCACAACCTCGATCACGTATCCTCCTGCTACTTCTACCATTTCCTTAATAGCCTCCGGAGGCACACCGTCGGGTCCAGCGGCTTTTTTCGTTTTCAACTTTCTCGTGGCTACCCTAACCTCCTCCTCCGCAAAAGTCGGTATGTCCTCAATGGGCTCTCCTTCTTCCTCGTCTGGTAGGGCTTCGTTCTGCGGGAAGAGTTTTCTGGCAGCCTCCTTCAATTCGGGCAGCGTCAGATTGGAGAGCGGCTGTCTGGCTTTGAGCCTTTTGGCGACTATTTTCTAGCCGCCCCCCCAGATGTTTCTCTCTACTTCTTCCACTAAGTATTTCCAGTGGTCCTCTTTGGACTTAGAGATTGCGGCCTTCAGCGTTTTCCTGGTCTCTTTATAGTGGTCAAAAAGTTGCACTCGCCTTTCCTCATTTCGCTTCTCTCTGTGTGCAGCTCTTCTGGCTTGTATGCACTTTCTTCGTAGGTCCGCAATGTCATCCGTCCACCAGTAGGTCGATCTGGTGCCTCCTCCTCTGGGTTTCGGCATTGAAGCGTCGCAGGCTCTAATGAGGGCTGCTTCACATGCTGTCACGGTTGCGGTCCCCCGTGCCGATTCCTC